>VXAA01001109.1:408303-611490 GCA_013399115.1 Anseranas semipalmata
AATCAAGCCTCTCTCATTAATACTCGAAGCTTCTCTGCATACAGATCGTCACCCTTCATGCCTTTCCCCGGCTTCCTGTTACAACATTGAGATGTGAGCACATTACAGATGAAGTTAAGAGCCCATGCTAATAAGCTCTCTAGACCCATGCTAATTTTGTAGTAGAAGAAAAGGATGTATCAGAGGGAATTTATTAGATAGAGGTGCAATCATTCTAAAAACTCCTGGCTCTTCCTTAGTATGAAGGCTGATTGCTTCATTACTTGACATCACAAGACAGCCTATAGCCGCAGTCGTGTAGCATCACTTTTAAAAAGACTCTCCAGACCTTTGACACTTCCACACGAACACGTCTTGATGGAGATAGCTGGGGAGTGTGCATACCTGTCATATGTGCACTCGGACATGCACAGCTATGCATGTGTTCTTACAGGGCCACGCTTTCACAGCAGAGACATGCAAAGATAGGAATTTAAACGTCCTCTACATTAAAATGAATAAGCATCAGATGTTGGTGTAAGCTTATCGATTTTCATATTCAAGACTTGCATTGTACTTCAAGCATTTGCTGACAGTTGGCGTACACGTGTGCATCTGTGGATGTCCGTTAAGCATGTGTGTACATACATGCTTTTGAGCAGATGAACACAGGCAGAAGGCTAACATACTGTCACATTGCCTGGAGTTATCTGAACAAAACCGGCGTTTAATGATAACTTCCGAGGTTCGTTGTGGGAGGGTGGGCAAAGATTGTTTATTGCTGCAGTATGATACTGGTGTCTTGTCTCCTTGGTTGATGACACTTGGATAGCCATGGAATGAACCTCCTTCAGGAAACAGGATTGTCTGCACCTGTAGTCACTCTTCATTAGACTATACTGTGACACTTTCAACTTCTTCCCTATGGTTGCTGTATTTGCTATGACACCTTTACCATCAGCTATATACACATCCAGTTTATTCTGCCTCTCAACATTAGCTTCAGGCTGTAGAAGTTGTAGTGCTCGGGATGGTGCTTATGAGGCATCCTTTCTATAGTTAAATGTGTAAAATTTCTTGGGAGAATTTGTCCTTTTCCCATTGTTTTTTTCTTTTATCTTTTATCTTATGTGCTTTCTGTACATGGCCTATATAAAAAAACAAACTCAAAGGAATGGTTCCCTGCAAGCAGTATTTCTGTGCTGCCGACAGGTCCTCGGAGTGAAGTGTTACTGTTTTGAATGAGGGAAATGTGTGGCAGTTTTTCTAAGGCATTTAGGTATGGAGCTAGTTGTCAGTGTACCACTATTTTCTATCAGTACCGTATTTGAGTACAGCCTAAGTACCAACTGATTTAGCTTCCTTTTTTTCCCCCCTTTAGAATTCCTTCTGTTAAAAGCAGCTGTTAGTTCTTCATTTAAGATAGAGAATTAAGGCAGAGAAAAATGAAATTACTTGCCTGAGGTCAGTAGCAGAACTAGGAACAGAGTGGGGATCTTGCAAATCAAAGCTCAGTGCTTTAATCGCAAGCTCAGATTTAAAGGCTAATGTTTGAGGGTTTGGGGGGGAGGGGGTTACATATTTGAGGTTTTTAAGGGAGCATTCCCCATGGTGGGTTATAAGCTAGTTTGAATCTGTTGTTTTGATACCTGGCTTTCTGATTATAACAGCTTCTAGAGTGGTTTGAAAGCATGATTATTCTAAGAAGTTGCAAATGAATTTAAGAATAGCTAGAAGGTCCCCATGAAATCACGAATATAGCTGGAGAGTAAAATTAAGTACATCTTAGCATCATTTTTGAGCTTGTTCTCCCTTGTAACCCCATCAGTGTATGAACATGTGCTTGGGGCTGGCTAGCTGTAGACAGTGGGGAGGGAGGGGGGTAATAACTCTGCTGTAAATGTGTTTTATCACTGGATTTCCACAGATTGGTTTGGATGATGGTAAATGTCTGAGTTCTAATATATGCTCATTGGGAGGTGTTTAGCAATCAGTATCCTCTGTGCTGTAAACCCAGCTGGGAAGATAGACCTGTGCGGGAGTTAATGCTACAGAAAAAAGGTCTTTATTTCAAGAACCTTAAGAGCAAATTTGATTTCCACCAGCCTAGTGTTTATAGACTGGTATTCTCTCCTCTACAGGAAGCCAATCTGAGCTTTCACAGGGCTCCTGCTGGAAAAAATCAAATAGCAAATTCATGCAAGGTTTGTAGTAGCATAAGGGCAGGTAAGGATGTAACTGGTTGTGTTAGTGGGAGGTGAGGGAAATGAGAGATGTGGGAGAATGGCTCAGTAGGGGAGGAGGAAGAAGTTGCTGTTGGCCTCATTGCACTTTGAATAGCTCATGGAAAATGCTGCAGTCTGCTCTGAGTCACCTTACCTAAACCAGGTTCCCTTTGGAGAGTACGCTTTTTGTCCACGGGGACAAAAGGGAAGGTAATGGAAAGACAGTACCCCAGAGTGTTTGAAGAAGTTCTATTCCTCAAATCATAATTTCAATGTTCCCCGAACCAGAGAAAATCTAATTGTACCCAAAGGGAAAGTGTTTATCAAAATAGTTTCATGCATGTATTTTTTTTATTGACTAGAGAATGGGCAAGAGCAGACTGTCAGTGAAAAATACATAGGCTTTGTCTTTCAGTGGTGAGGTTGACAGTGTGCCCTAAAGTCTGGGTCCTCATGAGCACTCCCTGGCCACACTTGGGCTGCAGAACTGGTCTGTGCAATGTGCCTTGTATTCCTTCTCTCCTTGCACATTTGTCAGTTTGCTGCCAAGGGAAACCAGGACGTGCAGAAGGATGACAGGCAGCCAAGCCTTATCTCAGCAGTGGCAGCCAGGTTGCTTTCGGAGTGTTCTGGAAAAGCAGGATGTATGTCCGTTACCCCTGCTGTAGATGGAGCATATATTCCCACCCCTTCATGGATTCCCAGTAAGGCAAGCCGTTGTTGTTGTTATCTAGAACAAAATCCTATGCCCTTTAAAAGATGCATGGACTTTTCTTATAACAGAACCTGCGTGTGGCCAGAGGCATGTGTTCAATTATGAATCATTTTGCAAATGCCGCAAGCTGATTTTGGAATACTAGTTAAATGGAAGTTTTCAAAGAAAACCTGAGGGAAGCATACTTATCACAAGATATTCACTACATTAAACTAAGCCTCTTTCTTTTTACATAAGATTAATTTTTGGGGGGGGATGCCCGCTGGCCCAATAGAATAATTAATTCCTCAGAATGATTGTGTAAAAGGAGGAGAAAAATAGGTATGTTGCACCAGAAAAAGGTACGTGCTTATGGCAGAGGAGTTGTATGTTACAGAAAATGGCCTTTTGACAACACATTTTTGTGAAGAGTGACGGTTATGACTGCATGTCTTTTTGTGTTTTTTTTTTTTTTTTTTTTAAACTCTGAAACTGAAGCCTTTGAGAAAAATTAACCTAAACCTGCTTATTGGGTAAAATACATTCAAAGGAAAAAATAATAGTACTTTAGTGCTGGGGGAGGGTGGAAGGGTGAATGGATTGCTGTTCCTCTTCTAGTTACTGAATAAATAAATCATGAGTACTAAGATTTCCTCAGAACTACCTTCCCTTACTAGTATGTCTCATCTAAGCTCTTTGGCTTGGTTCAAAGTTATTTGCCTGCAGTGGCTGAGCACTAGGTGTTTTCACTGTACTCTTGCTGGATAGGCATGTATTTATATTTCCATTCTTGCTGGTAGCACTAATATTGCAATAGTTCTTAGTAGCTGATGTGTAGCAAGTGCTACACAGTGTGCCAGATGTGGGACGGAGGCCCAGGAAGATTAAATACAGTGCATCTTTTTATACTGTTACTTGCAAAATGTAAACTTTTACCCATCTGTCCTGGGATAACTACAAGACCACATCCTTTATGTAATCTTGTATTCATTCTACATGTCATTGTTGCATTACACATTTTGCCAGAGAAATAGATGACAGTTACGCTGGCCATCTACCATCCACCCAGAGTCTCGTGTTCCCTGTTCTGTCAGGTGTTGATCTTAATCAACATGAAAAGCAGCATCCTCACCTGCCACTTGTGGTACTGAAAGGTTTGTAGCTCTTGCTTTGTGGAAGTTAGTTCTGCCAAAAAGCTGAAAAGAAAGCTCATGGTATTCTGATGTGTTGTTTGTTTGCTCAGAAACTTAACCAGAATTCTTTGGCCAGACCAGAAATGTTGCTTTCAGCAAGGTGGTCTTTGGAAGGAGTAATGAGCAAGTAAGATCTAGGAATAAGCTGTTATGAGACATTAAATCTTCTTCCTAACTGCTTTTTCAGCACACACACAAAAAAAAGCTAACAAGGAATTTCCAAAATTGGTATTAATACTACCATGAGGCATTCCGGAGGTAAAGGTTGGCTCCTCTAAGGCATCATCTCTCCTTTTCTGTAAGCAGCCACTCTCCTACAAATTCTCATGAGCCTGGAAGGTAAGTAAAGTTGATATAAAGTGATAGATGTAGCTCTTAATTGACGTAACATTCTGTAGTACCCCATGGACCTTGGCACTGGATGGGGAAAGAATTTCAGGATGCTAAGGGGGTTTTATTCTTGTATAGGCTGTAATCAAACAGCCTTACTTGTGATTATTGAGATTCTACTTGGCAAGAATCAGTGTGTTTATTACAAAAGCTGCAATTCTGTTACCATTCCAAATCAATACAGTTCAGGGCTTGTTTTTTGGTAATAATAAAAAAAGAATAATTATGTGGGCCTTTTTTAAAATAAAACTTCTACTACAAAAGCTAAATGAGATAAATAACCCCTGACAGAGCAAGAAGGCGACCTCACTAAATTGAATCCAGCGAATTTTAACATTCACAGTGCTAGAGGCAATTTTAGACAGTGTAAACGTAGTGGAAAAACATATTCCTGAAGCTGACTTACAGAACTCTGTATTTGGGCCCTTAATGATGATAAATCAATGATCTAGAAAATAAAATCCCTTTCCTATTAACCAGATGGGCACACAAATTCTTCTCAGACTGAGATGTAAGCACCCAAAATTTTCAATTAGTTTTACATCCCACTACCTTATAATTATAAGTAATTAGATTGGAACATAGTGCATACACATATATATAAACTGTCTTTTGCTTTCTCTCTCTATAAAATGTCTGTCTCCCGATTGATACAATTCCTTTAATTCAGTTGAAAGATTCTCTGCTAACATCATAAGAGATGCACTGAAGCAGAACTCTGAAATTGAATTACAGCCTTTGTATAGAGTCAAAGGAGAGTTGTAATTATGAGGTCCTGCCTCTGCTGTTTCTTCCCTCTGAGCTCAACTTTCCAAAGCTTTTTTGTGCCCTAATGATGCTGCTTATCTCCAGTACCATGGAGTGCAAGTGTCCTGTTAGCTGCCTGGTGTGCTCTGCCTTCATCTGCTCATGTGGTTGCAGGCAATAACTTCTGAATGGCTGTGCCAAAACAAGAGCAGAAAAGGTGGGCAGGGAGCTTGGGCCTGAGTGGAAATCTTCCTGCCTGGCTTCACTGCTATACAGTCAATGAGTTTAAGGTAGTCTGAACTTCATGCAAGTTCTGGAAAAACTAGCATCATCTACTTGGCTGTTCTTTGGTAGACTGAGATTTTGCAGATTTCCGAGGTATCATCCCAGCACCACCAGCAAAGGCACTTTACTATGCTGAAATCACAGATATAAATCTCTACGAAAACCTGAGAATTTGGCAAGTTGGTCTTGTTTTACATGGCATCTCGTGGTATTTTACCTTGAGTGCAGTGGTTATTCCCGGTGTTTCACTACTGCTGTGTTTAATGCAGCGTGCAGGATGCTTGCCTATTGAAAATACTGGTTCTAGGAAACCTGTGTGCACAGAACCGGACAACAGAGAACAAGCAGAGGAGGCACAGCTCCTGAAATTGTGGTTCCAGTAAGGCAGAAGTGTTGGGGTCTCTGTTTAAACTTTAAGGGGAAATGGAAACTTGGGGTGATTGGGAAAAATGTCAAAATTCTCCTGAAATTGGAGGGACAGCACTGTCTCGGAGGTTCTTCTCTCTTCAGTTTTGTAGCGTGTTTAAGCTTCCACATATTTGACAGGGTAAATGATTAAAATAGGGTATAAGGTCACTTTCTATAATACAATGACTGTCATAATGTAAGTTTCCTGTGTGTAATGACAGTGTCATTACATTCCAGTTTTGTTTGCAAATATGTAAATAATGCTTATTCCTATGACTGGAAGGTTAACTTCATGACAACATAACAACCTTGGATATTACTCTTAATGAAGTGCTATTAAACTCCAGATATCTAACTACATCATATTTATGTTGTAATTATTGCTCCTTGCTTGGTGCATTTCCAGTTAGATAAATTAGTGATAATCTCAAAAAGGCTAAAACAAATGCCTTGTGTAATTGTACTGTAATTGTTGGGTAATTATAGAGTAATTATATGATTATAAAATGTGGTCTAATATAACTTTTCTCTTGTTTTGGCCTTTTTTTGCACTGCCACCCAAGGTTCCTAAGTAGACTTCATGACCATACTGTGTACCTTGAAGGCAGAGGGCCTTTGAATACCAGAAGTGTCGAATCGTGGCTTCCTGTGTACTATTCATCGTGGTTAACAGACCTCAGCACCCAGGAAATTGTAGATCTGATGAAAGCCTTTTTGAGCCTGCAGCTTTGACTTCCTTTCTAACAAATACTGTAATCTTCCTTCTTGCAGGACACTTGCTCCATGTCTTTGCTTTCATTTACCTGTTCACAAGATTTCTGTGGGTGTTTTTTTCTTTGTCTCCTGTTCCTGTGTCACACTTGACCAACTTGGCCCAAATCTTTTTGGAGACTCAGACACAGATGAAGACTTAAAACCACAGCAAAAGCTGAAGGGTTGTTTTCATGGGAAACAAGGCTAAAAATCTGTGTTATCAATAAAGCTGTAGGCAGAACAGTCCACTTACACTGACATTATTACCATTTCTGAAACTATAATTTCATGCGACTTAAAAATATTCTAGTCTGACTCTGTACCAATTAGGATAATGGGATTACTAAGCAAGTCAAAATGCTTGTTCTAGTTCGTGTGCTCACAGAGGCATGCTCACAGGTACACACTTTCCCTTTCTTTCAACTGGTATCTGTAGCTACTTGACAGAATTTCAGTATGAAATACTCTGTCTCCCCCAGTTATTGAAATAACTGAGGATAAGTCCCCTGAAACCTTCACAATACCTTTTTAAACAGCCCTTCTCTTTTCTGTTCAGTGACGAACAAATGTTCCCTTTCATGTGCTCTGCAGTGTTCAAAAACCTGTTGGAGAACCTTTTTGTGTGTCTTGCAGACTATAACGTTGGGTAACATTTTGCTCCAGCATCCTTATTCCCTCTGCTGTGAATATGGAAGGAGCTCCATGTGCCTCCCAGATACCTTAACTAAATGACAGACTTCCCTGTATTCTGAAAGTCTGCCAATGTTAGGCATGGGGACTGGTCTGGGCTAGTGTGCAAGATAGGGTCCAAACAACATTGGAATGGCTAAATCTCTGAGATGGTCCTGTAAATGTTACTGTGGCTGTAATCATGTAGATAAACCTGCAGCATGTTTGTGCTCTAATTGAGTGCATTGTCTGGCTAATCATGAGAACTTGCTGGCGGAATTGTTTTTTTCCCAAGCCTAGACTGGAATAGCTGTCAGTCCAAGCTTTGATGTTCTAATTCTGTTCATGCAGAATCCTGGCGAAAGAAATACTATTTCAGAAGCAGCCAGGCATGAAAAGCAAAAGGTTCTTATCTGAGCAAATAGAAGAGACCTAACACATAAAGCTGATACTTCAGGGTGTTAACTTATGGTGCTGTACACAGAAACGTGCCCCAAATCTCTATTCCCCAATATGTTTTCACATATGTTTGTAACTTGCATGACATTTTTGAAAATGCCTTGCACACTGCTTGGTTTCCTCAGTTTTTTTACTACCCTCTGAAAGGCAAGTATTGGGACATTTCTTCTGTTCACCAAGCTCTGTTTGGCATGGGTGAGATGGGAAACTTGCTGCTTGGGTTACAGGAACTCTGGCTGCTCTGTCACAGTAGGATAGCATAGGCTGCTTGAGTTTGCAAACCTGGTTGCCATAGCTGAGGGGCTCACTTCTTCCCTTCCTTCCCTGCTGCTGGAAAACCTTTGTGCAGGAGCCTTACTGTCTTTAACAGCAGATGAAAACTTTATTATGCCAACTTCTGTACCTCTTTATTATTTTTTACTGTTCAAATGATGCAAAAGGCTTGACTACTAGGAAGCACTTCTGGAATCTTTTCTTTCCTTTGCACATTTTTGTTGGGTAAAATTGTCTGGGGCCTCATTCTTGTGCTTTTTTTATCATCAGCTGCACTTGGGATTGATAAGAGCAAAATAATCCTGTTCTGTATGGACTGAGCCATAGTTCTCTTACCGCCTTCTCTGACTGGAGTGAATCCAGAGCAGAAATATTTCCCTTAAAGCCTTATTAATTTACTTACCCTCCATATGTTTGCAGACAAATTAATAAATCATGTCATTCTGATGAGTAGCTGACTGCAACTGTTCAAAGAAAAAATCTTTCTACTGGGAGGTCTAAGACAAAATACAATACCATGTGTTCGAAGTTTAACTTGTCACTTTCTAGTGACACACTTCAGCTTTCTTTCTTGATGTCATGTTCCTTTTTCCATGCAGAAACCAGTCAAGGAGTTGAGATGCTTGGTACAAGAGGTCAAGTAGTCCACTTACACAGCAGGAAAATACATATAGATGTGTATGTATTTGCATGAAGTAACACTGCATGCATTTACCAAGGAACGAGGTCATGCAGACTTTCATACTACTGCATAGATGCACATGCATGCTTCACACAACACAGATTTTATCTTGTATCTTCTGATAATTTGAATGGATTTTTTTGTCATGTTGATTTTCTATTCATTGCTGTTTGGGCTCATTCAGGAGATAATGTGCTGACCTGGGTGCCTAGTCAACTGGGGTAAAATACCAAGTCACAGAGACAGCGTGACTAAGACTGAATTCAAAATGTATGTTCTTTTTTTATAGGTGCTCTAAGTTCCAGGAACTTGGAAACATTTGCTCAAGCACATAGCAGAAACACCTATCTTAATTGCAAGTTTTCAGCACGTAAGCATTTGTAATCAGATTCAGGTACTCATTTTTGAAGCCAACACATTTTTGTGGTTAAGAGGGTTTATTAGGCTGCACTAAGTTGCACTCCCAAACCAGTGATCTTGACTCTTTGAGAAGAAACCATTTTAATGATTAATCCTGAATTTCTGCTCCTGGAGCTTTTATGAAATGAGAAAAAAGCAGAAGCTTCGAAGCTAATTTCAGCCAAAGCAAGAAAACTTCCACTCCATCTGCAATTCCAAACCTGCCCTCTGAAGTAGCAATTAGAGATATTTTTACAATAAAATTTCCCCATCATGTGGGTGTCCAGATGGATGGGCAGGCTTTTTCTCCTCATGCTCAATGTAAATTAGAGCAGGGAACTGGTTAGGCAAGGCTCTGGGGTTTAATTTCTGACTTTAACACTTATTCCCTGTGTGACCTATGAGTAACAGTTTATTTTAGCTTATGCTTTGTTTGTAAAGTTGAGATTATACTTTCCCTCGGGGAGAATGGGGGAACTGAACTAAGGTATAAATCAGACAGTGGAAAACAGTGTAGGAGAAACTTCCAAAAACTTTGAATGCTGTGCTGGTCCCCGTCCCCTACCCAGCCATTTCTGCTGCTGCTAAGTTGTGAGCATGGTGTTGCACAAAACTTATGACCCATGGGGGTTTATAACCTAGAGTTGTAATCATGCAAAGATTTATGTGTTTAATGGGAAAGCATAGTTAATGCTAAGCTTGTTCCTAGGCCTTCGCAGGTTGGAGTGCGAAAAGACACAAAGGGTAAGGATGGTTTGTAAAACAGTGAAGCAGTTGGCTAGGGTAATAGTGGGCACATGTCTGGGTAGTTTCACTTGTCAAAGTTTGAGCATGCGTCTTTGTGTTTTTAATCTGGTTTGAGAACACATAGCCAGAAGTGCTACTGTCCGAGCTTATTGTACATCCTAGTAAACTGAAGCATGTAGATTAGGAGTCTGGTGCCTTAAGCTTCCTCTGTGCAGGGCACAACTCATCCCATTAGAAGTCTCTGCTTTGGTTATGGAAGGAGCCTGCAGTGAGTAGGATGCAAATATGGTTACCCTGGGGAATGGCTTTAAAGTAAGGAGTGATAAATGCAAGGCAATATCTGTAAAAGAGCAGACTTTTATTCATCACTTCGGTAAAGGCAAGTGACTGTTAGAAGCCAACACAAAACATCTAGGAAGGGAGCATGTGTGTGAGGTAGGAGGCAGCCACATGCTATTAGCTGAAGAGTTCTGTCCTAGTCAGAGACAGACTGCAATTGCCCTTCTTGTCACACGGAGAAAATACTGGGGGAAGATCTTCAGCGGCACAAGGGTTGTTACACGCAATTTGTACTGCAAGCCGGTGATGGCTCAGTGATAGCTGGCCTACCCTTGGGTTTCTGAAAGCCCCCCTTTAGTCCTTGAATTAGAAACAAGCAAAGCTCTTACAGACGCATGCATGCACACGTGTGCACACACACACACACTCCTTCCGCCAGCGTTGGCGGGAATCTTTTACATCTGATGAGCATTTCAAAATGTGCCAGAGCTTCTTGATTTCCTTGGCCTCATGAGGGAAGAAGCCAAGAGAGATTTCATTGTTCATATGCCATGAATAAAACAGCTGTGGAAGTGGAATTTCTTTCCAAAAATGCATTTGTTTAATAATATTCTGTGCATCAGCTAAGCTGGACAGTAAAACTGGAAAGTTATGGGTACAATAGTAGCATAGGGCTATTGCAAAGGTGTGTGGTAGAGCCTCTAGCTCCTGTTCACCCCTATCTCGTGGATTTTTCTCTCCAAAGAAAGCAAAGCTTCAAGACATCCCTTCCTGCCGAACTCACCTGCTGTGCTGTACCTTTGTATGAGCTGCACAACAGCTCGGAGGGAGGTCCCTCATGAGGGATTTCCCACTGCTGGCTTGTGCAGACTGGATTGGATTCTGCATCCCAAGGAAGCGTTTTCATGCAGGCTCTAACAGGGCTACCTTCCCTCAACCTCTGTCTCTTTCATGTTTGGAATCTGACAAATTCAGCCACAGTGTGTATATTTATACAGTTGGTGTATAAATATACCTTGACTTCTATCCAACCTCTCTTTATCTCCAGAGATCCCAGCCCCTTAAAGAAAATATTATCCTTTGCCAGCAGCACATAAGCATCAATTTACAGAATTTTTCATAAATAGAGCCTTCCCAAGGGCTGTATTATTGATTTACTTTTCGCCTAGCACAGCACAAGCATCATGATCAGAAAAGGCTACTTTCAAATTGTGAAATTCTGTTTTTCCTTTAAATCCATTATCAAAACATTCACTCTTTCCAAGGCCTGTAATAAAGCAGCCTACCTCTGCCAGAGAGAAATACTGGTTATGATCTGAGTTGTGTCTCTGATAATTGAGACCTGAATGCCAGAAAGTCATAAAAAGTTCCCTCTGGTCATGAAGTTCCCTCTGGTTTGTTTTTCTTGCGCTAATAATCTGCTCTTTCCCACATTTTTCTTCCTGTTAAGCACAGCACATTGAATTATCCAGTCACTGCAAGAAGCTCTAACAGTCCTGCTGTATCTTATGAGTTGTTAGGACTGCATTTCATTAACCGTAATGTACCAACATGCAGTGTTTACGGGAATAACAACACATTGTACAGACAGAGATAAGCTCCTGTCAGGAAGTGTCTATAAAGCACAAGCAATTCCAGTGCTTGTTCTTTATGTTTCTGATATTGTTGGTGGAATTTCAATTTTGTATCCTGCAAATGCAAGCAGTGCTTGTGATAGTTATGTGCTACTGAGATAGCACCTGCGGGCTTCAGAGTGGAGAAACATCCATCTTTGTATTTCCGTGTATGAACCGAGGAGTCGGGGAGAACAGCCCTGCTGTGCAAGGTGCTGTACGAAGTGAACCAAGGCCGTGTAGAACTCAGAATTAAATAAAGCTACAGCAAGAGGTGAGAGTGGAATAACAAGGAAGAAGAGTGGGAATAACTTGGAGAAGGGGCAGAAGAGCTGAACTGATAGCAGTGTATGGAGAAGAAATCGCTGTATTCATGTTTCTAAAGGCTCCTTAGTGAGAGTAGCTTTTTCAGTAGAGATTCATCCTACGATGAGCACAAAATTCCTTCTGAGATTTAGAGCTAGGTAAAACGTTTGGCAGCACCTAAATCCAGGGTGCAGCATTCATAGTACATGAGTATTGAAAGTGAGTTCTTTGAAATGACAAGAGAGCACTTACGTGAGTTAGTGTGCTTCTGTTTCAGTTCACACTGGGTGCAGGGAGCATAATCCTGCTAGATAATGGTCTGGAATGTTTCACTCCAACTGCAGACTCTCACTACTTTTGCTGTTGGTTTTACTGCTTGTTACAGTAGTATATAAAGAAGTTTTAGCACTGAGGAAAGACTTACCGTGACTGCCACTGGGCAAAAACTGAACAGGACACAGTTGTTGCCTCAAAGCCTCTTTTTTATGTCAGTTCTCCTGTAGTTCTTCCTGATGATGCAGATATTTAAATTGGGACCATTTAAACTCTAACACAACTTTTTTAAATGTCAGAAATAGATGTTTTCACGTTAATATATTGCTCCTGTGACTGAGAATGTGTTGGTCTCTTATCTTTGGGATTAGCGTATGTTGGGTAGAGAGTATATTCATTCATTCCTTTATTTGCCACAGAAACGGTAAAGTAAGTCTTGCATTTTCTCAGAGCCTGGAAAATTTTACAAGGTTTAGGGGTTCTTCAGGACATCAAAGAAACAGATGATGCCTTTTCACCTGCTGTTGGAAAAACAAAGTTTTCTAGGTGCTTGTCCTTTCCTACTGGGCTGTCTCAGATGTTACATGAATCGTTGGAATACTGGAGAATTACTGGTGGAAAACTCGTGTTGGATCAGGTCTAGCTGATGCTTTGTCTAAGAGACTCCTATCAAGGGGATGAAAATAGAAAATTTCCCAAAGATTTGCTGTTTCCCTCTCTTGAGTCTCTAGGCCGCCTGCCTTTCTCTGTGCAGCAGCGGTTGTTCTCAGCATTAATGGCACGTTGAGGACAGAACTGATGCTATCTTTTTTTTCCTTCGTATTCCAACCATGTAATCAGCTGGAGTTCTGCTTCAAAGGAGAAAACTACTGAAGTATCAGCTGGTTTCTTTGCTGTCAGCCCCTCTCTATCAGGATACTTTATGCTGTTTGTCAGCATGGTTTCTAAACACCTGTGGCCTCAGGCTTTGAAGGAGTCTAGCTTCTTGTAAAATTGCTGATGTTGTATAGTTTGCATCATTTTTGCAGTGGGCTTTTCCTTAAGATTGAGAGTCATATGTGGTTCAAATGTAAGGGGACCTCCAATTTTAATCTTCTCCTCTCCTCTTCGTCAGCATGCTGTTTGGAAAGGCAAAGCATCTCTATCAATCCTCCTTACAACTCCCCTTTGCTTTGCTCTTTGGACTATATCTTAGGGCATAAAATAGTATGGAGCATTACATATCTTGTGTGCTAATAGACAAAACCAGAAAAAAGCACCAACAACCTGTGCAATAGTTTGCTCCAGTGTGTGCTGTAACATTATTAGCTGATTCCTTTACAAAATTACCACCAGTACAGCTTTGCTGACTTACACATGTATAATGTATAAATGGAGCCATCAAAGTTTAATGCACCCTTAGCAATGTACTTCCTAACACTGCCTGTGACACGGGTTTCATTTTTTTATCTCAACAGTTTATCACCCGCAGCGTGACACCAGTGCAGTATAATGAAGTGCAGCCCAGCTGTGCCAGCCAGGTAAATTTTTTCTTGTTTTCTCTTTTCCACCATGACATGCAATACTCATTGATGGGTTTTTTACAGCCTTATGATGTAGTCCGGTGGCCTCTCTGAATTCATCCTCACTACTACAATAGTGCCCACAGGCCCTAACCGAGGTCCAGGTGTTTTCTCTCCTAAGTCTTCATGATTGCACACAGACACACACAGAGTAGTCTTTGCCCTAAGGAGGTTGTGATTTAAACAGACTGAACTAAAGAATGTGAAGACAAATTCATTATACAGAACAACAGTAGATGAACAAAAAAAAGCCTAGATATTTTGTAAGCAGGGTCTTCTGTGACCACTAGATCATACCTTGTCCAAATTTTTCTTAGTGTAAAAATAAGGGAGAATGAATGAACTGATGATATGTAGAGAGAAGGAAGAGATGAACAGCAAAATAGAAAGTCACCTGGGTGAGAGAAATACAAGGTTGGACTCTATAAAAAGAAAATGCTATTGATTCTGGTTTAGATTTTTGACACATGCATTTGCAGAAATCTGAACACCATGATTTAGAGAGATGATTGCCCTACGGTTAGTAGCCAGTGTGGCAGACTGATTTTTCAAAGCCACGTTCTTCACTTTTCAGGAATACATCCCCCATCTCTGGAGAGTGTCTCTAATCAAGTTGTGCAGTTGCTCCTGTACATGTAGCAAGGACGTGCAGAGAACACTGAAAAAGGAAGAGATGCAGAAGCTTCAGCTTTGAGAGTCCACACAGCCGGGTAGTGGAAAATTAAAAAGCCTGGGTTTGCAGCATAAATATGGGAAACCTGTGGTTTTGCACAGCTTTCAGCCTGGAAATCAGCAGTTGTATGGTTTTACCTGCAAACTGAAACTCTAGGAGGCTGAAATCTAAGAAGAAAAAAATAAGTGGCTATGTGAAAAGCCATGCCTCAACTTTGTAGCATGCAGAAGACTGGACTGCTGAGCTATGGTGATCAACTGGCCTGTTTCCAGAGGGAGATCATCATTATCCGTGGGCTCTGTTGCTTTCCAAACTACCACTTTTGGCATAGCCATCAGGGATCACCAGTAGATGACTGCATACGTTTAGATATTTATCCTTTAATTAAATGCATTGCATTTAGCATCTTTCCCCAAAATGTTGTGTTTGTTAACTTTTACTGTTGGGTGAATTTTTTTTTTAAGGCTAATGTATATCCAACAGGAACTCTAGGCACTGTGCTAATTGCTTTGCTCTTTGAGTCATGTATTTTTGGACTACACTAGTCATTGACTTCATAGATTTCTTTACATTCTTCCCTCCTGCAAAGAATTATGTTCTGTTCCAGCTCAAGAGCTCTTTCGATAGTGTCAAGCTCCCTTCTATTTTCTACCCCTAAAAGAGTTCACAGCACTACTTATTTTTTCTACAAGCCAGCAGGTTTTGATTTAATAAGGAGTAATAGTGTTTTCCAATGTGGATTTATTTCAGGGTAATCCAATGGCTTTTCAAAATGGAACAGCATTATTTCTGTAAGGTTCTGATACCGGGTGGCTTCATGCCTTTCATTGCTGCCCTCCTGCTGGCTGGAATCCTGTTGCTTTGTGCCACAGGCTTCGTATCATTTGGCAGCTCAGAGTCTGATTTTGGAAGCAAGAAGAGCTGAGTTCTCTTCCTGCTGCTGTCATGAAGTTAGGAGCATGAGCAGTAGGCAGCCCTCTTTGCTGACAAGTACAACATCTCATGCTGCACTTCTCGGATGTGTGTGCACTACTATATTCTTGGTGGCTTTTTAAGCTGTTCTTTTAGCTGACGCTAATTCTGTTTACGTCATTCCTTTAAGTCCACTGGTAAATCAGTGACAGGAGGAGTGTGCACAGGTTCCCGAGTTGTGAAACTGCTGTGGATTCATGGGAACCAGTTTGCACAGGGGAGTTGAGAGCTAATCTGATGGCAGGAAACTGAAAGCCTTGGAGGCAGCAGCAGCAAAAACTGTTGATCAGGAAGCGTTAGAGGAAGAGAGGAGGACAAAATGATTCCTTTTGTAAGTAGATGTATCAGTAGGGCTGAATCTGTTTCTGAGTCCACCATGCAAGGCCAAACACCTCTGTAGGCTGCAAAAGGTCTAGCAGTGCAAGGAAGCAACAATACCTCCATGCTGTGTGAGCTGAGAGAAGGGCAAGCAGGAAGAACCTTTCTCCTCTTCCTCCCCCACTACCCACTATTCATTTTAACCATTAACCTTTTAGGGAAGTAGAAAACAATCACGTGTACTGGAAAGAAAAATTGGTTTGATCTTTTCTGTAATGGCTTTCTCAGCCTCAAGAAAACATGAAAGTTAATTTTTAATACAAAGCCAGAACGAAGAGAGGCTGGGAGTAAGGAGTGTGAGGCGGGTTTTCTTCTTGCCTTCAACATTTACTGAGCTGCATAAACATCAGTAAGATCAGATTAAATTCGGAAGCACAAAGCGCTTGATTAAGGTGGGGTGAAGAGTAAACTTTTCCCTGTGGGGAGGTGAGGTGACAGAAAACAGTTATTTCATTTTCAGGTTGCTTTTTATTGAGGTAAGTAATGGACATACTCTGTTCTCTCAGTGTTGTCAGAACACCTCTTCCGTCATCTCTTCCATATTTATTAGCAGAGAGGAGAAGGAGAAAGGGGTGAAATTTATAGAACATGCCATTAATTACTGCTTACGCTTCTGTTTTGATGGCAGCAAGTGATTTATTTCTAATAGGCGTGCACCGTAGGCATGGTAAACAGGCAAGAAGCCTGAATCAGTACCAGTGCTGGAACGAAAATTGTCGGCTCAAAAAAGCCCCAACAAACCTGTCAGAAAAAGTTTGTTAGAAGTCAAATAAATTCAGTTTATGACCCACCATCTTTGTTCACCTTCGCTGCTGCGGTCACCAATTTTAGTTTAGTCGAGGGAAGCTGTTGCGTTGAGGTCTTGAGAGATGCGCAGCACTGGCGGTAGCTGAGTAATGCTGGGAGAGTTAAATGCTATCAGAGAAGTGATCACAGAGGGAAAGAAAAATAGAGGCAGTGGAAATCTGGGCCATGCGTCTTTCTAGAGATAAAAGCTTAAATTTGAAATGGGTGGCACGGTTTGAAAAGAAATGCCTAGCACCTAACAGTGCTTCTTGAGGTTATGGGGTAGAAATCAGGGCACTTAGACTCTAACTGCAGTGACTGGGGCTTGTTCTTCAAGTTCTGGCTTTGAGGTGTTGCCAGGTGCAGGGCAGCGAGGGTCGTATCCTGTCACAGGAGAGCCAACATAAGGAGACAGGTTGGTGCCAAGTAAACATAGAATAAATGCATTTTCCTCAAAAAGCTCTTTGGTTTCTCAGGTACCTCAGACTACCTTTTTGAAGCAATTTAAGTTCTTGAGAGGTAGTTGCATGTTTTTGGAATGCTGAGTGATTTACACAGCAAACCAGTAAACTTAAAACAAATTCCAGACTCATTTTCTTTTTTACTTCGTCTGTATTTCTTCTGTCAAAAATTTGTGCTGACAATGTCCAGGTGCTCCTGCAGGGAAAAGGCAGGCAAATTTATTCAGGGATTTTCTCTCTCCTTGAAATCCATGATGAGCTTTGCTACTGTAAGACACTCAAGTGTTTGTAAGGCTAATAAATTGAATGGGTAGGTATGGGAGATGAGATCTGTTTCACTCATCAAAACTGATTTATTTATAGTGTCACTTCTGAGAAGTAACTGTGTTCCATTGTGGATCTTCTTGTAGTCTATCTATAGTGTAAGTATTCATATTTTGTTTTCTTAGGAGTCAAACAGATGCAGGAGATGAGGGTACATAGATAGCCGCCTTTGTTTTGCTGTCAGGATATCATGGTTTGTGTAAGCATTTGTTCTATTCTTTGGAAAGCAAAGATTTGTATTTTCCTTCTCTGGAGGAAACTGCAGGGTTTACGTAATTGGGCTTGCACTAAACTAGGTTCAGAAAACTGGGAATCACAAGCTTGCTATTCAGCTGGCGTTCTGGGTGAGCAGCTCATCTAGGACACCTCACCCTCAGCTAAATCAGAAGCAGCTTTAGGTTCCTAAGTGGGAGATAGGACTGAACCATCTTAGCACATGTGGCCCTCAGTCTTGTCTCCATTCCCTCATCAGTTGCTCTTTGTGCAGTGAATTCAGAAATTTTCCAGAAGCACCTGTCTTATAAACCTTGCACTTCTGACTCCCTTTGTAGATTTCTGAAGCTCCTCCCCACCCTTCTCTAAGGGAAAGAGCCGGAGTATCCATATACAACAGGCTCTAGCCTTTACATTAGCTGGGCTAGTATGTTCTGCTTGAGCACTTCAAGATCTGTAAGGTGGATGACATACTGAATCGGAAGAAATTGCTAAATTGTATGTAATAGGCAACTGTTTGACCACCTTATCTCACTAAAAGGCTTTGCAGTACAAAATGGAACTTTGAGCCCTGCTGGTTTATTACCAGCTCATAGAAGCTGACCAATGTGCTGTTTCATCCAGCTCTCTGCAAAATGGAGGTCCTTAACTCCCACCCCTCAAGCTGATAATGTGCAGCTCGTGGAACTTTGGAAACTCCGTGTTTGTGCCCGGCAGAGGGAATTTATCTCGCATCCTGCCTGTGCCATGCATCTGACCCGGAGGGATCCCTGCATCCCTAGTATGCTGCATACTCGTGACACAACTCAGGCTGCCAGAGTTGCCCCTGTAGGCTTCTTAGGCAGTTTCCCAGCTTACCCAGAGAAAAAAAAAATCCTTAATGTTTAATGTAAAGTGGATTTCCCTGGAGCCAGTTCTTCCCTTCCTGTCTTACACAAGGGAAGCCTCCCTTCCCTTCCTTACAGATCAGTGAATCTGACAGTGCATTCTCGGTAGAGTTTTCAGAAATTGCACCTGTAGCACAGAGCAGAGAAACAGACTCCGGAAGGAATCCTACACATTTTGCTCAACACTCCATGAATAGAATTGTGTAGTGGGGGGGGGGGGGGAANGTTTTAGCCCCCAGTGTTATGTAAACACAGCTTCTTTCTGTTTTCTGTGTCTAGTCCAGCTTTTCTACTTGCACCAATGAGAGAACAGCTAATGCCCATGTAGTACTTAATACTAGGATAATTTGACACAAACAGCGTACATGTGTGGATTTGGGGTGGAAAAAGAGAGACCCCCATTTACATGTATGTTAATGACAGGCTTCCTTTTCTCAGAGGTACTTGAACAAACACATAAGCCAGTAGGATAAAGTGGACTGCAGATTGAAGTACATATACTACCTTTTCCATTCCCTTACAAAGAGATGCTTATTCTGGGCACAGATTTCACCTGCTGTTTCATATGTAGCCAGGATTTCCTCTGGCACTCTTTTGACATCTGATGGCATGTTTCATCGGTGCTTAGATTTTTAGGGAGTAGGTAGGAACGTTCTTCTACCAGGAAAGCTGACAAAGTGCAGAAAGTTAAGATTTGTACCTCTTCTTTTTTGAAACTTGTCACACTGACATTTTCTTTTCCAACAAGGTAAGTAGAGAGCCCTCCTCTTAGAGCAATGAGCAGCTTCTTCCCTCTGAAGCTAGCTCAAATTCCAGAACTGCTCTGTGGGAAGGGAGGAAAAGGGTTATAAGTTACGTATTCAGCCAACAGGTTAGTTAAGCTAGGAGGACTGAGATGAATAACTAAAATGATGGGTACAAATAAGTGTAAGATTTTCTTTGTATCCAGGTGCCAGGCATTATTTGTCTGTGTTTCAATGTCCTATCCACTGTAACGGGTGTAACTGATAGTTCTCTGTCCTAACGTGGACAGTCCAAATACACAGAAGGCTTCTGTCAGGGTCGTCTTCTGAAGAAGTAATCCCGATTCATTGTCTGCTCTCACGGGTCAAGGAGGGCTGTTTGTACTGGAGTTGCTTATGCCAAGGGAGGTGACAGAAGCGCCGGCTCAATAGCCTGTGTAACACTAAATATACGCAAACAGAAGGGGTAGTTGGCTGAGGCTCAGCAGCGGGATCTGGGTTAAGCTGCAGGTATTACTGCCGCAGCAGCAGGTACTCAACAGGCCAGCTCCCTACAGATTCAGTAAGTGCTGGAAATAAATACCTCCTTTGGCAAGTGCATCTGACTTAAGACCATTCTATCTACTGTGGCAGCACAGTTGGTGCCACTTCTCCAGGGCAGCTAACAGCTATTACAAGCAAGTAATACCAATGCTAGCCTCCTGCGCAGAGCCTGGTTTCGCTGGGATCTTTGGCAGAACATGATAAGCCTGTCAGTGTGTTACTGTTCTTTTAACTGTGCACAACCTGTAACTGATGACTCCCTTGTCGTCTAGATGAGCATTTCCACTACCACTTGTTCGTATTTATGAATGTTGCAAGTTATTCAGTAAAGATACCACATGCATTCCTTTACACGCATTCTGCAATTATATTTTGACTACAGTTATGCACCAGGAGGTGGTGCAGTGTGGTATGGGATGCAGTCACAGAGAAATTTAGAACAAGGATTTCTTTTAGATGAGACACTCGATTAGTTCCTTTCCTCATTCTTTTCTCTTGAATTCCCCAAGGACCTGTACCTACAAGCACAAGAAACTGTTTTGCCCGTACCATCGCAGCAGAGCAAATCTTGGCTTAGGAAGTTTGCCTGTTCTCTTTGCAGTTGCAACTCACAAGTGCTGCAGTGAGAACTTGATGGTTATTTAATTGATTAAGAAGCAAAACAGAAACCAGAAGCACAATCAGGAGTATAATTACCCCTCTCTTCCATCTACATACATAATATAAAGGGCCTCCTATAGATACAGATAGTTTATAATTTATCTGCGAGTATTGATGTCTAGGCCATTCCCCCAGACACCTGATCACAGACATGTCCAGTTACTGAGCTTCCTATATAATGACTTGTTAATCTTAAATCAAAACATCAATGCAGGCTTCTTCTCCAGTAATCCTCAGATAGGTACATAGCCTGAAAGCAGAATTTCATACAAAGGCAAGGGGAATCAACGAAAAAACATGTTTTGGGAGTCTTGAGAAGTTATTGATGGCTGTGAGTGCAAGAGAATTTATTCACTGAGCTTGCAGCAAGGAGTACCTGAGTTCCAGTTTGTGTACTTCATTCTTAGCTTACCCTCACATTGTGTAAAATCTAATATTGTTCTTGCACTCTCATAGGCATATTTAGAAAGCCCGTGTTCTGCCCAGCTCTCTGTGCCGAAGATCCCTCATAGACCAGGATCTTGAGCAGAGCCAGGAAAAGACTCTAAGCATAAGAAGCTAGGTGAAATAAATGGCCTTTTGTGTTTCCCTGCAGGTTTTCTCCTTGCCAATTTGTAGACCTCTATAGCAAGTTACTGTGCGTAGTTGGCTGGTATAACTCTGGAAATCTGTTAGAGAATGGGAGCATGTGTTTTGCTTAGTGCTTTACAAACTCCACATTAGCTGTACTCTGGGATAAGCTTAACTGCTTTTTGGTAATATAAA
Source organism: Anseranas semipalmata (assembly GCA_013399115.1). Lineage (NCBI taxonomy): Eukaryota > Metazoa > Chordata > Aves > Anseriformes > Anseranatidae > Anseranas > Anseranas semipalmata. Next base: position 429,645 of record VXAA01001109.1, read on the forward strand.
AACTCTTTGGCTTAGCAGTTAGCTTTTGGAAGACTTATTATCTTTGTTTTCCCTGAAAATTGTGTATTTGAGTGGTGTGACATGCCATTTCTGGCACTTTGGGATCTATGCTCAGGCAGACCACTGCCAAATTGTCTGGGCTTTTCACTCTTGCTTCTTGTCCCATCATTTTTCACATTCTTGGTTCTGTGCCCTCTGCAGTTGGCTCCCTATTTTCTTTAGTAGAGTCTTTCCACTCAGTGGTGGCTGCTTCAGCCCCCTGCCCTTTAGCTTTCTTAGAATCAGTGATTCCTTTCTTCTTGCTAAGTTTTCAAGAAAGCTAGGAAAAGCCTGGTATTTATTCCTTTATGTATCGGAATGTGCTGGTTAATTGAAAGGAAAAAAGATAAGTACTTTGCAGTTGCACTACAGCAGAGCTCAATTAAGTAGATAAACGGTATTCATAACTATTAGCTTTTTGCGGTCGCCATCGTGTTGATATACTGCATTTTAAGAACAGTTTTTGGTTTAACTGGGCAGCATCAGTACCTGGATTTTTTCAAGATCTCTTTTCTCAGAGATTCTGTTCACAAAGCAACAAGATGGCTGTTGTGCTACAAGCTCACACAGAAGAATCACACTGTGTCTTCTTTTTATCAGTTCAAGCAGTTATACATATGAATTTTTTAAAAGTTTAATATCTTGCTTCAGCAGTTAGGCAATGCAGATGCATACAAGGTAGTCTGGTAAGATTGCCCTTGCACTGTAAAGGGAGTTTCTTTAGTATTAGTAAATTTAAGGGGTGTTGCCTGTTCGCAGCATTAGTCCTTCTGTGAAAGTCTTGAGCCTCCAACAGCTTGTTATTAATGTGCGAGACATTTTTTACAGTTACGTAGTGGGCTTTTTTTTCCTTTCAGTATGCTAATGCTGAAAATAAAATAAATGTTTTAAAAACTCAGATGGTTTTGGATGTATCTTGATCTGAATTGTAGCAGAGTATTCTTTAACACAACAGGATTTTTTTATTGTCCAGGTGAAGGTATGAGTGAATGTAAGAGATTCAAATGAATGTAAGAGAATGCTCCCATTATTAGCTTCGGGTCATTTCTGCAGTCAACACACAAAGAACACGTGTGCTAGATTATTGTCCCTACACTAAGAGGCTAAAATGTTTGCATCAGACTATTTCCAGTGCACCTGATCTGGGTTGGCCCTTACATTTGCTAGTTAATTGATCAGTTGATCAAAGCCGATTTGTTGTTAGTTGCCCAGAAAAGAAGTAATAGTGTTATCTTTCTGTCAGCTGAAATATATAACAGATTTTAAATCAGTTTACCAAAGCCTCGAGTTTTAGGTTTTCACTGATGTTCTAGAATAAAAGCTTTTTCCTATTGCTGTTCAGCTCTAGCTGCGATATTCCATCACCAGTATTGCTTCTTTTCACAGGGAGCCTATTTAAAAAAAAAAAAATCCAATAAATATAAAACAACGTCCCAGTTTATAAACCTGCTTTTCCAAATGGCTTCCTGTAGGAAGTACTGAGCACTGCAACAACTACCTGTGTTCCAATGCATTCCCTTAAAAATAAATAATCAACATACAGTTGCAGAACTGACAAAGTAACTACAGAACTGCCCTTCTCAGTAAAGTAAGAAGATGAAGAAAAAGCAAAGACATCTTCCTAACAGCAAACCAGGAAAGCTGTTTAACGCTCCTCATTTCTACATAAAGCCTTTGTAACTTCAGACTGCTCTTGAATAGAGCTTGATAGCCACCTTCAGCATCTTTGCCACCTCCTTACAGTGAGTTCCACGTAATGATTTTTTCACGACTGTGCATTACATTTTCAAATGTATCCTAATGTACAGCACTGAACTGTTGTGTTGAATTGTGCAGAGAGATTAATTGATTAGGTAGACTTTCAGTTAAGAAATAAAAAGTACGCCCATGCAAGGAAATGTAACAGCCTAATGGAACAGAGCGATAATCTCTGACGCGGGCTGTTCCACTGTATGTTTAATTTTTATGTAAGAAATTATTGCACACTCCTACCAGCTGAAGTCAGAGCTCAGTTATACTGAGCACACCCCTTTACCGTGAGCAGGTTACAATGTAAATGGGCAGATTATTCAAAAACAGGAAAGGAAAAAGAAGAGTCTATCCAGGATCACAGTGCAGATATTGAGGGGAGAATCCATGGGGCCATAGCCTCCAAGTATCCAACATATAATCATTTTTCACACATTCATTGGCTGTTGCCACCAAGTTGTGATAGTGAGGTTATACATGGCACTTCAGGAAAGTAAAAAACTCATAAGGTTTTGCCTTAAAATGAAAGCCTGCGATACTATCTATTACCAGATTTAAACAAAGTTCCTTACTTCCCAACTGAGAAAATCACAAGCTGTTATTATGTGATCTCCCTTGCTCAGATATATGTTGAATATTGAAGCAGGTTTGCAAAATGAAAATCAGGATTCCTCCTAAATTTTTAATGAACTGTAATGGATGGAAGCGTGTCTGTTGTGCTCTAGAGGCAATGGCAAACATAAGTGGGATGAAAGGAACGAGCTGAGTTGTTCTGCAGGCAGAATCCTGTTTGGCTACAGAAAGCCCATCTCAGACATCCAGCTCAGCATTTGAAATTGCCTGTTTCCACACTCAGAAAATACTACAGAGATTCCGAGCTGGTCTGTTTCCCTGATTTTCAGTTACCTCATGATTCAGTGCTCCCTTGCTCAAGGCCTCCGCTTAATCAAGAAATGAAATCTCCCTGCCTTAGGAAAAACCAAAAAAAAAACAAAAAAACACACAACAGGTTACATCCCTGCTTAAAAAAAAGGGAAAAACAAAAAAACAAACACATACAAACCTTCCTGCCTTAAAAAAAATACCTCCCTGCTAAAAAAAAAAAAACTTTCCTGCCTTTAAAAAAAAACTCCTTCCAAAAAAGAAGATACCTCTTTGCCTCAAAAAAAAAAATAACTCCCTGCCTTCAAAAAGATACCTCACTGCTTAAAAAAAGTCCCTGCCTGTAAAAAAAAGTGTACCTCACAGCTGAAAACAAAAATTCTCTGCTTTAAAAAAAGATATCTCCCTGCTAAAAACAAAAGATATCTCCTTGCTTTAAGAAATAAGAGGGGAGGGGCAGAGGTGCCTGGCTTTGTGATTTTCCCCTGTTCCCTACAACTGGTTTTGGACTCTGATGTTACTGTGTGAATCGTTTCCTGCAGGGTCCACTGTGCCTGCACTACAGATAAATTACTGGCCTGTTACTGTTTTCCAGCTGCCCTCTTCTCTGCTTAGTGCTCAAATGCCAAACTTGAGAACGGTGGGAAGAAATTCTCATACTTCCCTTGACTGTAAGTTACCAGCTGTAGTTTTAGAGGTGAAATACCAAGAGCCTCAACAATCTGGGCCAAAAAAATGCAGTATGATAATTGGCAACACTCTTTCAAGATAGCAGTGCTGCTGTAATTCGTTTTCCTCCCTGATGTAACTTCCCCAGAGCTGTATGGCTTCCCCAGTAGTTTATTAACCCATATAGGAATTGTTTGATCTACCATCTATAGATACATAGCCAGGTAGCCTGTATTGGTGGTCTAAGACTCCTAAAAAAGTGCTTGTGGAAAGAAATACTTAAGTACAAGATCGCATCCTGATTGCCAGTAGCATCTGGTTTAGCACACCTTCCAAAATGCTTATGGCAGTCATGATGCCGGTGGATAGTTTTGATACCTGTATTAAACATGCTTTTTATTTTTTCTTTTGGGGTGTATCTTGTTAAACTCTGCTTTAAAAACTTCCTGTAACATTTTGTTTCGGGACCTGGCGATTACAGCATGCAAATGTTATCCTTATAGGTCATTAACAGCCAAGGATCTCATTTTGCATCAGGAGAGGCAGTGCACCAGATGGTGCTTCTGAGCACATGGTGAAAAACAGCTGCTTTGCTACTTAGATGTTTCTTTGCTTGCACAGCTAACTGCTTTTGATTAAGGTAGAAGTATAGAAAAATAGATGCTGTAACTATTTTTTTAGTTGGAATTCTGTTACAAGAAAAGCGCTAAGGTGCACCCTAAGCTCGTTAAGCATGGTATTAGCAACAACATCAATACGATGATGGACAATACTAAAGCGTGTTCCTGTCCCTGTTCACCTTGGTAAGGTGGTGATGGACCTGTCAAGAGGAGAAACAGTGGGGCAGAATGTTAAACTATCTTACGTACAGGGCAGTGCTGAATGAGAATGAGAAGAATGGGGAATTTACTCATTCCATGTCCAGCTGGGAATAGGATGAGTCTTCTCATCAGTGCTCAAAAGCAGTGGTTTTTATAAACAGCAATTGGAGGGTTACACTTAGGAACAGCATAGCTACCTTGGGCAATTCATAGGAAGCTGCCTGAGTTTCAGGAACACAGGCTGTTGGCTCATTAGCTTTCCTGGAAGATTGGCAAGCCCTCCAGGTTTTCAAAGGCAGACTGGGATGCTTCTAGCACAGCCTGTGCAGCCCCCTCGCTGTCTTTCCCTACAAGTCAGCTACCTGGCTGGGCTGTTTTTTTCATCTCCCACAAGATCTCTTGTTACCAGCTGGTTTCTTTAGCAGAACAAGGGTTAGCATTTTTAAGTGCCTTTACTGTTCGTTAGTGCAAATGCATTTAGGTCAGTTCTATGACATAAATATGAGCCACATAGATGGGACACAGCTACAGTAAAAACTGAAAACCACTCTGCAGTTTCAGTTACTTTTCCTTATGCTGTACTTGCCTCTCTCTTCTGGACGCAGCCCCATCATAGCTAGGGTATAAGCTGTTGGTTTCCTTGTTTCTCCTGTTCAGCAGGGAGCTCTCCTAGTTCTCAGTATCATTCTCTGCAGCTGTGGGTAGGTTGTAGCAGCCCATTTCTCCTCCCTCCCTTATCCCCCATTCAGCTGTAGTCAACGCTTCATTTGAGGCAATAAAACTAGCTTTTATTGACTTGCAAACATAAAAATATACACAAAGCAATCAATTCGAGTAGCAAAACAAGAGCCCCTTGTTTACCAACCCTCCCACACAACACCCACTATTAACATTATGCATTTGTAAACATCTAGTGTTTTTTATAATGCATTTATTTAGTTTGATAGTACTAATGCACTTAGCCTGGTCTGTCAGGCAGAGCAAGTTATTAAAAGCAGGGGAAAGGAAGTCAAATAGTGGTGGGAAGCACTTGGAAGATACAAATACATTGCCCTTTTGCATAGGTTCAGAAAGAAAGCTATTAAAGACAAACCCCAGTGAGCAACAAAGAAAGGCAAGCCAAATATCTCACAAGTTGCTTTCTAAAGGAACAGAGACATTCAATTTTCCGCTTCTACCACACCCAACTGGGAAGCCCTCTGTACTACACCCAGGCCTGTAAGACAGCCAGAACTATACAGCAGTTTGAAGATGACAAAAAAATATTTTCCTCCTATTACATACAAGTCAGACTTCTTATTAGTCTTTTTTTTGAGGGTACCACACTGTGCAATTAATAGTCCTTTGTAGTCCACAGGAAGCCTCACTCTTGGCTACTTAGTGCATCAGGCTTGACCTTAGTTTTTTTCAGCAGAGGACTTGAGTCTCTTCAGCCACCTGCAGAGAGGGCTTGGCTTGCACAGCTTGCCACTTGGTCTCTTGCAGACCACTGAGCTGCTTTCTGCTGTTGCCTGGTCAATCCCACCTTTCGCATCTCTGGCGCCTGTCTCTAGAGCAGTCTGCAGAGGCAAGTCAGGTTTTGTTGCTCCTGAGTCTCCTGCAGCTGGCTGGGCTGTTGCAGCTCTTCCCCGAGTTGGAGCACACGTTAGTCTGTCTGGACTCAGCATTGTAGCAGGCTTGGTTTCAGTCTCTTCTGGCTCTTGTGCAGAAGGCTGGGTCTCCCCAAGGTCTTGCAGCTCTGTGTTGCGCACTGCTATCTGTGCCACCAACTTCTGCAGGTGTTGCAGAAAAGATGAGGCTGTTTCACTTTCTCTGTCTCCACTCTGTGTCCCTCTAGCAGTATCTTGTGATTTCTCCTTTGGAAGACTGCTCCACAGCACAGCCCCCAGAGCCTTTGGGGCAACAGGGAGATCAACTTCTGCATTTTCTTGCTCAGTTGCCTGCCTTTCAAGCTTCCTGGACTTTCTACAGCAATACTTCTTGTGACTGATTTCATTTCCCATGATCAAGACGAACAGCAATAATCCTGCTAGCAGCCTTCTCCAGAGAGCCTTTAGGCTTTGGGATACTGAATGACTTGGGCATGAGCAAAGCCTTTGTTTAGGAGCAAACACAGAGCCAAGCTTCTTCCTTGTTGCTAAGCTGATGGACCACTTCAGTGCTAATTATCCCACCTGTAAGACAGTAAGAAATTCATTAGGATCCGCACCTTATCCCTGTGTTAAGAGCACGTTTGCTGCCATGACCCAGTTTTCTGAGGAGCATGTAGCTAAAGTTTAGAACTCGATGTGAAATCTCTCTTCAAGTGAGAAGAGAAATTCTGCCAGGAAGCTTCAAACTGTAGATGCGTTCTATTATCTGCATCTGGAGCAAGAATAGCACCGTGGTTTGGGGGGTTTCCTGTGCCTAAACACTGTTACCATCTCATTTTTATTTTGACCAGGAAAGGGGCCCCCTGAAATGAAGTTCAGATTCACATTTATTTCAGAGGGGGCTGGACACAAGTTGCCAGATTTACGGTTCTGAAGTCTGTCCTAATTCAAGGGACAATCTTTTTCGGTCTTTTGATATCACTAAGAGCACTTAGGAAGTCAGTTACTCACCATGACTCTCGGCCAATACTGCACTTTCCAGCTATTAGTTTGTATTACCAAAGTAAATAGTATTTAGGTCTCCTCTTATTTCCTAGCCCATTTGTTAATTGTAGGAGGAAATTCACATTTAGCCAGGGTAGCCCTATATACGCCTGGTAGGATATGGAAGGGAAGAAGAAGGAAAGGCAAAATGCCTCTTTATTGAGAGATCAGAAACAGGTGGATTTCAGACCCTTAGGTCATTATTTTATCAGTCATTTACTTGGTTTTTAGAAAGCACAGCAGTGTCATCACTTCAAACTCAAGTTGTAATAAAGGACAGTACATTTCAAATGCAGAGAAAATTTTACCTCAAGTTATGTTTAGAGAGTGTTATAAAGCCACAGGTTCATTAGAAAATAGATTAAGTACTTTGCAGAGAAAGAGCAGAAGAAAACCTTGTTGAAAAGGGAAAGAGGGACCCACATACAGCTCCGTCTATTAATTCCTTTTGAAATCTATCTCATGCAGATTAGCTGTAGTTGCAAGAAAGAAGCCAACACAATTTAAAATCATAATATAATTCAGCAAGAATAAAGATGCTCTGTTTGTGGCAGGGAAACTACAAATTAAGCATTACTTAACCCATTTCCAGCATCGCGACTTCTCAGCCTTTATTTCTTATTCAGGTTGATAAGGTTTTGCTCTTAAGTAGGGTGGCTGGTGACACCAAACCATTTCCCCACAAGTCCCTGATCATTAGTTCTCTTGAACTGCTGTTCCACTACAAGTCCTGTGCCACTTTTTATAGCTAAATATTTAAAGTGAAATAGAGCTGCTGTGCTACATGATACGATTACTGATGGTTCGGCAGAAAGTTTAACCATCACAATGTAGAATAACAGGAAGCACAGAAAAACAGATCTATAATTTAGGGATTACAAATTTTAAATTGAAGCTAATGGATCCAGAGCAGTTTTGATGCACTGTTTGAACAGCTTCTATGGATAGAATCCGTAGAAATGTGCAATTCCATGCCAGTTAGGCACTCACAAGACCGCATGAGCTTAAAACTACATAGCCGTAAGAATGGAAAAGCTGGAAAGACTAACTCAGCCACCTTCACTATGGGAGAAAACAAAATATCAGAAGACAGAGAGATGCTATTTGATGCCAAAGCTAAAAAGAGGTCAACTTACAAATAAATTAGCGTTTTGTCACGTTGACTGTTCAGAGTAAGCGATTGTTGTAGCAACAGCAATGATTTTGTGTAAATGAGTATAGCAGGGAAACGTTTCATGTGATTTTGGAAGGGCAGTATAATGCTAGGAGAGGAAAAGAAAATAATAGTTTATTCTGTGATGTGTTTACATTTGTTACATGTTGTCATCACTACAGAAGCGCTTCAAAATCTGAGGATTGACAGATTCTACTGCTGTTGTCTCAAGAGAGGTATTATTTATAGAAAGGCATAAAGATATATTCATTACCAGAAGTACAAGCACACTAGTTATTCTTTATATGTAGTAAAATTGTTTCCCTTTCCTGATCCTGATTTGGCCATTTCATACCGCAAATGTTCATTCACTTTTCTGTTAGCCCCACACTCTTGCTACCAATATTGAAACTGTTTATTACAGGTTTGGATGCTACCATCAGAACCACCTGTTTTGCTAAGAGCAGGAGGTAGCTCCTACTGAAACAAGATGTCAGGAGGAAGACTCTAAATGTAAGAAAACCCATCAGAATAGGCATACACATCCCTGTCTTCCTGGATCCCAGTCCTGAGCTCCAGCTCTGACTAATGTGCATCCACCATGACTTGTGATTTAAGGGTGAATGATGTCCCCAAGCTCCCTCAGGTGCACTTGAGGAAAACTTCCTCAAGTATTTCATTATTCACACAACATGGATTGGGCTAATCTGTTTTAGCATACACAAAGGTTAATGCATACTGCTAGAATTTTGTTCTGAGCTATCTCAGGCAGAAGAGAGCATAACTACAGTTTTGCCAATACCTAAAGGTTGGGCTCTACCTCACTAGAGCAGTCAAATAAGACCAAAAAAAAAAGGTTTTCAAAAAGAAAAACAAACAAAAAAACCACCACCCAAACTTGAGTCATACAGCAGCCTTACTAGCATCCTTACTCACCTTCAAAGAAAATTCCCCCCAAACAGCTCTGAGCACATAACTTGTGAGAGCAGATGGGCCTTAAATAGGACAGGGCTGTAACTCTGAATTACTTCCCTCCAGAACCTGATGCTTGAATTATTGTTCCCTTACAGCATCTCTGCTGCCTGAAAAGAAGAGATGAGGAATTGTTCATGTTCCTTGTTTATGAAACATCATGTCATGTTCTTTCTTGGTTCAATTCATAAGTCTCCATGCATTTGAGATATCATCATCTTTTTTTCCCCAAAATGTTTATACGAAACTGAAGAGAAATGTGATAGGGTATTTCTACCTGCAAATTGACAATAATAACCAGTATCATAGCCTGAGCAAGAGCTACATAGTAGGCTTTAGGAAAAATAGCTTCTAGCTTAGGTGTTATGCTGTGGTTCATAGGCGCAATACATCTTCTTCACTTACAGGAACAGCAGATCTCAGGTGCTTTTCATCTGTTCCGAAGTGTTGCTGGCTGCTTGCAGTCTGCATCTGCAGCAAAGGGGGCAGAGCTGCTTGAGACTCCGTGATCATGTTTTCTCTGGCTGAAGAGTGCTTTCTGTCAGGAAGGTTGTTTTGACTGGCTTTGGTTTCTGAACTTGTTAAAATTTCCTGTCCTGTTGTCAGATCACTGGCAGGTTTTGTGGCTTTAAATCTGGACTTGCATCTTAGCAAGGGGGGATGCTCAAAGTAGCAAGGAACATATTTTGTTGCTGATGCCAGGAAGGGATGCACTATTTAAAGGAAAAAAAAAAAAGTTTTGTATTGACAGAAAATATTGACCAGCAGCTGCAGCCTTGGTGAAGGGAACTGTTTTCAGAACACTTCACTAAGTTGTGTAAGTAGTTTAAACAGTTTAGGAGAAACAGACTTACTGTGATTAAGATGCTGTTGACTTTTTATGGATGCTTCAAAAGGAAGAGAAACATATACTGGAGCTCCTTACAGCATGAGCACATAGCAGATGTTAAGCTCCTAAAAATTCCTGAGTTTTTACTTTCTTGGGTGTGGCCAGGTTGTATTTTCAAGGTTTCCTGCTGAATGACAAAAAGCCTTATTTATAAAAGTTAGAAACAAAGATTCTTAACATCGGGAGCTAAGAGTTTCAGAAAGCCAAAAATTACATTATAGTGTGCCACACTATGCACCAGACAGCTATGTGGATTGGTGATGCTACTTTCATGCTCATTTGCGGTGATTCATAGTCCATTTACTAGTCAGAGAATTTGCTGCTGATCATCTTAAGAGGGCAGCCTAGAGCCTGGGAACAGAGCTGAGTTTTACTCACACTGCTACATTATTAATACATTCTCCAGTTCGAACTTGCCTAAAAAGATGAGACAAACAGCTGTAAAAGATACAGCTTGCATTCACTCATCGGTGACAATGAAGCAGAGTTAGTGCCCATGAAGCAGAGTCATGGCAGCTTATAGATGTGCTGCACTAGACGGTAAGTTGTTCTGCTGTTATGGAATGGTCTGTCCTTTTTTCTAAGGGTAGGAATAGGATTTTAAAGGCATTAAAGTGTTCTCATAACTTAAGTCCTATTCGTCTTACAAGAATCACTTTTGAAAGTTTAGCCTTGCATCTTTATTTTCAGCAGAGTTTGAGTACAGTGTGCCCAATAAGTGTTAAAAGATTTGCAAAGAAATCATCAGGAGACAAGTACCTTTCATTCTGAGGCCAGCAACATCAATATTCAGCATTTTACCCAAATACTTTACAAGATGAAAAGGGCAGAAACATTAGTTTTGACATTAGAGGCAATGCAGATATCAGAAATGACGTAGAGTCTCCATTAGAATTCTGACATACCATTTAAAGCCATTAGAATTTTAAGAGCAAAATCTTCCCCAAGTGTAATTTTGGGTAGGTTAAACCAGGACAATGCAATTGCTAGTGTCTGAGAATAAGGCTTAGCTTTACAATACTTTGGGGCACATCTAAAAAAAACAGAAGTGTGTGACAAAGACTCAAGGAAAGAGGAACTGCCACCATTGTTCTCACTTACCAAGGAACATCTTTTGAACCATTTCTCTAGTTGGACACGTTGGACACATTCTACCCATAGGTCAACGCTTATTTTGCAAACATTCATCTAGTTGTAAATGAAGACAGGACGTTGCAAAAACCTGTCTCCCCGAATTCCTGCTGTAATGCATCTCATGAAAGATTATTCCCTTCTGCCAGGATTTTTCTGAGAAAAGAAGAAAGGACTACTCCTTTTTCAGAGCAGGAACAGAATGATCATCGTTCAGACTGTAGGTTCCCTTCCCAGATTTGCTCTCATTTTGCAATTTGATTTGAATACTAAGATTCAAGTAAAACTGAAATGAAGCATATACCACAATTGTTCGTGCATATCGGTGATCATTTAACAGCCCATGGTGTGGACTGACAAATTAACAACTGTACAGCAGCCAGTCTGATGTAGGCTTGAATTTAGCAATCATGTTTGTGAAACTATAGCCTGTGGCGTTATTCTGTATGATAGCGTTTGGGGTGAAAATTGATCCCTGTCACCCATTTGTTTCAGTCTGTCATGTAATTACACATTTTATTGTGACTCTGGATTAAACCGGTACCTTCAGTCTCAGCTATGTATTACCAACAGTCATAATGGGAATAAGAGTTGCTGAATCACTCTTACATGGCTCCCTGTTGAGTACTGAGATGCAAGCATTAATTAAATCACGAGCATAAAATGCAAAGACAAGCTTATTTTGAAAATAAATGATTCTGTAATGTGAGAATGCAAAAATATATTTCTCCCAGAACCAAGGAGAGATCTTTGCTCCAAGTTCTCTGAAATGCTTGCCCAAAGCCAGTGATAGAAAGTCACTCTAAGAATCCTACATTGCCATCATTTCCATGATCCTTTGTCACAAATATATGCAAGCAAGCTTCCATCTACTTTGTCTTAATCTGTACCTCCTAATTTCTGCCTTTCTGCTGTTTAGCACTTGCAAAGCGTAAGAAGAAAAGGTGTTCCTTTAATTCCACTAAAGCTGCAGTTCTCTTCTTGAGTATTTCACTCCTTTCTATATTACTTTGTGCCACATTGTCAAACGTCCCATTGGTTTTCTCAGCAACTGCAGAACAGAGAGCAGATGATTAATACTAACCTTTGAAAATACTTGGCAATTGATTATAGTTGCTGGTCTGAGTATCTAAGATACTGGCAGAGCAGTGCACAGAAGCTTCTGTTGCTCTTTGCTAGCTTTGTTTCTTTTGCAGTGATTTCCTCAGGCCTCCTCGCTCTCCTGGCATTGGTAAGGAAGAGCCTGCCTACCCAGCCAGTAGTTGCTAAATCTAAATTCTAAGTGAGGAGGGCATATACATTCTTCCAGAATAACATCAGCAGCAGTTTTTTTTAGAAGCAAGCAACCCAGGGCAGCTTGTCAACGTAATCAACTGATGTAGGTACCTTCAGGATTTCACATAACAGCCAAGGGGAAGGAACGTGCTCTGTGTTAAGGGAGAGTAAAGAGACATTTCCATAAACAGTGTCTCCATCCAGATTTGGTCATAAGGGAAAATATTTTAAGGAAGGCTGGCTTAAACTGATAGGCTCATGATGCACCAGCCTGGTCCCTTGATTTAACGAAATATTTAAGGATACGCTATCTTCCTGATGTGATTAAGCACATAAAGATAGTAAAACCAATCATCCTTTAAATAGATGCATCGCTATCACAATCCTCATATCCTGACTTGCCTTTAACTATCTTTTTTTTTTTTTCCCCTGTGAAGACTGTTATTATAGGAAGTACACAAGAGCTGGAAATGGTTTCTTTAGGGAAGATTAATCTTATTCTCCTTTACATTGTAGTTCTCCAGCTTTCTGTCTAATGCAAGTACACTTGCAATTCCCCATGAGCTCTAGCAGAATAATTTGGTGCAAACCCCTTTTTTGGATTGAAACTGAGGGAAAGAAATTAAGCTATTTTTTTTTCTGGTTCCGTTCAGCACTACATCATTTTTGAAGTTCAGAGACAGTTGCCCAACTAATCAGGTTTGACAGGAAGACTCCCCTGCATTTAGGAGCTGTATAATTAGAGACCAGCATCATGTATGTGATAGCCTGACATTTATTACTTGCAGCAAAATGACCATCAGAAATGTCTCTTGTTGGCTACACTCTGGAGACACCTACTTCCATAGTCCTCTCCTAGCTCATCCACCTCCACTCAACTAGCAAAAACCATGGAACAGCTGGCCATTAATAAAACAGCAGTTGATATTAACAAGTGTTAAAATATGCTCGTTTATTGATTCCAGTTGCAGCACAGACTTCACTATCCACACAGCATTTCAGCATAGTTTCAAACAGTGACAGCGTGGGGTGTACAGACAAGTATAGTCAATATATCTGGCTTGTTTGTCAGAGGAGACTTAACCCTGCACAGTCATACAGATGGAGGAAGTTATAAAGTGCATAGCCCTAGCATGGGTGTATGTGCACATGGAGAAAAAGGGAAGTCATCTACATAAATATTTCTTGTACTGAGGTACACTTGCTCACGTCCCATCACCTCATACCACCTCCCCAGCCAGAGAGAGAAGGAAGGGAATGTGCCACCTGTGGAAGGCTATATACCAGCATGAAGTTTAGTACCACTTTTCAAAGCAGGTTTTATAAACACCCTGCCCCCTGTGTCCTTTAGGATACGAGCACCCATTGGGTGCTTGCCCATCTTGGCTCCTTGCAGGGTCAAGGCAGCAGGCTCATCACTTGGCAGCAGACAAACCCTCGGTCTGCTCAGTGGTTGCTGCACCAGATTTCACATGCTCACTCAGCAGTCCTCTGCAGCAGGCTGGTTCTCCCCCGTTGCTAGCTTTAATCACCTCGTTATCCTGCAAAGCAGTCTGAGTTTCTGCCAGACAGCGTGGGATCTCTTTTGATGTTTGCCCATCATCACCGACCTCAGCCATTTCTCCAGCTTTCTCCGATTCAAAAGAATTTTCTTCCATATACTCTGTATCTCGTTCCAGCTGGAGATCAGATGGGGCTTTAGCAGCACAGCATGCTTTTTCTTCCACTGCCTGCTTTTCTGCTGATCTCTGCACATTTGTGATGCCCTCTCTTGTCTCTGTAGTCTTCAAAGGCATCTCTGACTCCCCCATGGTACACAAAGCAGCTGGGGACTCAGCTGCCTTCTCCACAGGCTCATTCTGATGAATCTTTCTCTCACAAGTTTCCTCTGAAACACAAGTCACTGTAGCACCTTGTTCTGCATGATGCAGCAGCCCAGACTCCACTATAGCAGGCTGAACTTCACTGGGTCCACCCTGGACTTCTGCACACACATGGACTTCAGCCTTTACAGTAGTCTGTGTAGGAGATCTTGCTTCACGATCCTCACAGCTGAATTGCTCACTGGGTGTGCAGCTACCAGCAGGCTGCTCAGCAGCTTGAGTTTTACTAGTCTCTTGTAGGCTTCTTCTGGCAGACTGGGCTTCTTGTTTTGTCTGTTCAACAAGTTCTTGGTGCTGCATCACCTCTGTGCTAGGTTTGGCTTCATGGTCCTGCGGCACCTCACCATCTTGTGCATCTCTAGCAGAGACAGTAAGTGGGGCCTCACTCCGTTGTGCATGCAGAGATGCAGCCTGATCTCCTGCGTCCCTTTGAGCTTGGGCAGCAGATTCACCTTCAGGAGTATCCAAATCTGATTCTGCAAGAGAAGGTTCAGGGCCTTTTGGGGTCCTTCCTATACGTGCCGAATAAAAATAGTTCTCCCCGGTCCATGTCGAAGCATCCCGGGACATACATACGGTCCCCGATGTCTTTTTTCCCTTGGCCTTATAAAAAGCAACTTTCCTAGGGAACACACAGAGCCTCTTGTTCTTGCCAAAAATGCCCCCCATTGCCAGTGCTGAAAGGAGCAACCTGATTAATGGCTGCCTTCTGGAGGTGATGCCACCCAGCTACAAGTCGCACGCTGCCTGGAGATGAGCAGGAAACTCTGTCTCTTAAAGCAGCAGCTTCACACCTGGAAGACACAGATATTTATTAGCTCACATCCATTTGCAGACATTAGTTGTCATGTTCTCACATAATATTAGCTGGAGAGCATTGTCAGAGGCTACAGAGGAAGCTAAATACAGGTGGAGTTGCACATCAGCAGAAGGGGTGAGGCACAGAGATGATCTTTAAAGAAATAATAGTCTGAGGAAGAAGGAAAAGAGAGGCTACCTAGTAATCAAACCAGACCATGCAAAAAACAATTGCAGTTCCTCCTAGGCTTCCAGGAGCCAAGCAGCCACACAGGCACCACCGTTAGTTATCTTTAAGCAGGACTACTGCAGTGCCAGTAGCATTCTGTTATACTACAGGCTTGTGTAGCAAAGCTGTTGAGTTTGTTAGACTGGAGTCAGTCCAGTCAAGGAAGTAGTAGATAGATAGGGACTTGGGGGGCAAAGCAAAGCAGACAGGAAAAAACAAACAAACAAACAAACAAACAACAACAACCCACAGTACACATGAATTTGAAGTCCACAAGACACAGCATGGCTTAATCCTTAATAAGATCATCAAGAGAAGATTAGCCACCTGCAAGAAGCACAAAGCAAACCAAGAAATGACCACCTTCCAGCACAAAAGTAAACCTTGAGAATTGAGTAGCAAGGCCTACCATTGCACAGGTTAAAAACAACAACAAAAAAACCTACCTGTACTCAGAGACCCAGACTGCAAAAGCTTACATAAAAGGGAAAAAAGAACCCATACCAAAAAATCAAGCAGCGAGCTGATAGACTCACAGACAGCACAAACACACCATAAAAGCCTCCTTACCAGCACAACTCCACAATCCTCCCACTAAACACCAACCACCTGCAACACAAAAGCATCAGTCTGGTCTTAAATAGGAGGAGGTGGTCACACTCAATTTCTTCCCCCTTTGGCTCTCAATGTTAGTTCCAGCAGGTTCTGAAGTCCCCTTACTTTTTTTTTTTTCCCTTGCTGTTTTTCCCAGCCATTTCATAGCCATTGGAAACAGCATATGGCTGCACTTCCTAAATGCAGCTGATACGTGATTTGTTTGATTGTTGTTGTTTGGTAATTGGTGTTGACTACTAAAACTAAAACTAAAGATTAAAACAGTGCAGTCATGAACAATGAAAACTGATCACTATTTACAACTTGCAATGTGTAGTAACAGAATAACAGGCGTACCGAAGGCAGTTAGTGCTTTAATTTACAAATGATGTTAGTGAACCTGTAGTCTCTCGTATTATTTTATATGGGGCAGTTAGGGGTGAAAAATTATCCCCCTTACCACTTTTGTGCTGTCTTCAACTGATTGAATCATGCAATTAGCTATTTTACAGTGGCTACAGATTATTTTAATGTTTCCAGCCACAGCTGATAACCCTCTGTTGGCATTAGCATTACCGTATCACTCTAGTTATGTTTACTGACTGGGAGTTGCAATGCTAAATAGGTCACATGGGCAAAACACAAAAGCAAATATCCAGTAAAAGCAAACTAATCCCAGAGACATGAGCGTAAAGGCAGATTCTAAATATACACTGCCAACAGCAATGCACCTGAGCAGGATCAAAAAGATCAAAATAGCTGGATTCCAGGCTATTTTTAGTTTTTTAAACGAACCTACATCCTTTGATGGCAAATGTGGTTCAGCATCCTATACTTTGTCTAGCTACTATGATTCCCTTGATTCAGAAATGCAGAAGGAGCTTTTGACGAGGTAATCCTGTGCATGCAGCCCGTTCTGAGACCGTAACAGGGCAATGTCCATGTCTTGCCTTTTAAATGTGGTCCAACATCTGCTCTGCACAACAAAAAACAGGCCTCCATATCTCAGTGGATACACCGATCGCATGTTTGCATTGGCTGTAAGAGTTTCACTTAACATCTGGTTTTTGTCAACAACAGCTTTACAAAAGCTATTTGTATATTTTCTATTGGGCTTCAGTGGAACTGAAATACATAGGCAGTTTATGGTTTCTTTGACTATTGGAAACTTCTGCCCACTAATAGATGACCTTAATCCATGATTTCAGTTTGTGAGATACACAGATGAAAATATGTAGGGACCATCACAGATCAGTGGCTGTAAAACTCTGGTCCCTCTAGGGCTGCAGTTCTACACAGTCCACATGGGTGCTTTGCAGAACAAGGTGGTTGCAAGGAAATGATGCATCCACAGCTCACCCTCGTTTTGAAATGCTGTAAGAACTTTTGAGTTAATTTGTTGATTTTAGGTGAGAAGAAAAATGACTCCTGGCTACAACTGTTGTGGATACTAATTTCAGTATTCTGTACAATGGGAAGATGCTTAGTTATCAGCTCTTCACTAGGTGGTTGGAATCTTTCTGAGATTCAAAGTATAATTTTTTTTTTTCCTTACAATTGTATTGTTGTGGAAAACAGAGACATTCCAGTAAGAAAGTCCAAATTACACCCATTTGGAACAATCCAGAAAATCTCTTGCATGTAAGACACTACAGAAGATGGCAGTGTGACAGACAGGAGAGGAGGAAAGAAACTCTAACTGTCAGAGCAATCGCATCTTCTCTCTTGGCTAGATTTAGGATTTGTTCCAAAAGGCTTTTCTGATCTCTGCTGCTTTGATGCATTTAAAAGGGCGGTTCTACAAAAACATACATTTGATTCTCTGACAACTTAAAAAGAAGCATAGACCTTAAGAAAGGCTTAGCTCAGATGTCAGCTCAGAATTGGGTTGCATGATTGAATGCTGTAGAACAGGACTGTTACAAAGCCTTTTGGATGGCATCATCGCTTGCAAAGAGCGTGCTGCAGTCAGTTCAGAACACTGATGTTTGTGCTGGGTTTTTTGATTGCACAGAGTTCAAGCTGCTCCCTCTTACTAGAACTGTCTCTTCCTTCCTATGCTCATGGCAGGGCCTCTCAGTACATTAGCTATGGCATCTAGATACATCAGACGATCTGCCCAGGGGCATCTCTCATTCATCATTCAGCTGACATTACAAGAGAATGACAGGCTAAGTTTGAAAAATTTTCTTTTCAAAGAGTGAGAAGGGCTTTCAGACTGAGCTCTACAGCATGGTTTGGATACCAATGCTTAGCTTTTCCAGATGGTTCATAAAGTTTGTAAAACTTCTACTTTCCCCTTGTTTCCTGGCTAAGGAACCACATGCCTAAGCCTTCAAATGTTTCAGAAGCATTTCCTGTAGCAGTTACTTGTTATACCTCTGCTTAACAGAATTAACTTATCAACCCGTAGGCAGGCATAAACATGATTGAGTTTAATTTCTCTTGGGATTACTTACTCAAGCCTCTCTCCTGCCTGAAGTGAAGCTTTATGTTACTGAGGTGAGTCTGGGGGGTAAAATAGCAGTTAATGCACCCTGTTCCCTGCTAAGCAGCCCTTAGAAACAAGCTTTAGCAGTAAAGACTGCGTGACTTTGGCAGAACAAATCAAGTAAGACAAGCAAGTTTAAGAAGTTGAGCTTTCAGTGGGCTTTGCAAAAGTTTGTTTATTTAATGGTTTCCTACTTTTAGGTCCAAGAAGCCCCTTGTTCAGCATCACTGTAGAGGCTGTCCACCTAAGCAGCAAGTTTACCAGCTTAGACCAGCCCTGTAAGTAACAGAAAAGTGTTACAGGTATCTCTTTCTCTGCAGCATATGTGTTTATAAGCTAAGGAAGATGTATTTGGCAAGTCTGACATATAGGATGCTTTGTCAGCCTAAGTGCAGTGGGAAGAAAGGAGGTCAGAGTGTTTAAGAAAACCTTTTCCTTTCCCAAAGCAGCTTCCTCAAAGCATTGGGCTATCCCCAACATCCAGCTGACTTCAAACATTTAGCTCTCAGCTCCTCAGCTTTCAGCTACATGCAAGCAAAACAAATGAAGTCACCAACAGGATATTTGCATTACAGGTTTTTTTTCCAGCATCCTTTTAAAGCCCCGTTTCTCAGGCACATTATAAAATCTAGAAATTTGAACATACAGAATTTGCCTTCATACCCCCCCTCCCACATATGCATCTGGGCATTTTACTCCATATGGTCAGAGTTTGTTAGAAGGACTTAAAGAGTGCATTACCATTTATCCCTCAAAGTGTATAAAGAGGGCAGAATAGTTTCACTCATTCTTTACTTTTTAAAAAAGGTCAACAATTAAAACACATTCAGCATGCTTTTGTCATGATCTTAAAACATTTTATTGTTGCTATAAAGTTACAAACACTAAAAGTCAGTAGATTTAAACTACAATACACTGACTTATGCATTCTGATCAAGACTACATTTTTTTTTACTCATGCATAAAGAATATAGATTACATGAACATTTCCATTACTACAACAAACACAAAGAACAAACCAGAACTAGTATTTCATCGACTCCTTGTGAAAATATTTGTTCAATATTGACAATATGGCAGTGACCATCAATTGTGCAAGAGAAGTATTCAAGGAAGTAGTTCAAACATTCAATTATTTAGAGGTAGCAAGGGAGGTGGCTGTTAGCCTCGCAGAAAACATGTGACTGTGCTAGACCAGAGGAGCATTTGTCTATTTTGTTGCCAACTCTTCTTAAGACTAAGAGGTGAAACATATATCACAATATCACACTGGGGTAATGCAGTGCCCAGCATTACTTCAGTGAAACCACAGTTTCAGTGATCACTTCTCTCCCAGTAAGGCATGAGAGAAGGATCAGCTGAAGAATCAACCCCAGAAAAAAAAAGGAACAGAACTATGACTGAGCTATAATTCAGGAGAATATCTAGGAAGGTCTGCTGCATACATCACACCTCTGTTTAGCCAAAAATTGCTCGCTGAAGTCCAGGACACACTTCACAAGATCCTGGATTCAACAGCCTGAGTTAATTACTTCTTTTAGCTGAAGGTCTTAAAGGCAGGTACATCATCTTTGCCATTGGACACCAATCCATTTGATCCTCAGGTCTCTCAAGCTTCAGCATTTTCAGCCTGTGTCTCTCCTCCACTCCCATACACTTCAGACAGTGAGGGTGCCACATTCAGAAACTGAGCTTCCTTTTCAGGTATCTGAATGCAAGGTAGTGGTTCTTCTGGAAGCAGAATTGTTTGTTGCATGATCCTCTGCTGTGGCTCTACCTCACCTGCTGGAGTTTCTGGATCACATGCCCTGCTCTCCTCACCTTCCACCAGATCACTGAGGACTCCCTGATCTTTGTCACTTGACTGGCATAAAACCTCACTCAGATCAGCAGATTCTGCACAATTTAGGCTCTGCATCCCTTGTGCAGTTGGCACACTAGACTGGGTCTCTTGCTGTAAGAAGAGAAGTGGCTGGTTTGCTGGCTCTAGAAATTCCCCTCCTACATACAGGGTCTCCCAAGGCATTGGGGAAGTAGAGTGCATCTCAGCCATGCCATTTACTATGACTTCTGAAGGATCCACTGTCTTCTTAGTCTCCTGTGTGGCCTGCACACTCAGAGATGCTGTCTCTACAACACACAGCATCTTGGCACTCTCAGTGGATTGAGGACTTCCTTCAGCAAGTCTAGCCCTGTCCATCTCCTCTGTGTGCTCAGCAGGAGGGCAGGTCTCAACCTCCTTTGCCATCTCCTGCACAGCATACAGTGGCAAGTTCCTTCCTTCAGGACTCTCAGCAGTCTCTGTGGGAGGCTTGATCTCACAGTCTTGGCCAGCTGCAGCTTCCCCTGTGATTTTTGTGAGCTTGAGAATATTTGTTTCTTGGAGAGTTATTCCAGCACCTGGGTCATCCTCACTGCCAGCCCCAGCCTGTCCTATATCTGCAACAAGCTTCACATCCTGAGCCACATGCATAACTAGCTGGGCCTCAGAAGCATGGGGAACAGGTTTTATTTTCTCTTCTATGTTGCACGCTTTCTCTCTTTCTTGCTGGTTTTGTAATTGGGTTAAGATTTCAACTTCTCCTTTGGTCTCCCTATCTGCAGATGCCACCAAGAAATCCATGGAGCCCCAGGCTGCCTTCCATCCCTCAGTCATTCCCATGGGATCTGCAGGAGAACAGGTCTCCGTGCTCTGCTCCGCAGCATCAGCAGACAGCTGTTGGTCCCAGCACAATGACTGCACCTCTTCAGAGCCTCGTTCAGAGGCTTTCAGGGCTGGTGTGGAAGGCTGGTTATCAATATATATTGATGCGTCTCCCAAGGTCTGCAAAATCGGCTTGGTCTCACTGGTCTCTTCATTTACTTCCTCCTGCTTCTTACATCTCCCACAAGTCCCACAGCAGATCTGCTGGCTGAAATTGCTCCCCATGTTGTCACCTGACAGAACCTGCAAGAAACAAAAACTGTTTATCTTAACTGTTTCACAGCAGTGTTTTGTACATTAAAGGCTTGTTGGCTTAGCTCCTCTAGAGGTCCGTACACTTGCAACAGAGAGACTATGAGGTCCCGCATGACGGGACAGACCTCCCTTTACATCAGAAGCTGAACAGTTTCCATACACAGAGGATGTCTTCCTAGCACACTTTGGGTAAGCATCATTACAAACAGAAGTGACAAACATACCACTGAACAATCGTAACGAGCTTAATGGTGAGAGATCTGCAGTGCTAATGCAGTTCAAGTGCATCATGCCTCTGCACTTAATCAACAATTCACATCAGCCAGACAGGCATGTTTATTAATTGCAAGGTGGCAATCAACATCAAGTAATATCTGTTGTTAATCCCATGGAGTAACATAGTTCAGATGCAGCTTGTTTGCAACAGCAACTCCTTCAGCTTGAAGGGGAAACTGAGCTTACACTTTCAGCTAGAGCTCCAGTAAAGGGAAAATAACTAACCAAGGAAACAGTCTTTGTTAAGGATGAAGGACTAACTATGCATAGTTAGTCTCCACAAAGGAAATTTTTTTCTGGTTGAAGCCACATGGGCTTGTTTTCTTTCCATGGCCAGTACAGAGAGAGTCAGACTGGGGGCTAACCCAGACAACACAGCCACTGTAATCCATTAACTGTATCTTGTACCAAGGCCAATGCATTTCAGAGCAGTGTTTTTGCAGTGTAAAAGCAGGCATCCAACCTTTCCACCAGAAGCATAGTATCACATTTACAAGAACCATTCAAAAAATAAGAAATGGAAGAACATTAAGTTCAGCAGAGTACCCTTAAGCACTAAAAGATTTCTGAAGGGCAAGCATATTTTTTGGCTTCCCACTGAAGCCAAACACACATTTTTCTTAAAAATCCAATATTACCGATAGTCATGTGGTTTCTTCCAAGTTTCTATATTTGCACTTGTTTAAAAGCAACAAAAAAAGAAAACAGACCAAGTAACCTTCTCAATACATAAGTATAACCTCTAGGTATTTAATTGGAAATTAAACCAGTGAAGGTATTAGAAGGAGCCTCAGTTTTCAATAATATTTTCAGCATTTGAAAACAAACAAACAGACCAGCATACAACAATTTTAGAACCCATAGTTATCTAAAAGCCACACAGGGTGATCTCAAGTATTTCCAATTTACTTATTTCTTATACATTTCTTCTAACAGCAGACACCATAATTAACTTCCTTAAATCTAGAGAGCTGGGGAAGCATACCAAATCTTAAATTAAAATGATAACTTACCAGCCTATAACAAATAAAAGCAACAGAACACAACAAAAGCCTCCCAGATAGCCTTTGGACCTCAAGCTCAACTTAAATAGTACTGAGGGGCCACACAAAACCACTTCCCCCAGCTTCTTGGGCAGCAATTCCCTGAATATTTAGTTCCCTTCCATTCTCATTCCTTTCTGGGAACAGCTGTTACGGTTACCTCCTTTATTTTGCAGCTGAAGGTATTTTATTGGGAATTTGGTGGTTTTTATCAGAGGGTAAAGTAAAAATCAAAATGCAGCTTCTGTTTATTGCAAATGAGTGATTGCTAGCAGTATACTGTAACAACACGCTGTTGTAAAGCAAGAAAGGCAGAGGCATACTCAAGAAAGTGGTTTCTCAAAGAGCAGACTGTCAGGCAGTTTGGGTTTTCCTCAGCTCCCTCTGCACTGCCACCTTCAGAGAGGGTGAGTTCTGAAGTCTTGCTGGCTTTGCTGCACTGGAAATGGGGTTGGACATCCTTTAAGCTGGTCTTCTCACTTGCGTCATTAGCAGGTTCAGAAATATTAGTGCAAGGATGATGCCTATATGAAGTGGAAGGGCCAACTCTTTTGAATGACAGAAACAGACACGAGACTGGTGAGGGTCCTCATTATACTTGAGACCCAGCAGGTGATGCAGGAAGAATAAAGTTTTTCTTCTGGATGTTTATGTTTCCTAAAGAGGTCCCTGCATTTTGTGACTCCACTAGTTGTGAGTGCAGATAAATGTAAGTCATTTGAGGGCTTCTCTTCACCTCAGTGCTCAGAAAGTTTGGAATCAGGGTTATTAGAATCACAGAATACTCTGAGTTAAAAGGGACCTACAAAGATCATTAAGTCCAACTCCTTGGTCTGCACAGGACCACCCAAAAATCAGACTGTATGTCTGAGAGCGTAGTCCAAATGCTTGTTGAACTCCGGCGGGCTCAGTGCTGTGACCACTTCCCTGGGGAGCCTGTTCCAGTGCCCAGGCACCCTCTCGGTGAAGAACCTTTTCCTGATATCCAACCTGAACATCCCCTGTTGCAGCTTCATGCATTATTGCTGCATTTTCAGTCAGCTTGGAATCTTCCCTAACACAAAGCAAAAACCCTAAAACAAAACAAAAAACAACACAAAAAGATCAAATATGTCTTCAGTATTAGTCATGTCCTTGGAGAACCTACCTGAGTAACATAGCTTTACTAAGTGGACAGAGGGCACTCTTGAGGTTTTGTATTACTCTTCCTGACATAGTTTTGTGTTTTTTCTTAGTTCATTTGCTTAGTGAAGAAAATAAACACCCCCAGAGTGAACCTGACTGGTCTCTGCCAAGTACAGGGTTGCTTCTTTCTCCTTCTCCCTTGTTTCTCAGAACCGCCTCTCTCTTTTACGCGTTTTCCTGCCCATCACTCAAACCATCATAGATTTCCTCAGCGTGGCCAGAAATTCTGCCTCTGCTTATAACATACTTTTTTCAGTCTCTGCAGCATGATGCTGATACCATTTCCAAAGGAGCAGGCATTACCCAGGTCAAAGTCAGCACAGGGTATGGAATATTACTGTTAGTAAGTGCATCGATAATAAGTGAAGTCAGTGTGTTGATGTATTAATGCTACACATGTCCCATTAACACCAAATAGCAACTAAAATAATGGAAATAAAAGGCTTATTTATGGCTCATCCTCAATCTCCAGTTAGAGAACTGCTACACATTAGGTAAATATAAGAGAAAAAAGGCTAAGATTTTATGTTTGGCCAGTTCTGATTATTTCAGTTTTCATTGCCTCTAAGGGAATCCTTAGTCTGCTTTCAGTAATTTCCTCATGACTTTTACCACCTGTAATCATGACAGTAGATGTTTGGGCCAATCACTTAGTAAAACCTGCTTCATCAGGCCCAGTCTGAAAGAAGTGTTTAGTCATAACTGGCTAGTACACCTAGGATCAAAGTTGCCCATTTTAAAAGCCTGTTCTCCTCCTTTTACCTTCTCCTTGGTTGACTTTACAGGGGTTACATCAGTCATCTGGCAACTACATCACTGCCTGGTGGCAGTAGCTTATGTCTTGTCCCACCTGACACTCACAAGCTGTGCTACTGGCTGCATGTTTGATACACAGCTTGCGTATCTAATACAAAATAGGAAAAAAACTACAGTATTGTTTTAATATGAGCTATAGTTAAAATTGAGTAGCAATGCAAATGTGGTACATAACTAAAACACCATGAGAAAGCTTTATATTACACTACTGGAAAGGCCTGCCCTTTGGAAAAAGACATCACCTGTCTAGAAGATGATATTATTAGCTGTCACAGGCAGAGGACAAGTATTGACTGTAAAAGCTACATAATGCTTTATACTCAAAGAATGTAAAAACTAGTCTAAAACATGGCAAAGCTAGGACAAGTCACTAAAGCACTGAAGTCACATTTGACCTGGAAATGAGGGCAAAAACTTTGCTCGTGAACAGAAGCATCAATAGGACACATGCTGCCTAATGGAGAAATGTGCAAGTGTGTATCTACAAAGTGTGGTTACATATTTAGTAACTTGAAAATAGTCCTGTCTTGCAACTACATGTGCAGGCAAAGATACAGCTTTAGTTTCATCACAATATTTTATTTCCTTGCTGAATACTGAAATTTTCCATTATACATATACTTGATTTATTTCCACAGCACATTTGGGTATTTGTTATTTTTAAGGACAAAACAGTCTTCCAGGTTTTGTGCTCCTACATCAAGAGCAAGGTTTAAGGCTCTTTGACCAAGGGCTGCTTCCAAGTGCTTTCTTCAGCCTTGCAGCACACCTCACTCATGTTCCTCCTCAGGTAGGGGTGCTCCTGGTGCTCATTTTCACCTTCTTTGCTCCCTGAAGCATCCTGGACTTGTAGTCTCCTCTTCAGCCTGTCAGAAGCTCATCTTCACTTCTTTGATTTTAAAGTAGTCTCAGATTCACATAGGAGACTGCCTAATGCAGTGACCAATACAGTAGCTTTACAAAATACTGGATGTCTCATAGGACGACAAAAATCTTCCTTATACTGTACTTGTTCCCAGTGCTTTCAGCACCACAGCAGCAACATACCTAGTGGTGAATCAACTATAAAAAAGATCTTAAGTGCACTAACATAGGAGACAGGGTTCAGCTGAGGCAAAGTAGCTTCTGAATAAGTCAAGAATATTTTTTCACCCACAGATCAGAGAATTTCATTTACATCCACACACCTGAAAAAAAAGAAATTGGTTCCTGTGGGGAAGGTGAAAGGGCAGAAAAGCTAGTCAAAGTCATTTATATTTTTACACACAAGACACTGATCTGGA
The DNA here is from genome assembly GCA_013399115.1 of Anseranas semipalmata. Lineage (NCBI taxonomy): Eukaryota > Metazoa > Chordata > Aves > Anseriformes > Anseranatidae > Anseranas > Anseranas semipalmata. The sequence goes on from VXAA01001109.1 coordinate 455,418, forward strand.
GAGGGAAGAAGGGGGTTAAATACATGGGGCTCAAATACTTTAAGCAGGCCAGTCATTTCATAGAATTATAAAGGAAATTGTACACAGATTCCCCATGGGGTATGCAAAGCAATCAGATGGTCACAGAATGCCTTACATTTGTGCCTATAGACTTAAAACCACAGTATTGAGATCCCCAGTTTAATGAGAATTACATACTTATTGATACAAGTTATGTTCTGTTACACAAGACTGGATAGCACAAGTATTTTTGAAATAAAGCATGGACTTTCCCTTTGTAGGGTAAATAACAGCATGAGAACTCACCAACAATAACACATCAAAATTGCTTTAACATGCTTTGACAACTTATGTTTGACAGGTGCTTAATTACAGCAATATATCACTAGGCATTACATTTCCCCTTCATTGTTTTACTAGCAGGTGGCATAGGAATATACACCATACCTATCAAATAGAGCAACCCCACCATGTCATCTACTGAAAGTTAAACACAAAGTATTACACTGTTCAGTATTTCAACAAGACAAGCTACAAACCCCATGCCCAAAGCTTCACAGTGCCTCTCCATGTGTCCCTGAACATTAGTTCCATTAAGTCAGTTCCTCCTCACACCATTCCCTATTGTATCACATGCAAGATGTTATTTAATGCCATTTAAAAAGTATTTTATATCTGTATGCTTGAAGCATTTTAAATAACATTGGTTTATGACTCCTGACAAAGTCCATTAAAACAGTAAAAGGAAAAATGACAAAGAAATCTCATTTTGTTTCCTTTGTGGATATTTTTGCATTTATAGCATTGGAAGTATGCACACTTACTGTCTGACAGACTGTTACACTTGTCCTGCAAGAGTTTAATTATTTGACTTGACAGACCAACTTTAAGGGGATCCATGCATGTGTTAGAACCTTCCCAGGCCCACACTGCTCACACAGTTGCAAAAATCAAAGTTGTTCCACAGCTGCCACAGGGTTCAAGGACACACATGGCCCCAGTTACTGGCTGAACAGTGCTTTGCCTCTGCTTTGCCTACTGACAAAGCCTGTGAAAATTCAAGCCTACCACCACCTGAAAGCAGATCTGCTACAACAGCATGTTACAGCTACAGATCAATTTAATATCCCCAAGCAGGACCTGGTCACCTACCAGTGAACTGCAGCAAAATCCCCTGCCATGGCAATCAACCTGATGCCCATGGGCATAGTGAAGAGAATCCATCAGCAGAGTACCCACTCCCAATTCCCATGCCTTTTCTTAACCTCTTATGTACGTGTGCTGAATTTAGTACCATAATCAATATTCCAGAGCCTTCCAAATAAATTAAGCTATTTCTTTAACTGCAAATCAAGGCCCATTGCTAACCTTGGCCCAATCTTGACTGGTCTGCCCAGCATGAACTTAGCACTTGAGCTCTCTGTTCACACTAACAGAGAACAAGATTCTGCATTTTATACTAAATGTAGCTCATATCAACCCTCTTCTCACTCCTCTTTATGACTATTAGTGTCTCCAGATGTTTTGCACGCAGATAGGCAAGCTAGCTCACTTAAGACTGTTCCAGGAACTAAAGCATGGTGTCTAGAGCACTGCCCCTTTGCCACACCATCCATATTCTTTATTACAGCAATATGCACTGGAAGATGAATGTTCCATACAGGCCCGTGAAAGAGCTAAGTATGGCTCTAACTCAAATACATTGAGCACCAGGTGCTTTGAAGCCTAAACTGGAGGAAAAGCAGTAGTAGGGGACAACCTCTTTAGACCAATGACATGGCTGAAAAAGATGCTTTTGCTCCAGGGACCTTAAAGCACATCCCCCACCTAAATATGTACTGGACTGAGCAGGAACAGGGTTAGCAAAGAGAAAGATCAAACAGCTCGAGACAACAGCATGGTAAGTGAAAGATTAAAAAATAATGAAGCTGCTTTCAACCCAAGTGAAACTTCAGAGAAGAGCACATGTTTAGAAATGCTTTGAAGAATCATGTTGCATACATCTTAGTTTCCTTTTCAAGTGAGAATTTCAAAACATCAGTCTGACAACCTCAATTAGAGAGCAAGGTCTCTTTTTACCTTATTACAGTTACGGCCAAGGACTTGGTTGTTCAGTCACTACAAACTGACCACAGTAACTGCAGGAGAGCTACATTAGCTCAGCTTTTAGGCTGGTAAGTCTTTTCCCCAGCCCAACTGTTAGCTAGTGAGGCCCCTTAAGTCTAGTCAAAACATTAGAAAAAAATTACTATAGTGATAATTGGATGACAGAGGTTGAGAACACTCGAGTTACTGAATGCCCACTACAGAGCTCAGGTTTCTTCAGGTCCTGCATTTGTCTTTATTATACTGAGTCTACCCTCCTCAAACAACTTCATTTACATTAAAGTTGCAAGACCCATAGAATCATCTAGGTGTCTTCAGCCAACTCTCAGTAGAACAGGTCTGACACATTAAGGAACTTCACTGATGCTTTGAAATACTGCATAGAAAGTACTCATTTTAAACTCAGTCATGTCTTCAGATTATAACGGACAGCTTCTAATACCGATCCAATTTCCCAATTTTTCAGAAGGTAGTTACGCTTGTAAATATACAGACTGACCAGAGTCAGTCCAGTTAAGATGCACATCTACCAGGCTGCTTGAGATCCTTCAGTACAGCCAAAAGATGTCAGTAAGGCCATTACCAAAGACATGAATACCTGCTATTGTCCATTAATTAGTCCTTTATGCACTGTACAGGAGGACAAAATATTTCTAAGGAAAAAATTCAGCCTGTTAAACACAGAAAAATATTTCAGTTGCTGTAANATGTCAAGTCAAATACTGAGAGACTGCTTGGTGCAATCCCCATCTTCAGTCTGCAGGAATGTGAAGCAATTGTAACAAGCTCCAGCCTTCCACCCCTGCATGGCCTGTAATAGAAACAGAGCACAAATACAGCCCGCACACCTCAGGCCAACAGAGAACAGTTCTATAGAACATGCTCAGAGTACATGCTCTTGATCACTTTTACAACCTTTTTCTTGCATCTGCAGAACCCTGAAAATCCTTACAAGTTCCCTTAGCCAGCTCTTTGTCAGTATCCTGGAAGTCCTCAGGTTTATAAGGATGCGTTGCAGCAGTCTCTGGAACCTCATCCCTCTTCTTGGCTATTGGCTTTTTGTAAACCACACTGAAGGGCTCCTTACTGAGTTTAACTCCCATGTTCACAGGTGTGCCTTCCAGGGAAGTTTTAAGTGCTGCACGTCTCCTGCCCAACAGTAGCAACCTTCTTGCTGCCACAGCAGTACCCAGCAGGCCTGTAAAAGACTAGTTATAAATCACATTAGATGCATTTACAAGTATTAGTTAGTCCACTTCTGTTTCTCCATTCACAAAAACATTTGTCTTAAGCAAACTAAGACAGTCTGCAAGTTAATTCAGCACCTCACTTGAAGTGGTGCCGCTTAACAGCATTCCTGGATGGCACCCATTAAAACAAAACAAAAAAAGATTCACATTACAACAGATACTTCAAGATTTCATCTCTAACCCAGAAAGTTAAGATAGCAGGGTGAGCAGTAAGACCAAATTTTTTGAAAGTTTAAGAAGAGTGACTCTTCACTTTAGTAGCTACAAGTCACTATTTCAGTAGAGGAACCCATACTTTTACTGAAGAGATCTAACAGTTTATTATTTTTGACTCCCTTTCAAGTTTCAAGGATCTCAGTGTTGGGGGTTAGCCCTAAGTCCCACACAGCTGCTCACTCACTGTCCCCCAGTTGTATGGGGGAGTGAATCAGAATAATGGAGCAAGTTCGTGGGTTTAGACAAACAGTTTAATAGGTAAAGCAAAAGCTGCATGCACAAAGCAAAATAAAGAATCCATTCACTACTTCCATCAGCAGACAGATGTTTAGCCATTTCCAGAAAAGCAAGGCTTCATCATATATAACGGTTACTTGAAGCCAAATGCCATAACTCTGAATGTCCTCCCTTTTTCCTTTCCCCCAGCTTGTATGGCTGAGCACAGCTTGATCCCATGTGGAATATCCCTTCAGTTTGGTTCAGTTGTCCAGACTGTCCTCTTCCTGCTACTTGTGCGCTCCCAGCCTACTCACTGGCAGAGCAGCAAGAGAAACAGGAAAAACCTTGACACTGTGTAAGCAGTGTTCAGCAATAACTAAAACANTCATCATATATAACGGTTACTTGAAGCCAAATGCCATAACTCTGAATGTCCTCCCTTTTTCCTTTCCCCCAGCTTGTATGGCTGAGCACAGCTTGATCCCATGTGGAATATCCCTTCAGTTTGGTTCAGTTGTCCAGACTGTCCTCTTCCTGCTACTTGTGCGCTCCCAGCCTACTCACTGGCAGAGCAGCAAGAGAAACAGGAAAAACCTTGACACTGTGTAAGCAGTGTTCAGCAATAACTAAAACATTGTTATCAACACTGTCACAAATCCCAAACATAGCACCAGAGCTACTATGAAGAAAGTTAACTACTCCAGCCAAAGGCACTGAAGTATGAAAGAATTTCATGCAAATAATTTGTAGTACATAACTGTTAACAAGTCCATAAAAAATAGGTTTTGGAGAAACAAGAACATGATTTTAAGGTTAGTGTTTAAAGTGTTGCTTCCTGAACATAGCCATTTCAGTTTTATTTTGATATCTCAGCCAAATAGTTCTGTGCAGTTTGTAGCAAGTTAGAGCATCAAACAGCACAATACATTGCTATTCATTTAAGACATAAGCCTACAAATTATGTAGCTAAAGGAACAGTTTACTTCAATTTTCATGCTCTGCTCTTTCTAGTTTGCTATCAAAGTTACATAAACAAGTTACATATTGCCCCAAGTCAGCCCTGTAACTCAAGCGCCAAGCTGTTTCCCACCCATCACATTTCATTACCAAAGTAACACAACCTTGTCATAAGGCACTACTAAGGAAAAAGTAGTAGACTTGGTGCACAGAGCAGGAAGACATTAAAGAACACTTACCTGACTCAACCAGCAAAAAGTTACTGCAAACCACTGCAACAGGCAGCACTCCCCCAGCTGTGAGTGTTACCAGTTGGCTGGTCTTATGTAGGACTGAGGAGTTGCACAGAATTGCTTCCCCCGAGGTCCCTGAGCATCAGTTCCACAGGCTTTCTTCCTCCTCAAGCCATTGCTGTTATGTCATATGAAAACTAAAGGCAAACGCTTTATTAAGCTAAGTATATGAACCATGTTTGGAACTTACTCATATTTTACTCACATTGTCATGTCTATATTCTTGTTCCTTTAAAATTTGATGGTTTTGTTCATAACACTGGCATGACTATGTTCATTCATGTGAAGTGTTGGTAGCTAAACAGTAGGTCCTGCAAACCTATTTATGCATTTAACACTACGCACAATTCATATCAGCATTCATTTTAGCATACTTCAAGTAGGAAATGAAGGACTTGCATGCAGCTTCACACCCCTGGAGTCATACAGCAACAGACAGAGCTAAGTCCTTCATCCTGCGTACTTCACTCCAGCACTGGCAAATCACAGCTGTCTGGCAGAAAGCAGTGCAGCACCCCAGCAACATCTATATTTCTCACAGAAGTAACAGAGCATGCGCCGCACAGAGGGACTTCAGGGAAGTTAACTACACTTCTGCTGTTGCTTTGCTCTGAAAACAGAGGTGGAATCTACCTGGCCTAAGACAGCCATTCATGTACACAGTGACGGCTCACACCAACATTAAAAACTTGTGGAAGCAAACTAATTTATGCCCAACTTAATTAAGAGCATTATATAATCAATTAACTAGATAAATATCATTCTTTAATTTTTCCTACATGGCAAGTGATTTAGGAAGTGTTACTTCACCAGCTGCTTCTGCTTTTCCCAGGAGAAAACAGGTCTATACCCCATCTTTACTGTTCTGCTACCTGACAGTTTCTTCATAAATAATCGCCACCAGTTCTCACAGCACTAAGTAACCATTTGTTGATACCTTGATTATTCCTATCATACCCTCACAACATGCACAAAGCCCTTCTACAATGCAGTTCTCACGGTGTTACAGAAGAATTTTATATCAGAAGTGTCAAAAAATATTTTCCAAGGCTCCTTAGATGTGAAAGGCAGCACTCAGTCTCTCAGCAGCTATAGCATAGCCAGGCAGAATCAAAGATGAGAGCTGGATTTATCCTTAGAATCCTATAGTGAGGTTTTACTCACCAGCTACTTCTCATTCCAAAGCAGCAAACAGGAGGTGTTTCTCCTGTCATGTTGCTGTGAAATCTGGGATCATGCTAGCAGTCACAGTTCTTGTCGGTTTGGACCGTTACCAGCCCCTACCCTCACACCTGCCAAATTACTCATTCTGCTACAGTGCTACATGCAAACAGAGGGTTTTCCTGACTGATGCCCAATTCCAATTCATACTAAGTTTGAAGCTATCATAACTGCATAAGAATCCCATGCAATGTTCTTTGTTTCTTGTTCTTGGGGTTGAATTCATTTAAAAACCAGCACCCGCAACTAACCAAAGGACTGAGCTCACAATCAGAAGCAGCAGTAAGCTTAACACCGTTTCTTCAACCTTTAGCACAGGGATAGGAAGATGCCCTCCCCACCCCAAACATTCAGAGGAAAGAGCCTGGTCAAGAAGCTGTTACCTTCTAACTGCACTGGACCGAACACACCACGGGAAAACATACACAGCAGGGTGGATGTTTAACAGAATGGGGCATAGTGGACAACAAATCTGATTCACCAATTGTCTGGAGATCCTATACATCCTAATGATTATATTGCACATAGCTGACTCGATACAGCTGGGAGAGTCTCATAATTGTTAGAGAAACCATCTCTAGAGAACAATTGCAAATACCTATCCAGATCATCCTAACATAAGTGAATGATGTTGGCAGCAACACAAATCGCCACCTATCACTGCAGTTTCTAAATCTGTTAGGGTAGTATACATCCTACTGCTGACAATAAAGATACTGCTAAATACAGTTAGGGCTTTATTATTTGTTTCCCCCCTAATTACAGTTATTTTACTGCAACACTGATGGCAGCCCATCAACATTTGTTCATTCACTGTAGCATTTCATGATGCCAAATCAGGCTTCAAAATATTCCTGTGTTATGGAGCTCACTTTGAATATGACTTCTTGCACAGAATGTGAACAGTTACATGTATTAGTTTATCTTATGGCTCTCAAGCTTGCTCTTGGTTTCCAAACCCACTAAAATTGCATCTGTAATCATGCAGTATATCAGAGCAGGCTACAAATTTAGAAGATAAATAGTCTATATAGTTCAGCATCCCAGACCAACTGCCATGTGAGTGCAGGGACAGCAAGTGCTACATCCTGGCTATAGCATCAGTTTAGCTCCTTATATTCACCACACCACGTGATTATGGATACTGGAACTCTACTCTGAACTCTGACCCTAACATTCCCAGACAGGGAAAACTCAAGCTTCTAGCAAGGCAGAAGCTCACAGTTGGACTAAAAGCACATTAACATCTTCTCAAGCTCCAGAATAGCTGGAAACTGTCCACATTGATGTAGCCACAGCTAAGCAGCTCCACTGCCAGTCATTGCACTGTGACTTAATTTGAGATACTTTCTCAGGGACAAAGGGGCTTCTGAGGCAATGCACTGTTAAAAGGGAAGAGGCAGAAGCCAGCCACAGTACAACGTCAGATAATAGCATTATCCCAAGTTTTAAACTTTTCTCCTCTTAACAACTGTGAAGTGTCACTTGTACACACAGCAGAGCCAGAAGGGCTGTGGAGAAGTGTTTTCCATCAGATGGTTTAAGTAGCTTGTGGAAGGACAGGTCAGTTTAAGATGACAAACCTCAGACCAGGATTAGCATGCTGATGAAAGTGACATTTGGAAATAATTGCTTACATTTCTGGATTTGGGGTGAAAAGCTCCATTTTTTCTTCTAAAACCTAGATGGGGGTCTTGACCTTCAGTGACAAGGTAGTATGAGCTCTCCTTTGTGAGGAAGGCAGAATTTCTCCCATTACCTTACTGCTCTTATTTCTGGGCTGCAGAGTCAGCCTTTGCATACCACAAATAAGACAAGGACAGGTACATGTGTTACACTTTCCAATATACCCCTCATTTCTGCAACTGGTTCCTGCCCCTCTAAGGACTACTGTTCCTCTGTTAAATGTCTATTCACGTTGTAGCATGTCATTAAGATAGTTCCCCTACAAAAGCTTATATAATGCTTGAATTTAGCATGTTCTAAACTCCTCATGGATTATTGCAAAGCTGTCTTTCACTGAAACATTGTATTCCAATTTCAGATGAGAATAAAAATAAAGAGGAATCCTAAAGTCTCCTAAATCAACATAAAGGTACTCTGCAGTCCAGCACCAATAACATGTCTTAGCATAGAACCCACAACATCCTACTATTAGATTGAAATGAAACCAAGTTTAGGACTCTAGTTTTAGTGCTCAAATTCAGTAAACTAAGTTTGAGGCCCTGCACTTTACAGCTTACCTGTACTTTCTCACTTCCATCCAAATGAGAACTTGCTAAAATACAAGAGATTACACAAATACTTCATACCTAAATCAGGGCAGCAGTCACCTTACAAAGCTGCAGGAAGTTCTCTGGAGAACAGCTATGCATCTAAAGATTGTTTTTATATGAGCAGTAACACTTGCAGCAATATAAACATCTTCTCAGGTAGCCCCTAATCCAATAGAATTATAAGAACAGCAAGTGCTGATTTTGTTTGCTTTGTTTTGCTTTTCCCCAACTACAATTATTACCAGATTACTATACAAAGTACACAGCAATTCATAAATTATTGATGGCTAAAGTGAGCTCTATGGAGCAAAAGAGCAAACTGAATTATGCTGGTAAATTTAGAAGAAAAAACAGAGTTCCTACAAATACCAAGATCTTTGACTCGCTTTAACACTGCAAATTAGTTCTCAGGGATGTTCCACTCAATAGCCTGAAGAGGCTCAGATATGAAAATAGAAGTTAAATATACATGCATCTACAATCAATTGTGCTGTGAGATTTTTTCCTGTCATGCCTCAAGACCACAATTCTTGTTGTTAAGTAATATAAGTAACTAAGTGGATATTCCACTAACAGCTTCTCAACATGAGCAATGGCATGGAACACAGAATTATCAAGCAACTGAGTAGGACTGAATATGTACCATAACATACACAGCTTTTGATTCAACATACCTGGAAATGAATGCTTAAGGGAACAAGGCTAAGTGTTAGTTCTTACCAGTGCTGTCATAACGTAGTGGAGGAAGTTCATTTTTGTCTCTTCAAAGTCATCTATTCACTGTACAGGGAAAACACTACAGTATAGGTGAAAACACGCAATATATCGAGATCTTCCCTAAAGGAAAAAGGCATTTGTAATAAGCCATTGAGGTTGGAATGTACTTTCACAGAATAAAAATCTTGAACTTAAGGAAATACAGCAAGTTGCCAGCTTTACCTCAGGATGAAGTTTTCTATCTCCAAAACCAGGTCACAATTTGTACTGAAACAAAATGTTGCTGGCAAATGAAATCATCCAACATGCTTTTAAAAGTTGAAGCCAAACCAACAGTTAGCCTGTACATTTTTAAAAGGGGTAGAACACAACTGTAGTGTTCTTGCTTGATAAAAGCAGAGATTACAGACTTGTGTGCAGGGCTAGTGGAAAAAGGTCAAGAGGTAGACCTTATCACAGAATGGAGAGGGCACCAACAGCCAGCAGTCAAGGGACTGGAGAGGTGTGATACTGATGTGGGAGGGAGTAAGGAAACAATCAGCCTACTTTGTTCTAAATAATACTGAAGTTAGTGGAAGTACAAAGGGAAGTAAATGCAACTAATGAACTAATATTAAAGAGAAATGTATCCCCCAGTTTATGGCCACCTGAGAGCAGTGTAGCAATCTTGTACTTCCAGTTACAGAGCATCCCATCTTTCCCTGCTCATCTGCAAACAGCCAGGCCATTGGAACTGAATCTGAAAGAGGACAGAAGTTCAATAGCAAATGGATTAGTGACATTTCCTGGGGTTAACAGGGACAGTACAGAAAGAGACACAGGAGGCCTGTGGAAGAAGAACCCCAAAGTATCCCATTTAATAGAACACAATGATTATAAGAACAAAGCCACAAAGGAACCTGGACAACACCTTCTTGCTTTCTAACAAGCCAAATGGAAGCTAGCTTAGAATGAATAAACACAGCTGTTGATCTTGTTACTGTTCACATGTAATTATGCTGTAAGATACACACAACTGGAGCACTTCCTTGCATTGCAGCTATTTGGTATTGCATTAAGAAAATCATTTAAGTGATCATTATATTTAATTAGAGGGAGCAGCAAGGCACCTCAAGGCCCAGACAGCACATAGCATGCACACCTAGAGCCATCATGTACCTGGAAGCAATGAAGAAAGACTTAAGCTTTCTAAAAGCTAAATGAAAAACCCCGAGGCACAAGAATATCAGCATGAAGGAGCCAAAAAGCACCCCCAGTATGCACCAAGCGCGAGAAGCTGCTAACAGCGTCACTGCAGCAGCACCGAGCTGCCCCACGGCGCTGGGGCCGCTGACAGGACGCGGCTCCCCTCAGCGCGCACCAGACCCCGGGAGCGCGGTACCTCGGCCGCGAAGCAGCAGCCATTGGTTGAGCTGAGGGAACGGTGCCGCAGGCCACCGCCAGGCGCCCAATCAGCACCGCGAAGCGCCCACGCTGCAGGACCCGCCCACCGTTGATAGGCAGCGGCCCCTTGCCGCGCTATTTGTAGCCGCGCGGCCGGGGAGGGAGCGTGCGCTTCCGGTCCGCGTGGAACCTTCTGGAAGGTGGGCGGAGCCCCGCACTGAGCATGCGCGAGGCGGGTATTTATGGCGGGCACGCGGCCGCAGCCCTCAGAAGCGCCGAGGCGAGCTGTGGGGTGGGGCTGCGCTGCGGGGCGGCTTCGCTGCGTGTGAGAGGCAGCAGTGAGCGGGTTCTGTCGTGTGGGAAGCGAGTGGGAGAAGGGGGAAGTAGCGTTTGTGTCTAAAAAGCTAAAAAAGAAAAAACCTTGTTGTTTTGGGGTTTGTGGTGTGGCTTCTGATAGTTGGGAAAAAGAGTGTGGGAATAAAAGGCTTTTGTAGGGCAGTCAGGAGCACCCGACTAGTGTTAGTATGGGATGTGCTCGGTGTTGGCCTGTGGGGAGGAACAAAGGGTGGGTGCCTTGGGAAGATCGCTGAAGCATGGAGCTTTCCTTAGAGGGAGATACAAAATGATTTTTGTATTTATGTGTTACACCTGCTTGTGTCGTTGTTGCTCTAGTTTCCTGGCTACTCTTACATCTGTGTTTCCATTTGAGATCTGGAACACAGTGTATGTGCCTGAGCTCCTGTTTGTCCGGAGGTGAGTCAGGATCATGTGGTAATGGATGGAGCAAGCAGGTGCATGAGGAAATGGCTTGCGTGTGTAGAAACAAAACCAGCAGCATATCTGCAGTTTATCCATGTAAAAATGCAATAAAATTCTATATTTTTAAATTAAGAGATATTAGTCACTCCGTACAGAAGTAGACTTAGATATATAAAATAGCTTGCAAAAAGGAAAAAGTGCATGCCTCGAGGTAAGCTGTATCTAAAATGAGAGGGGAAATGCAGTTATTAGTGTTAATAGGAACTATGTACTAGAGCTGTGTAATGGTGTTCAGAATCAACAACCAAGCAGACTTATGTATGAAAAATGTAAGACTCTAATTGTCCAGGAAGTAAAAGTAATCAGCTGTTTCTGCTCTGTCAGTTAAAATTCAGGATGTGTTCCTTTTTCTGTAGTTGATTTTCATCCATTTCAGTGCAACTGCAAAAAGAACTCTATGTAAATACAGAAACAAGAAAAACCCTAAAGAATAACAATAAATACGTCTACAATTTTTCACTTACAGAGTTGCTGGAGACTGAGTTAAATATGAAAACCTAGGAAAGAGTGATGGAGAAAGAAGTTCATTAGGACAAAAGCTCATCAGACCAGGAAAGGTAGGTGACTTACTATCTTGTTCACAAGCTAATGGGATTTAGTGCAGTGCATGTTGAAGGAATGGAAATGAGAGAATAAATGCAACTGAGATGTGAGCTTGGATACTAAAATTGGGAGATGCCAGGATATAGGTGGTGGGAAAAGTGTGTTCTGAACATTACTTGAGACAGCAGCTATTTATAACTTCAATTTTTGCTGTTACATGAATTTATATGCCTCATAAAATTTAGCTTTAGTGTCTACTTCAAGAGAGGTTGAGGTGTAAAGCTTGGAAGATGGCTTCTTTTATGTTGATTCTTGAAGTTGCAAGGCTATGGAGTCCCTTTGTAAAATAGTTTATAAAGTGATTTTACTATGTATGTGCTCTTAAAATGTAATTAAGTGGGTTAGGAACTGGAGTCAAAGGTTTTGCCATGACAACAACTCTTCCTGCTCTCTGTAGACCATAATTGCAGCTTATTTGGTGGAAGCTGAAAGCCTCTTTTGTTCTGACTTTGAAACAAGCATTAAAATAATGTATACCCACCAGAAACTTAATACTTCCATAAGCCTCAGATATTTGTGCTAAGCAACTACCTTGAGTGCAAACAGAGCATTGTGCAGTGTATGCAGTTCTTCTGCTAGAGAAGAAACAATTGATGTCTCAAAAATGGATCCAGTGTTTAATTAACATATACTGGTCAAGACATACATCAGCTTGCAAAATCAATACAGCCTGCAGGACAAAATACTGTCATAGTACTGTCATAGTTAAGCCAGCAAGAAAAATCAGGCTTCATCTTAAAGCTGTTTATTATATGTGACTAGACTAATGTAAGTAAATGTGGAAGATATCGTATGCTTTTCCTAGGGAGAAACTCCTTCCTTTGGAAGGTGCACTTTTGGCTGTAAGGTATTGAAAAGTGAACTATTAACTGGCATAAACAGATTAAAACTGGTGTAAATGGGAGTTCACTTTCTGCTGAACAAATGAGTTCTATTCTGATCTGTCCTGTCCTTTTTTGCAGCTGCCACTGGAGTGTGTGGGGCTTCTTTGACAATTTGTCAGAGTAATACTGCACAGCTTCTTGAGTTTTTCATCCATCCTGAGATGCCTCTTTCCAAGTTGTAAGAGGAATGACAGCGAGGGATGGCTTGCTACTGAGTTGGATACAATAAATGCTGGAGACTGTGATGGATGGGTGTCTACATGGGTAAGAAATGGAGCATGAGATGTTTTATTACAGGTATTTTGCTTTCATGAACAGTGAAGCTGTTTTAACCACTGAAGACAAAGGGCATGCTCTAATGTATGCAAGTGTTTAAAAGGAACCTTTCAGTCTCCACACAGGTTTCATCTTGTTCCCATGTAAGGAGCTGATGGAGATGAAGCACAGAGGAAAGTCCCACCACTGCTGGAATGTGTCACCTGCAAGTATTTAGCTCCTAATTGCACTGGCAAGTGGAGCTCAGGGAGAAGTGTTGTTACTGAGTAGTTAGATGGAAACCAGGAAGTGTGTTATCCCTTTAGGAAGGTGGTAGTTGAAGAGCTCTATTACTGTCATGGTTAACAGTGAAACTGTCTTAAATATGCAAAGTTAAACAATGGGACACAGTTGTGATAGCTGTCATTTAAAGGCTAGGCTAGTGAGAATTAAAAATGGTACTAGAAAAATGTATAGTGACTGTTGTGTTCTCTTCCAAAAAATAAAATGAAATTACTCAGCATGCCATCAGATATGGATTATGTTGCAATGGGGAGGAAGAATGTAACATACTTTTGATAGTCTGCAGATGTTTTGCAAGTGGCAGATTTGATTCTTTGACCTTTTTTGCTCACTGAAGCAGCCTGCCATTTATGCAGCTGTGCTTTCAGCCAGTTGCTGTAGTCTTAGTCTGCTCCAGTGTAGAAAATGAGGCAGAGCTGCTTTCTTTAGAACTTGGGAGCCTGAGCTCTGTAGAGTTGCTTTTCCCTCCTGAATCCATTGCTTCCCTAATTTTTGGTAGTACAGAGCTGAAATTCACAAGTCTAGTCAGACTCTGAAGCTTTATTTCTTTCTAATGATTCAAACTATTGGCCTTATTCTGCTTTGGTTTTAGAAATTATAAATGGGGAAATCTCTATATGCTTGGCTTAAGTGTATTCTGGTCTGTGTGATAAGCTCATGCCTTTGCTTCTGAATTCAGTGTGAATATGAATCAGCTTTTATGAAACTTCTGTGAAGTCCTGATCCTGTAAAGAGCTTGAGACATTCTGCACAAGCTCACTAAGGGGTATGGTGCATGTACTTAGATCTTTCTGATCTGAAGTTCTGTATATGTTCTGCTGGATAAGGTTTTTCAAGGAAAGCTAAACAGACTGAAATGTGCCTTAAAGTAGCAGTTAATTATTAGGAGTGCAGAAGTGCATGACCTTAGAAGTTGTCTGGGCTGGTGGGTTGGGAATGTTTGTGTGCAAGCTCTACTGCTGGGTGGTTGCTAGCCTTGCAGCAGCTTAGATGCAATTAGCTTCTGATGATACTATGGGAATTGAGCAGTTGTTTAGCCTGCAGCACTTGCATCATTACTTCTCTAAGGGGTAAAGGGAAGGGAGCTGGAAGAGTTGAAATAGCTATCTTGCTGACATCACCTTGAATGCTGTAATGACTGTAGAAGTACTCTGAATTCTGATCCTACTTCAAAATCAATGGCAGTAGTAGAGCATGTCATCAGGATCCAGTGTACAAGGACTATGCCAGGATACTTGGGTTTCCAGGTTATTAGCAACCCTTACTTGAGAGAGATATTGGAGGATGGTGTGTTATGTTCTGTTTTAGAGCTATGAAATGGGTTTAAGCTTTGTATAGAAATATCAATAGCTGTTTTTCATTTCCTCTTGTCTATTCTCTGCTTCTTGGTTAGTGTCTTACCTCTGAAAGCGAAGAGGCTTGCTTTTTAGTGTAGCATCACTGGTCAGCTTGTGATTTACTCTTTGCTTTGTGTGTTAGTGGTATTGAACCCTGATGCCACAGTTGCCAGTTCATATAATAAGCCTGGGAATCAAAAAACAAAACCAACAAGAGTTTAACTTGAAGTTTGGCAGTTCTTTGATGTTTTGAGAATGCAAATACCACTGCCTTCTGGCTGGAAGGGATAGGCCTTAGAAGTGTTACAGGGCAAAGCTTACTTCGTAGTAGCAGTAGATGGTACATGACCTGTTGTCACACTTGTCTACACTTGCACTGAATATTAAACCCCTGACGTTTGAATCCTTGTGACTGTTGGATGAGGTTTGAGGTGAGCTCTACATTGATTGAAACTACAACAAATAGATGGAGGTCTTCACAGATTCAGAGAACAGACTAAAATGGCCAATAGAATAGCCTTTTCTTTTGGACTGCTTTCTTGCAGTGAGGGCTTTGTCACAAATTAACAACTCAGGTGCTTGCAGGATCTGTGGATCTTGCTGGAGAGTTGCAACCTTTTCCAGGACACAGTTATGCCATGTGTTCTGTGCCCCAGGCTGTAGAACAATGAATACCAAAATTGCTGCTAGCACAAGGTTGTGTGTGGCTGGGAGGTAACTGACCACAAAATTGCATATCTAGTGCTTAAATATGTGGAGGAATGGTGAGGCATTATACAAATGATTTGATGTTTATCTTGCCACAGTTGATCATTTAATAGGGCAATTACCGGGTAAAGTATACACTGGAAAGCAGTTGCAGGTTCAGAGGCATAGGTATATCTTTGGCTTGCCTCTTACCCTCCATTTTTACTGAATTGTGGAGCAGTTCTTTAGGAATTTTTGTAGGGTAAGGATGTCCTGATTAATGTATTATATTGCATGTTTTCAGAAATGACAATTCCTGCTTATACCTGCAGAATTCTACTCTCTGATTTTTAGACCTTATACCTGCATGTTTTTAAGAAAAATATTGGCTAGGATAAAGGTTTTGGAGAGCAGATGCAAATAACTTCATATGAATTATAGCTGAAAGTACCTCAATTCTCAGTCACACTAAAAGCATTTAACACTTAGGGCCTGTGTGACTGTGGAAGTTCTTCATGGGGAAGAAAACCTGTAGACAGTACCTTCGGAAGCCTCCAAACAAAAAGCTTTAGTGTGATTTAAAACTTTAAAATTTTTTTCAGATGACCCTTAGGAGTCAGAATTTAGTTGAATTTAGAGACCTGAATTTTCATTGAAGTCCTTTAAGCAACAGTAAAGAACAGGGTTTATGTGACAGAATTGCAGCCAAGAATGGAACCAGTTCATTGAAATGAATGTTGCATAGAAGTGCAGCATTTATTGACAAACTTTAATTGGCTGTTGAAGGACATTTCCTATAGACAGACATACTTCTCTTTCAAGGCACTTCGTAAGTAAATCTATACAACTCATAGAGGCTATATACCTTAAGCAGCTATAGCTTCAGTAAATGCACTGTATACTTTGTTCATCTGTGAATAGTAATTGAGTCTTGGACTGCTTTTATAATGTGGAGAGAGTAATACAACTGCCATGATGTATAATAATGCTTACGAGCTCCAGGGAGGCTCATTTACATGATAGTGAGGGAAATGGTCTTGGAAGGAATAAGAATTGAGGCTGGTATTGTGCAAGTTAGTGTTATTTTTTTTCAGATAGGGAAAGTCTGATGTGAAGAAAATTGTTGGGGGGAAAGTGGTGTAAAAAGCCACTTAAAATGCTGTTTAGAAAGACAGTGGCTTTTATTTCTCCTCTGACTTGGAGTAAGGGGATTCAGTTCCTCTGTAAATATTTGCTAGGCATTAAGTTAGCCTTTAGTGAACTGGGCACTTCTCTTTCTGAAGAACTTGATGATCTGGTGGTCAATGCAAGGAAACCTAGATGCATAACTCTGGGAAAGGCAGAGCTGCCAAAACTCTGATGTGGTTGGATGGGAAGGAAAGGTTTTGTGTAGTGTGCTGTGTTTTCCAGACACAACTTAGTTTCTACTTGTTTGCTATTGGTTAGATGTCTTTTTTTCACTGCTTTGATAATTCCTGAGTGTTCAAGCCTTGTCCAAGCTCAGACTTGGTGCTTAAGGACTGTAGTTCTCAGGCTTGTTGATACTTTACAGGGGTGTTCATCAAAACATCTTAACTGGTGCCAGGTATGTTATGGCAGAAAGGCAAATTGAGAATAAGATGTGCAGGCATTCAGTAATGAGCATGAAATGTGACAAAACTGCAGAGCCTTGGCAGTGTGGTATGATTTGGGCTTTCATGTTAACCTGGTGCTTGTGCATTCATTATTTCCACCCATGTCCTAGGCATTTGCTAAGAGGAACTGGAATGACTTAGTTTCATCATTTCAGTAAATTATTGTAGAGTTCTAAGGGATCAAGTTGTCTGTCAAAAAGAGCTCAAATGCTGGTAAAGAACAAAGGCTCAGTGTCTGAAAGCACTTGGTGTAGGCTTATTCACACCATGTATTGATTTTCTCTGAAAATAATGAAGGGTAGTAGGAATAGACCAAACATTTGTACCTCAAATTTTAAGAGGGTGGAAAAAATGAGGAAGTGTGCTTAGTTCTGCTTGTATTTTTTCTGTATCAGTTTGCTACAGTATCTTGCATGGGTGGTGGTCTTGATAGAAGATTGTAGATACAGTTGGTGTATGCATTTGCTGAGCCTGTTATTTCAAATGAAATCCAGAAGATTAGTCATTAATCTGCATTGTTAGCTCTTGGGGTAATGCAAGAACAATAGAACAAGTCTGTTTTATTCTGGCACCATGGTGAAGATCAGATTCTTTTCTTCAGGAGGGAGGTTGGTGGGTGTATCTTGTTTAAAAGCTTCACTTTCGAAGTCATAGGCTTCCTTTCAATAGATGGGTAGGGTCCTTGGACTGTTTTGCCCTGTATTTTTTGGCTTTTGGAAATGAGACTTCTGTTCTCTTACAAAACTTGCCATTCACTGCTTTCATTTTCTTTACCACAGGATGAGTTTTCCCCCTGCTGTATAATCTGAGGGGCCTTGTTAGTGGTATAGTTCCTTGGGCGCAGGTGTTCTACTGCAAAGCAATGAACAGTTTTCCAGGAATCTGTGTACTTGATTGAAGCATTTGAGTTCTAAATACTGTGGATGCTTTTGTTCTACTGTGAAGTAGTGTGAAGCTTTGGTACTGTAACTGTCTAAGATTCAAGACAGTTGCAAGTGGTTCCCTATTTGTTCTTTCTGACTTAACATAGCAATACCACAAAAAGGCTTTGTCATTTATAGCAAGGCAGAGATGGAGGGCAGGAAGATGATGTGCTGTGTTTTGGTGCAAAAAAGGGAATTGTGTGTCTAAGCTCACTGTTGCACTGCCAAAAAGCTGAGCATGAAACATATCAGTGGAACTTGGTGAATGGGACTGACAGTGTAAGAAGACAGCCTTTGGGAAGGGTGGTGCCTTGTGGAGTAAGGGGCAGAGAGACAAGATGGCTATATTGCTTTCTTGTGAACTGAAGAGGTTTCTTTTCTGTATGATGTCTGTGGAATCAAAGTTCTTTTGGACATTATCCTAGTGACCAGTCCATGTTATTCCTCATAGTACTATTGAGATGCTGTAAACATTTTAATTGTCCCTTAAATGTTGATGTAAGCACAGTGGGTCAGAGCTATTTTCAAGTACTCCAAAGTTTCATTTAAAATCAGAGGAGAGTGAGGAGAGGTATTTACAAATGCAGATTTTCCAAGGCTCTCCATATAGTTGGAGAGAGATCCTATGGAAAATGATTTGCAACAGTCCTGACTTAACTCTGCAGTCAGAGACAGAAGCTTGCAATGATGGGCCTCCTTAGCTGAAGTTAGCCTCTGTGAATGCTCCCAGAGGTATGCTGAGAAGCTCTGAGCGTCTGGTCCATCATTTGTAAAGCATACCAAGGTTCTGTGTAAAAGATGCTACTGGAAAGCAAAGTATTATTATTGTTGTCATAAAGCTGACATTAGTACATCTGTGTGTCCTAGGGGAATGCAGTATGAGCATAAAGTGACTTGATAGTTTTCCCATCCTTAAAGACAGTAGCTTTTATAGCTGTACTATCCTTGTTTATAAAATATATTGATCCAACAACATCATAATCTTGAGATATGACTTCTCTCATTAGCTACCAACTGGAAGTTGCTGTAGCAATTCAACAAATTAGTACAGGCAGAGGTAGGAAGTGGTGCCTGGCTTGGCAAGGGGCTGATTCAAAGGTCTGTGGGTGTTGTGTGCTTTAATCAGGGCTACTTGTCTGTATGCATTTACATGAAATTGTGTGCTGAGCATGTTTTACCTGGAAGAACACCCAGATTTTTCACTATTGGTATGTATTGGCTTCTGGAGAGCAGCCCTTTTTGGAAAGAAGAGTTGCTAACCAAAACATCTTGCAAATGAAAGACAATTATGAAGAAGAGACTTCAGTTAAGCTTGGGCAAAACAGTAAATAAATGCTAGGAAGATATTTAAAGGCACAGGGTATTGCTGAGCTTTTTGGTGCTTTCATTTCACCCATGCTGTACTTCTACATGAGCTTGTTTGGTATGATGGTGACTGAATACTGTTTCCTGTGTAATTCCTGACTTTTCTGTCCTTTCAAGTTCCAGTTTGCTTGGTGGGGTAGGATGCAAAGTGATTGGAAGGTAGCATAGTTCTCAGCAAAATCTGTTTGAAACCAGTTGTATCTGATGTACAACATCTCTAACTTGTCTTGCAATGCTTGGAAAACAAATGGAGCTGTTCTGAAGTTTAGGCCTCAGATTTGTAGATGTTTAAATGTATCTGTACATCACTACACTCACAATGGTCTCTTCTGTGTTTCAGCAAGAGCAGTGAAACTCGCAATTCACCTGTGTCCTTTAACCAAAAGCCAGTAAAAGTTTGTATTGAGTTTGTCAAGTCATACAGTGGCTCAAGGTGGCTCTTAACCTCACAGGGGGGAAAAAGCAGTATTGGACTTGATTTGAGGCCTGTTTCTCTGTGCAAGTATTCATTTCAACCGTGAGGATTTGTATAAATATCATGGAGTTATACCTCAACTGCTCTCCTGTGAGGCTACTATTGGAAGGGAAGATTCATCCAGGCCCATAACAGTATCCATTTGACTGTCATCTGTGTCATGAATGGTCAAAGCTACTTACCAGGGTTTAGCCAACATAGAGCAAAACAGCTTTACTACAGGCATGCGGTTGGTGTCACAAGAGTTCTTTGTGGTGATGGTTTTTTTTTTGAAAGCCCTGTCTGGGTCAGCTGCAGCTTCACTCTTTTGGAAGAGATGGCTGAAGCTTTCTGCCCTTGGTTCCTTGTAGCTCATGCTTGAACCAAGAGACTGGTTGTTTCACATTGCAATCATCAGATACTTAAAATGAGAGAGCACTTTCTAATGCCTGCTGATGCAAAGCTATTTCATGCTGTTGCTCTCTCCTCATTGAAAGGGCAAGAGAGCAACTTCAGGCTTAGAGCTTGCCAAAGTGCTTTGTCTCTTCAGCAGGTAGACAGTGATGCAGTTGTGTGTAAATGCTCTAGCAGCTTAGTGACTTTATTCATCGTTTTTCACAGCTGCTTGTTAGGCATAATGAATTTACATCACTGTTATCCTTCCTGTTTTAATAATAGGAAAGCAAATAGCTGAAAGTGTTTGAGGGAAGCTTTATCTTAAGCTTTCAGAAAGTAGCTGTGGAGGGGGAAGGAAACATCTCAGTCACTGGCTACTTGCCTGGTGTAAGCTAAGCACTCCAGTATAACTTCTGTTCCAGCAGAAGTGTAGGAGGCCACAGTCAAACCTTCCCCTTCATGCCTAGTAGCTGAAAACGGATGGGGCCCTACTTGAGGTAGAGCTAGAAGCAGAAATGATGATGTCTTATAGCAACTCTAGCTTGCTTGGGAAGCTCATGTTTCTCTGCTTTATTGACAATGACATGAAATTGTGTGTAGCTGAGCCATGGGCTCTGCATCTTCATGTCTACAGGAGTACCATACTATTCAAAGCAGCAATGTGTCTGGGTTGCATTAGGTACTTACAGTTGTCAAAAAAAGTGGGGGGAGCTAGAACTGTCAGTGGTGCTCAAGTCAGCACACGTCAAAAGCTAACAGGATTGCAGTGTACTTCTGCAATTTGTGCTCTGCTGGAGTGGCATTAATGGCTGCTTGCCAGCTGTGACACCCTGCCAGACAACTTGCATTACTGGTCCTGGTACATGCTATGGTGCATGTTAATGCCTCTAATGTTGCCTACAAAGGGCAGCAAACACTTGCCTTATTGGGAAAAGGCAAAGGGAACATGGAAGGTCTGCCAGAAAGGTGTTGCTGACAACTCTGAATTCACTGCTGAGAGGGAAGTAAATAACCTGGGTAATGTTATGCAGAAATCATTTGTCTTTGTTTTAACTTAGGCTGCAATGTATATAGAAGGACCACATAGGTTAAAACCGTGCTGTTGTCACATCTGTTCGTACTCTGAATTTGGATGTAAATTTTAAGATGAGGCAGAACTGCAGCTAGATTACTTATAGATGAAAAAATTGTGGCATCTCAGCACCTCCAGCAGAGAGCCTGCCAGCCCCCTATACCTTCTTGGGACTTTGGGCTTACTGTTAAACTGGCTGGGAGACCTACTGCTGTTGTAGTGGCCAATCCCTGAAATAGGTTTCTGGTGTCAGGCTGGCACGATGCTTATGCCTGCATTAGATGGTGAGGAGGCTAAATGGAAATTTCTTCTAGCTGGCAGTTGCCTAAACAAGCCAATCACTTTGCAAGTGACCAGCAGTCATCAACCTTCTACTGTAAATGTGACTTGTAGGGCTCATAATTTGGGTCTTTGCTGGCCCCAGGTGTGAAACTGTCACTGCCCACAGATGTGCAAGCAGATGTCTGTTTTTAACTGTGTTTCAGCCTCATGAGAATCCAGGAGCCTTCCTTGCAGACATTGTTATTACACTGGTATGATGTGAAGTTGCTGTGCAATCCTTATAAAATGGGGCTGTACAAGCTGCTGCTGTATGCAAGATACACTCACGTGGCCTTTTCTTAATTGTAAATAACTTCTGCTTAAGGCTACAAGAAAATAATTTTCTCTCTATAACAAAAGGTACAGCTGTGTGAACAAACACTGCAACAGTAATGTATAAGCATCATTGAAGGGCTATGCATGCTTAACAGATTGGAAAGCAGCAACTAACTGTAGTTTTCAAAATGCTTTTTGACATCTTGCATGGAATTGTGTGGATAACCAAGCTTGCAGTGGTGGGCGAGTGCACCTGTAATATGAGTAGTGAGCTGGATCCTTGTGTTCCAAGATGCTAGTAACAGAACATACAGGTGTAATGGATGACTGGGGTCAGAAGCAGTATCAAAAGCATTGAATGCAGCTGGTGTGCAGCTCTAATGGGCTGTAGAAAACCTGTCAGGTAGCTTAAAATAGCAGATGTGTTTATGAAAGCACAGGGAAGTAGGACAAAATTACTTGTTTCTTCTCAGAGTAGTTTGCTCAACACTGAGTATTGATTATGTGACATTGTTTTTGCCAGCAGGTCCAATGACAAGACTTATCCAAGATCTAAGTAGTCTGTGCCAGATGGTGCTAGTTAATCTTTGTTTGCTGGCAGCCTGGAAGAATGCTGTATGAGACCAGCTTGTCTTGCTGGCTCAAGAGGTACCTGTGCCTTGTCTTCCCTGTCTTTGTGCACCAAATACTTTGTGTGACTGTTGAAGTCCATTTCTGAACCAGGGGATGCACTTGAGTCTTTATCCATCTGAAATGACAGATGTCAGACTTTGGTTTTGAGGACTTGTGTAGCTCACTGCACATTCCAGCCAATACTTGGATTATTCTTGGTAGCTTCAAGTTTCGGTCCCCTAAAATGAGCTGCTAGAGAAGTGTTCTGTGGCATGCTTTCTGTGGACCAGCTATGGCCTTCAGGTGTACAGCAATCTTCATTCTCTTTGGGAGGATCACTGATTGAAAAGGGAGGAAAAAGGTAAAGGCATTGTTTTTTGTGGTGCTTATTCTCTGGAGCAGACCTGGCTTAAGCCAAAGATTCTTCACTTGGGCTTTGTATATGCTCATTTTCAATCTGGAAGAATTGATGAGCCATTTATTGGAGGGTGAGGAGTGACCTTGCAGAAACAGGTAGCATCACCTGCTACCTGATGAAACACCCTTTCAGAATGTTGCAAGAACAAAAAATGCCAGTCTCCTTACTAGCGAAGTCAGTGATTGCAAGCATTTTCTAGACAAATGAAAAACTGCAGATGCTACACCTCTATTATTATTCACACAAACCTGTCTTTCCTTCTGCTCGACATTTAATGGTCCAGTAAGCAGGACAGCAGCATCCTAGAAAGAAGGCACAGTCATCCCAGCCCTTGATTCTTTATGCTCTGCTGAAGTGTTTCTATTAATAAATGGGAAAAGGGCTCCTGTCCCAGTCTCTTGCTCTCTTATTAGCATGCTTTTAGCTTTCAGCAGAGCTGGCTGATGTGCTCATTGGACCTTGAAGGATTTGCTCCATGTCAGATGCAAGATATGAGTACAAATGCAAGACATGCTTTAAATTCATAGAAGAACTCTCACAGGGATGGTGGTGAAAAACAGCTAAAGATATGTTGGTGTCCCTGACTCGCATACCAGAGGGATAACCCTTCTGTGTTCTTGCTAGGATGAAATAGTTACCCAGTGTTTTTCAGGCAGAATGGATGATCCTGTTTTTGGTCTTTGTTTTAGTGGTGATGGAGAAGCCTGCTGCTTGAGATCAGAACAACATAAATGGTAAAGCCCTGTTCAAAAAAAAAAAAAAGCCTAAGGAATAAAGATTTGTAGCAGTTCATGTAGTTTATTTCTTTTCTATGGAGGGGGAAGAGTTGTTCAATATTGGCAGCAGTGCAGAAACATGAACAGATTAATCTAATCACTTAAAAGTGCTGATCTTTATCCAAGGATCATAAAACGTTATCTGAAGGTGAATTGGTAATATGCTTGTTTGTAGCTAGCCGAGGAACCAAATGAACATACTTGATGGGTGAAAGTACTGGTAGTGTCACTAGTCCAGGAGTGAGGTTAGGGATTGTCATGTTTGTCAGTGTGACTTCTCACATGTCTACTTTTGGTCCAGCAGTTAAGTACTTTGAGAAAATTGGGGTTTAGAGGAGGATTGGCAGGAGGTCTTTCCACTTAAAAGATTTTTAGAAACCACAGGTCTGAAGTGCTGATCATCCTCAGATGATGCACATCCCACTCCCACCCTGATCAGTGTACCAGATTATGCATTGTTGCCTGGCTAAAACAGACAAGTGGCTGAAACTAGCTGCAGCAAAGCTTGTTTTATTTAGACTATGTAAAGAAATGGTTTTCAGATATATTAGTCAGTTGCTATGTGGACAATTCTTTCAGTTCTGCTATTACCAGATTGGAAGGGATAAGCTGATCCATAGATGAGCAGCCTGTCACCAGCCTGCTTTCTTCAGAGATGGGACAACCTGTAAATGTGTTTCCTCCTGCTTCACACCAAGTTGATGTGCAAAAAAAATAGTGAGTATACCTCTTACTCCTTAAGAGGATTAGAGAGGAATGAGATGCTTAGAAATCCTCTTAACCCATTTAGAGGATATCAAATAAGTGCGGTTGATCTGAGTTCCAGCATGGTGTTTTGTACTCTTTACCTGCCACAGGTAATGAGTTTTATAGACCTGCGAATTCCTTGTTGGTGAGGAGTTTGAAGCTTCATTTAGGACAGTTGGTTGCTGGTAAGCTAATTTCATGTACTCCAGATGAGAAATAAAGGGGAGCTCTGTAGGTTTGGTTCATGAGATTTGGTGCATGTGTTTTCTATGGCTTAACTCGTTAAGGGTAAGGTTTCCTGCTGTTCTGCTTTGAATTCTGAGTTACAGTAAGTCTCTCAGAGTAACAGTCAAGGAAAAACCAAATCTAGTCTGTTTCCTTTCTGGTTTTCCTCAAGCCGAAGAAAGCTGTGAGTTAGCAGTTTTGACTTCATACAGAGGTTTAGCTCAAATAGACAGCTCATTTGAAACCTCCTGTCAAGCTTTTGAGAAATGATGCAGAAAAAGCACATCAATCCATAAAGTACTAGGTGTTAAGTCCAACTGTGATGCTTCTGCTTAGGTTGTCCACTTTCTTCCTGTTGGCTTAAGACATGTCTCTTGAATCATAGTATATGTTGCCAGCATAAATATAGGATAAAAGTTAGCACCTGCCTAGTCTTCAAGTATGGCATAAACTAAGGAATACTTGTGCAGAAGTAGATGGAGAACAAAGTGCTTTATAAATGTTTAAAACCATTTTGAATTATCCAAATGATCATTATAATGCATTATTCAATCAGAAGGAAGTGCTTTGCAAGGAACCATGAAATATATCTTCATTGTAAGTGCATCTGTTGTTCCTTGCAAATGATTAGCTGTCACTGAGTTGTGAGTTCTTCTTTTTGTGTGATTAACATGATTTGTTCTAATTAAGGACTGATGCTAAGAAGCTAGCTGTACCTAATAGAGCTGGGGCTTTTGGTTATTGCTGTTTACTAGGTCATAAATGTGGCTGACAACATAAAACAGCACTCGTGTTTTGAGGCAGAGCCTGCAGACCTATGCTTGTGTCCCATCATTATACAGGCTGGAGTGATAGATAGTGGCACCAGCAGCAGAGCATTTAGAGTCAAACTAGAACAAAGAGCAGGGAAAGATTTTTATTTTTAGAACTGGCTGTTTCTCACTGTCCTTTTGGTAAAGGAAGCTTGGCGCAGTATCAAGAAATAGTCCTGTTGCTGAAGCAAAAGAGCTGTGAAACTCCTATGGTCAGTTTTCTTTCCCTCTTTTGCCTCTGAAAAGCAAAATCTCTGTCCAGAAAAACAAGGGAAGCTGCTTCTGGGATTAGAAAGAAATTGCAGTGTTTCTGGTTGGCTTTTGTTTTTGAAAAAAATTTCTCTTGAAGTGTCTAAAATGTTTTGGATTTCAGCAAGTTCTGTAACCACTGGAAAACAAAACATTTCTTTCTACAAGTTGGTAGTCAAAGAATATGCTAACTTTGTAGTGGGTTTTGAGACTGGGGTCACTTTATACTTCTGTATGGAAATGTAGATGAAACCAAAAGCTTGTTGTGTTTAGACTCCTCAAGACAGTAATGCAACTTCTATGCCTCTGGTGATAGACTGCTTGTTGTCTTGTTGGATCCTTTACATTATTTTCTGTTATAACAGGATTTGGACTATGGAGAAAAGTGCTCTAAAATCACAATGAGGTATGAAGGTTCATGTTCTGCTTAGTAAATGGTTGTATTTAATCTTGTCTTTGTAGGATTTAGCTGGAAAGTGTTGTTGTAAGGAAAGTATGTTTTATGGTGAGCTGTTCTGAGTTGGAGGTAAAACCCGGTAGCCCAAATTCCTATTAGACCAAGTATGTATGTGATGAATTTGCCTGGACATAAAGGGGAGGAAAGCTTTGAAGATGTTGCTCTTTCATGTGCTAGTTGTAGCAAAATAAGTGTAGATGATGGTAGTAACATGGAGTATTACAGTGATGTGGGGTAAGAGGAGTAATAAAGGATGTAAAAGAACCTGTGGCAAGGACCATGAAGAATAGCAGGGAAGTTCTTAGTTTTTTCTAGAGTTGAAACCACTCAGGCTATGAAGGGGAAACTCCAGACAGCATAAGAGGGAGTCTGGAAGGATAAAACTTTCAGCTTCTTCTGAGGATGAAATTCCCTTTAAGCAAAAGGTTTGAGTATGTGTTGTGCAACAGACATGAAGTGATGTGACAGCTTTACTTGTAGTGTTTCCCTGGCAGATCATGTGGCTATTAACCTGTTCATCTGTTGGCATTAAGCCAGCTGGAAAACTTGTGTGGAAAAACCCACCTGAAGTGAAAATGCAAGCAGTGGAACTTGGAAGCTGCTTATCCTTAAAATGGGACAGCATACATTTATGTACCTGTGGAGTTCTGTGCTGAGTAATACTTCAGTGATAACTCAATTTTACAGTTCGAGCTTCATTCTACACAGCCATAGAACTACATTGAATAGCTATTCAGTGGAGACTGCATGTGATTGGGTTTTTTGCTATCAAACTTTCTCCTTAAGCTGTCTTCCCAGGTTAGAAAGTTGCTCCAAACTGGCATTTGGGCAGAAAAGGATTCACTGTTAGTCTTAAGTGTCTCAGGTGGGGCAGCAAGTTCAGTGTTTATATAGGCTTTTGTGCAAAGTGCTGTGCAGTGCAGCTGCTATGAGCACTTGGAGATCTCTGTAGGACTATTTATTTCTGAGCTAGTGAAATAAGGTTTTTAAAGGAAGTAGCTGTCAACAAATAAGCAGATAGTAGTGAAATAGGTTGCTACAGGAGATGGACTGTTGCTTACTCCTAAGGCTAGCCTTTGGGAATGTGAATCGTGAATCTTTTTCACTCTTCTGGCCTTGCTGCTCATTGTCCAGCTGTTGCACTTAAAATGAGTTGTCTTTTCCATTCATTGTTGCTGGGCCTTTTTGTTTGCACTTGGAGGTGGAACAGCTGGGAGGAAGCTCACTGCGAGCTCCTCCATACAGTTTCTATGGAAACTGTCAGCTCTCCAGCAGGTTCTCCAATGGGCACCAGCTGTGGATGCCTCTGAGTAATTGTTACATTTACACTTCCACACCTTACCCTGGACACCAGCAGATCTCCAAAATGGTTTCCTAGGTGACTGCATTTTCTGTGCTGGGGACAAGAATAGGCATGTTAGTGATGCTTAAGCAGTGCTTTCTGCACCCCTTGTTGCTCATGGTGGAGTATCAGCTGAATCTTGGGACCATAGGTGCCTGCCTGGGGTATTTTGTTCCAAGTGGGAATGTGTTGGTCTGCAGTGGGTACAGGAAGTATCTATTTCTGTATGAGTTGTGGCCAACTGGGTTTTGTCCTGATTGCGTGGTTAATAGAACTACTGGATTTTAAAGCAGCTTTTTGTGCTATGGAAATGAATTATTTGTTTGCTGCTTTGAGAGTAAACTGAAGACCTTTTAAGGTGAAAGATTTTTTCAAGAATAGGTGGCAGTCCTCAGTTCTCAGATAAGATGCTTATTCTTTCTTGCCACTCTAAAGGTGTGGAAAGTAGAGCAGCTCAAGATCTTGCAAATAGAGGGAAGGATAACCTGTTAAGGTGGTGGTCTGGATGTTCATCTAAACTGTAAGACTGAAGTTTTAAGTCCTTGCTGTGATGTGCGTTTAGCTAATGATTTTGCATGAAATGAAGTAGGTAACGGTGAGAATTTCTTTGAAATATGCTGTAGCTGCTCCCTTCAGACACTTTCTACTGTGCTAAAGAAAGGGTTCTAAAAGAATGTCAGAGTTCTTTCCAGGAAGATTATTGTCCTTTTCTTTGTACAAATGCTTCTCCTTGCTCTTCCAGTTATAGAAGAATGAATGTGATAAATACTTCTGGATTACTTTAGCATCTTTTCCCTACTTCTCTACAGAGTAGAGCTAAGATTTAGACCGTACATCTATTCAAGGTGGATGAATAAGTCTTCAAACCTTTACTTCAGTTGGATTTCTTAACAAAAGCTGTATATGTGACTAATTGCCCCTTATGGTGGCATGGTGTTCAGTTGGTCACTGAAGGATGTGTTTTGGATGGGTGAGTGTTTGGGTAGTGGCTATGAATACAAAGCTCTTAGTCTAAGGGGAGCATCTTGCTTGTGGTGCCCTTCTGCAGGGCAGTGAACCACGTTTTTAGGAGTGATCTCATTTTTCATTTGAAAGATTTTTTTGAATGTCCCTCTATTGGTCATGTTTTACCCTTGACCAATAATTGCTAAAACTATGGTGAGGAATGCTTAAGTCTAATGTGTTCAGTATGGACCTCTCAAACCTTGTTGGGTGGCATCTCTGGAAAGTGTGGTTTTAAGATAGTCTTTCCCATACTTGGTAAGAGCCCTAGGTGATGCTGAAAGGGCTCTCATTCTGCATTGAGCAAATCAGTCAGTGGGGTTAGGAAAGGTGCCTAACCTTTTCTGTCATATCTCCCATGAAATCCTTCCAAAGAAGTGCTTAGGTTTCTGATACCAGCCACTCCTCATTTGGATGCAGCTATTAATGGTGACCATTACTGACTGACAAAAAAAAAAGGGGGGGAAAATCACTGAGTTCAGTCCTGTAGTGTTTCATGACTTCTGTTAATCCAACCAGGTTTGTCCCCTCCATCCTCTGGCTTCATTGTGCTGTGATGTTGATCCTTTGTATGGGTATAAATGAATGCACTGCAGTGGCTATTAAACCTGGGACAGGGAAGGGTATGTTTGCTACCTTTATATAACCTGGACTCTTGTATGGAGGAGAAGACTTTCAACTTTCTATTGGCTCTGAGAAAGCCTAGTACTGGCAGGGCCCATTAATTTTTAATTTAGTCTTCTCTATGCTGCACTGCTGTTGTGTTTTATGAGGACATTATGCTGAAATGAAGGCTTGTAAAACAGAATTTTATAGTTTAAAAAAGGTACAGTCATTATAATATGCATGCTGAACTAGAAATGGGTGGGTATTTATAGCATGGCTAATACTAATTATTTTTTATTGTGATGTCATCCTTACAGGTCAACTGAACAGTAAGATACGATGTAGGCCAGAACTCCCCAGGCAGATGACTGATTTGGGGGCCTTACAAATACTAGGATGAGCTTCACAGAGGCTGGTACTAGAAAAAATAACTGTTGTCCCAATGCAGTAATATCCTTGTTCTACACCATTTGCACAAACACCTGCATCTTGGCAAAAGCTTATTGCATGTGGATGCATTTCTGTTCAGTTGCACAATAGCTTTGGGATGGAAGACTTTTTCCATGCCCTTCTGTCATTCATCAGACAGTTCCATCCTCCAAGAATGCAGACAGCTATGCTAGAACATACTTGGGTGACTAGAGCCATGATGTTATACTTTGTTTTGCTGCTGATGGTTTCTGGTTTCTGCTCCTACACGCTCTTTTATCTGCTTTCATTAAAATATTAATACAAAATGTTAGCATGTTTTTCTCTACTGTTGGTGAAAGTACAAATGTTTAAAGTGGTTTCTTGTGTTGCTTAGTTGATATGGCCTTATGTATTGCAAGCAAGGATATCATTCAGTACCACTACCACTGCAGCCCATGTGCAATATCAGTTAGAGGTCCACTTGTTAGAATAGAGGTCCTACTGAATAACACTTCTCAGTTAGCAGTGCTGCTGTTAATCTGTGCATTATTTTGGGTTTCTGTAGATACAAAAAAGCTAATGTGGTGCTTTTCCCAGCCCTATATTCTTTGCTAGCAGTTGACAGTGACCTGGGGGTGCTGGGGGAGATGAGCTGCTGCTTCTGCAGTTTGGAGGCAAAATGGTTGTAAATAGTGCATTAAAATAGGGTGGTTCAGACTTCCAGGGCTGTGGCTTAAAGTGTGATGGACTACAGGGAGAAGTAAAACAGTCTAAAAGCATGTCTGGGCTACAGGAAGCACAGTAGCAAACCTCTTCTGATGTTGCAAGAGAATATAATTCCTTCTAGATACTTTTATCCAGTACAGACTGAATGGCAAAAGCCCTTTTACAGGGTCTGTGAGCTGAGCTGTGCTGTGGGGAAGAAGCTCTATTTTTCTTACCATCCCTGTTTGATGTTTTAGGTCTTTATCAGCTGCCCTTCCCCAAGCAGGCAGGATCAAAATCTCAAATGCAGCTGGGCTGTAAATACTTTCATGGAAGTAGCTTTGATAGCTGAAATATTTACTTTTTGACAACCTCTGTATGTTGCCTGTAATCTGCAGTTATCTCCATTATTCACCTTTGGCTCAGTCTTCTGAGAATGATGTGGTATTTAACTTCATTGGATTTGGATTGCAGTTGGGTAATTCAGGTTGAAGGGACCTCAGGAGGTCTGTAGTCTAAGCTCTTGCTCAAAGCTCTGTAGAGACTTCAGAATTTACCATAACTGTTTATCTTATGAGGAAAAGCCTTAAATGGGAATTGGTGATGAGAAATGTGTTTGCAGAGAAACTTCCCATCACTCAGTTGCATGTTTTATCAAGGTCCTTTCCAATATTGGAAGCTGTCTTCTCCCAGCCTTCATGTAGCACAAACTTCTGAATTGGATATTCATGACTCCCCCTGCTTCATTTAAAAACTAGCTGTGTGGGGAAGACTGACAGCAAAGTATCTGCTTGATTCTGTTATGCTTTGGGGAAGCTTTGTAAATTCAAGAGCTAAAGAAATTCTTCCTCCATTGGAGGAGCTGGTTTGTACCTGTCATGGGCCTACTTTCTGTAGGATGCAAGAAACGGGCTCATGAATCAGTGGAAGTTGGCTGCCAAGGCACATAACTAAGGTGTGGAAAGCACTTCCCCTGAAGTTTCTTCTTCAGATGTTCTTCTAAAAGCTAAAATTCTGGGAGTACTGTGCAGCAGATCACCCTGATACCTCTGGCTGAATGATGCATGCAAGGGCACTTGTTTGTTGCAGGTGGGCTACTGAGTTACAACTTACAAGCTCTGTTCTAGGTGATTCATTTAGAGCTTTGAGCTGCTTGTGTAGAAATTGAGGCTCAACTGTTTCTGAATAATCTGATGTTTGTGCCTTGACCTGCTGAGCACAAGAGGTAACAGATTAAGGTTTTAAAAACTTATCTACAGATTTGCAGGGTGAAATTCTGATCTGTTTGGTATTAGTAACAGTTTACAGGGCTTCAGCTACCTGTGTAGAGTAGCATGAAATTCATGAATAATGGAGGAAGAGCTTGTGTTGAAACTACATTAAGCAAATCCATTCTTTTCATCTGAAGATCTGCAGTTTGTATCAGATTAAGTACAAGGCTGGTGGTTTGTTTTCTTCGCCTCAATGTGAGTAAATAGTTGAATATAGAAATGAGCACTGGAAACAAAGTTTAGAATTGGCTTATGTAGCTGTAGGCAAGCTGAGGAACAATTAAGTGAATTAATTTATGGCAAAACTTGGTCTGTCCTGTGTGCCACCTGAAGAGTTTGGCATAAGAACCAGCTCCAGCCAATTCACTCTTTCTAGAAAAAGTGGCCCCCACAAAGGGGATTTGGAAGGCTTCTGTTGCCTGAAAATTGCAGCATTCTAAATCCCTGAAGCTCCTCCCCTCCAAAAAAAAAAAAAGGATAAGTTGATGAAGCACAGGAGGAGGTTTCTAGTCAGCAGACTGCAGTGGTGGTGAATAGGATTTTCACAGCTCACTAACCTTCTAAGTGTTTAATAAATCCCAGATCCATTCCAAGGATAAGGTGGCCCTGGTATCTAACCAGAGAGACATTGCCTGCTGTCATCTTTCTTAAAACTGACCCTGCACAGCAGGACCAATTACCCAGCTAACAAACTGGAGACAAGTGGCTCCTTTTGTGCTGTCCTGTCAGCTGGGCTGGAGGTATTGTGGTTGCCATGGCAATATTGCTTCAGGTGCTGATAGTGTGTGGTTGTGATTAAGTGACTGAGGATTGGGGATGTAGGCTTTTTCCTCCTTTTTTTGTATAGATTTTCTTGGTTAATCATGTGACCTTGCATTGACAGATTGAGGGATAGTCTTCTCTGGGCAGTCTGATGCTGTGATTACTTGCTGAG
The DNA here is from genome assembly GCA_013399115.1 of Anseranas semipalmata. Classification (NCBI taxonomy): domain Eukaryota; kingdom Metazoa; phylum Chordata; class Aves; order Anseriformes; family Anseranatidae; genus Anseranas; species Anseranas semipalmata. Next base: position 487,952 of record VXAA01001109.1, read on the forward strand.
GCAAATTGGCAAGTTCAAGATGTAGTAGGTCCTAAAGATGCTGGTAAATGAGTTGCTGTGCTGGGTGAGATAGCTGTGTATAAACACATGGAGCAAAACACCTCTTGCAGGCTGCAGTGCAGGGGATGAACAGCTTAGGCTTTCCTGTAAGCTTGTCTTTTAAATGTTGTCATACCATCTCTGTGCTGGTGAGATGATTGTTTTGTTTCAGTCTCTGAGAAAAGAATTTGTGAGTAGCTTGCTCCTTATGCAATTGCTACTGGTCACAAAGTTGTAGATCTAAGCAAATGTGGAGTTATGAAGCTGAGGTTCTTGCCAGGGAAGGGTAATCGGGGAGCCAATATAATCAGACAATTGATGTCCTAATCAGCCAGCTGGTGGCAGAAGGCCCAGCTGGCATCTCAGAAGTGATCTTGAGCATGAGCTGCTTGTTCTCTGGCTAGGAGAGTCCCTGTGGAGAGAGTGCTTTACTTTCAGAGAAGTTGGCTGCTTGGCCCTTTGGCTCATGACCCAGTGTTTGAAATTCCAAGACCTCTTTCAGCTTGGAAATTAAAGTGGAACTAAAAGGGAACTCTGAAATTGTTACCTTCTTGTTTTTGTATCCTGGTTGTCCTCAGATAACTGACAGTCTATAGACTTACCTTTTGTCAACTGGTGTGCTATAAAGAACTGTGAAATATGGCTCACTCTGGGTTCTCCAGGCTAAACAGGCCCAGCTCTCAGCCTTTCATCACAGAAGATGCTCCAGTCCCTTAATCATCTTCATAGGCCTCTGCTGGGCTCTCTTCAGGAACTCCATGTCTCTTGTACTGGGGAGCCCAGAACTGGACACAGTACTCCACATGTGGCCTCACCGGGGCTGCGGAGAGTGGGAAGATCACCTCCCTTGACCTGTTGGCAACATTCTTCCTAAGGTACCTCAGGATACTGTTGGCTTTCTTGGCCACGGGGCACATGGCTAGGTCCTGGTTAACTTGTCCACCAGGACTCCCAAGGCCTTCACTGCGGAGTTGCTTTCTAGCAGGTCAACCCCTGTACTGGTGTTGGTTATTCCTCCCTGGGTGCAGGACCCTGCACTTGCCTTTGTAACTGAATTGTCAAAAACAATCAGGATTGTTTTCTGTCCACTGAATGGGCATGTTTTCTGTAGTTCTGTTCCTGTTAGCCCTCTCAGACAGGTGATTTCTATGGCTCAGCCATTATGGCAGTAGTTATGGGTCAGAACAAAGTTAGCTGAACCTCCTGTATTCTGGCAAAGGTCCGGTTGCATTCTAAGAACAGATTCCAGTTCTGTAGTACTGGATCCAAACTGGTTTGTTTATTTTGCTGGAAATGGCACTTGCACCCTTCAGTGAGGTGGAACACTGCTTACTATAGCTGTGTTAGGGCATGCCCCTTGAATGACAGCAGGCAAGGCAGTGATTTGCATACAGAAGGCAAAAGCCTTTACACAGTGCAGATAATGCACATTGTAAAACAGTTACAATAACATTCGCTGCAGCCATGAAAACAATTTTACAGCAGATTAAACACACTTAGAAAAAGGAAAAAGATGAGAGAGAAAGCAAAACCAACACTAAATTAGGGTTTAGTCAGCAGCAGAAAGAACATAAGAGAAAATGAATGTTCCAACTGTCCTCTACTGCATGGCTTTTTCCAGGCCAACTGTTCAGCTGTAATCTATTGTGTTGGGCTACTGTTTGAATTGAGAAACTTAACTGGTTTCTGAAATCGTGCCTGTTAGTGAAAAATACTAGAACTGAGACAATCATCACTTAAATAGTGCTTGGATCAACAGTGTGCACTGGCAGCCAAAAGCACCAGCCATATCTTGGGGTGCATTGAGCAGAGCACTACTAGCTGGTCAGGGGAAGCAATTGTCCCACTCTCTGCACTGGTGCTGCTTCACTTTGAGTAGTGTGTGCAGTTTTGGGTGCTACAATGTGAGAGAACTATTATAGCCTCCAAAGGAGGGCTGCAGATGTGAAGGGACTAGATGAGATGGTCAGGCTGAACACTGTTAGTGTGAGCATGGCACAATTTCAGGCAAGTGCCAAGTTCTGATCCAGACAAGGTCTTGAATGGCTACAGGCTGCAGGAACACAAGTGCCTTACACCAAAAGCCTTTGTAACCTATAGGTGGCTGTAAACCAAAAATCCTGATTTTCTAGCTGATGCATCAAATACTGTTTTCCTACCTCTAGTGGCTGAACCATATAGGAGGTAGGAGCCTGTAATGTGAGTGGAGCAACTGCTCAGGGGGTTGAGGCTTGTGCTTTGGGAAGCTTAAGCAAGTCTCCACTGTTGATAAAAACTTTAGAGGTCAGACATCTGCTTCAGCTGCTTGATTGTCTATAGAACTTGCATTAATGAGCAGTGGGTTCTTCACATATCTGATGGTTGGTTGTGCAGATTTTTTTCTACAGCCCAAACACCTGCTGGGAGTAACCTTGTTAGAAGTGAGATCTCATCTGATAATTAAACATGGTGTTCTTATAACCCACCCATCAGCTGTGTTTAATTCAGCATGCAGGTCTCTGTCAGAACTTGTATTAATTCATTTGGGATTGCTTGGCATCTCTGTAGATACTAATCTTGTCTGACAAGCTACTGGCCTATTTCAGAAGTGGAGCTGGTCTTAACTGCTACAGGCAACAGGATGTAGTGGACTTGGTGGTGATGTCCTAACTCTTCCTGTGGGCCTTCTATGTTTATCAGTACAGCCACAGTTTTCCATAATAGCTAGCACAGGGTTGCTTCCTGCTCAATGGATTTAGGACTGCTCTGGTGTGCTTCACCAGCATAGTGCAGGTGACAGTGAATGGGGGCTCTTTCTTGTGCTTGTATGCCACAAGCAGGTAACTTTCTGGAACAAGAGTCTGAGTTTTGTCTTAGGGTGAGGGTCTTTCTGGCCATGGTGGAAAATAAGCAACTCAGGTGCCTGCAGCCTTTTCTAACTGTCTTGACTGACATGTTTTGTGCACCTTAGAAATATAAATATTTTGGTGGTCTCTGGAAGGTGTTTAAGTGAGAATCCTCTGTATGAGGTAACAGGCATGGAGCCTCAGCCTGTAAGTCAGGGAACAGTTCACCCTAAGTTGTCACTCTAGTTGTTGGTGTAGAGTGAACATAACCTACAGGGAGTAAACTCACTTGAAGTATGTGGTAGGTTGCTATGATGCATCTTGCTAACTTGAGACATCTCTGCGCTGCCTTTATAGGTGCTGTTATCCAACACCATTTGCTTGAAAGGAAACATTGATAATGATACACCTCTCACTTGTTTCTTACAAGTCTGAATGATTAAGTCTGCTTTTTCTGGACTAGGCAGAGTAGATGCCTAGCCCCTTTGAACAGTTTCTGTAGCTCTTGAATCCTTCATGCCTGTTCTAGAGAACTGGGCACCCACATTATGTGCTGCTTGTTTTGGAAGGAGTGTTTAGAATAGTTCAGGTATGTCAGTGCTGCCAAAAATTCCTGAGGATAGGTATGGGGGAGTACCTGTGGAAGACCTCTGCTTTGAAAACTTGCTTGTGTGAGTTGTGAATGGAGTGAATATGAAAGGACAAAAGGTTTTCCTGAGATGTGAGAAGGTGTATTCCCTTCCAAGTATAAAGGGACACATCTTTATACATTGCTGTAAACACATTGGCTTGTGACTGTATGCATAGGGTACAAGCATGTCAGCATTTATCAGCAGGCTTACTCTTCGTGAGAAGATCTCTTGTATTTGCATGCATTGCTTTGAGGATGTATGTAATGGAATATTGCAAAAGTTTTAGCTATTGAAGGGTGAGAGGAGGTTAAATGGAAGTCAAGAAGTTGATTGTATCAGGATCTTCTGGGATTTTCCAGTCTGGCAGATTCATTACTGTCAGAAGTGATAACTGATTGTATCTGAAGAGGTAAGAGGAGGAGTGATTTAGATCATGTCCATTACTTGTCAGCAAATGTTGCATACAGCTGCAAGGAGTGAAATGAGCGTCTGACATGATCAGTAGCTCTACTATTTGACATTTCAGCAAGAGCTACTAGTAGTGCTTTTACACATATGTATCTTAAAGTTTCAATTATCATAACTCCTCCCTTGGTAAGGAAAGATAGCTGTGGAAAGTGCAGTGAGCTACTTTGCTCTCATGGCTAGGAAAGGCTAGTTAACAGAAACTTACTAGATGACAAATTTTATTGCAAACACTTGTCTGTGCAGTCATTAAAATGTGGCATGATGCAATGCTCTGTTAATCACATCCATATAGCATGTACTTTCCCAAAGTATTGTTTGAGTTCTAGCTCAAGCACAAATACTTGATTTGAAATTAGCTGATGACAATTGCATGTTCAACTTTCCCTGTTGTGGACAGTAAATGTTCCTATTAAATAGTAATGGAAAGATAAAATACTTGGGAATAGTTTAATTTTATTCCTAACTGTGCTTATGTAGGTGTTTAGGAGCTGAGTCTGGAGGAGAGGTTCTTATATCTGCTGCTTTGTCCCTGAGATGCTGAGTAATGCTGGAACAGGCTTCCTAGCGAGGTGGTTGTCCCATGCCTGTCAATGGTAGGGGCATTTGGATAATGCCCTTGGATAACAAGCTTTAACTTTTCGTTAGCCCTGAAGTGATCAGACAGTTGAACTTTATCTTTGTAGGTTGCTTCCAACTGAACTATTACATGTTGTGAAACCATGAAAATCTTCTCTGGAAGAGCCATCAAGAGTGTACATAATTCCCAGTGCAGTGTTCATCAGATTGACCAGGAACTTATAGGTAGGTATACTGCTAGGCCTGTAAGTAGGCTTAGCTCTTTGAGGAGCTGAATTTGGTTACTGATGTTTACCAATTCTTTACCTGGCAAATGTCCCTGGTAGTGTATGGTTCTTTAAAATGGAGGCCACTTAACACTGCAGTTTACTGTTGTAATGCACTTTTCTCCCCCTTTAAGACTTGCTGGGTGACCTTTGTTTGCCAGGTGTTAAAAACTGAATTTGTGTGGGACTGGACTGTGGCAATCTTCATGTTAACCCATATGAGCTGAGCTTCCTGTAAGATGTGAAAGCCCTTTTTGGCTTGCCTTTGGCTTATCTACCTGGTTAGTTGAGAGCTTTGCAATTCTGAAAAAATTACATTCTTTCATTCTGAAGGACAGATGGGGAGCCCGCTATGCTCTCCCAAGAGTTGACCCTCCTGTTTGTGAATGTTCTGGCTCATGGGTGTGTAATTGCCTCCCTGCTCTTCTAAAAGTCAGACTTCTGTGGTGTAGTGGTACTGATTAATAAGTAGAGCTTGAAGTATTTTTTCTTCCAAGACTTTTTATGTGAATTGCTCTCAGCAATCAAGAGATATAAAAAGATCGTATTTCAGTTGATTTCCTTATGAAGTAAAATGCATAGTGTCTTGTGCTCGGTATATTTTCAAGGGTGTAAAGCCTGTTTATAATGTGTGGAGTTTGTAATGCTGTATGTGCAGTTTATCTTAGCAATGTTTATGGAGTGAATATTAATAAAGAAATAGCTTTGAATAATAGATCACATGGTACAAAAAGAGACAGGTCTTAGCTGGATGTGCATGGGTCTTGCAAAGGTCAAAATAAGCCTTCTAAAGGGTCCTGGATTTTGTCAGTCTCATAAGATGCCCAGAATGGGGGGTAGAGACCACCTCAGTGCAGTTCAGCAGAAAATTTTTTCCTTGTTAGTCTTGCATGAAATAGTCTAAGTATACTAGAACTTGTACTGGCTTTTGAAATGTCTCATATCTGTTCAGTTAGAATGTGGTTGCTAGGAATGACTTGTGTGTTAAAATGGAGGTTCATGTCTGACAACATGGACTTGAAACTGCAGTCAGAACCTTCAGAAAGTAGAAATGGCAATGCATGTGGCAGCAACTGAGACAGTTTGGCTGTTAAGATTTGCATGTTCCTTCTTATGTTCATCTCTAGTACAGTCTGTATGTTATTCTTACAGAGCTCCTCCTCTCTTTCCTGAATGGAATGCAAAATACTTCTTAGTCAACTTATTAACTGAGTTAGAGAAGGCCAGGGAGGTGACTTTTGTAAGTAGGGGATGGAAGGGGAATGTCTTGCTTTGTGGCATCACTAAGAGGCCCTTCAGCAGGGATCCTGACTTTCTAGAAAGTCTCATTGTTTTTAACTTAAGGTGATGAAACTTCAGTCTCTGGACAAACACAAATAGTTCACGGGCTGGCTTGCAATCCACTCCTGTGCCGAAGCCTGGATCCAAATATGATGAGGGGAGAGTGCTGTCAGGACTGTTCCCACTGGAGCATGCTCCTGAGGGTACTCTTAGTATGTCTTGGAGGTGCACTGGCCAGATGCCTTAGCTTTTTCTGAAGCAAATTGTAATTCTGAAGGTTATTTAATATTTAATACCTCTTTCCTGCTGCCCTTGGATGCTATTAGCACAATCTGGGATAAGGGAAGACTGGTGGCCTATGAGGAATATTTGAGCAAGAGAAGCAGTTCTCTTGCCCTTAGGAGTCTTTCCTGACCACAATTGTTCACCCCACAGGAGTTTCTTAGCTGATAACCTGTTGGACTGTTTCACACTTGGGCTCTGGTAGCACTTATTTACAGTTGATGAGTAATGTTTAGAATTCTAGTTTTGTCTGAGTAACTCCAGGATGTTTGCAAGTGTCAGCTAACTTGCTGCCAGGTCAGTTTCAAGAGTAACACTTGCCAAGTCAGTGGAAACAAGTGGCAATACAGAAACAAAATGGAAGGCCACTAAAGGCAGTGGCTGAGCAGGGACCTGTATATATTTACCTGGGCCTGGAATAAAGCTGTTACTCTCCTGTGATGTAGAATGATGTTGTGTCTATACCTAGATAAGGTTGGGTAATCCTATGTACATCTCCAAAGCAGGTGTATTCAAATGTGTCTGGAAGGAAAAGCAACATGTTTGTAGCCATACTTGGTGTAGCCAGCAGTGGACACAGCTGTGGAAGTCATTGTTATAAGGTTAGATTATAGCCAGGGAAAGCCCTCTTGTTAACATGTGATTAAAGCAGGGTTGTGACCTTACAGGCACAAAGCAGGGAAGATGGAATGAGTATCAGCAAATAGTCTCCTGAGGCACTAGATGTAGACACAAGTCAATTGTATTGCCAGTAATGCTTTTTGCGGTACTTGGGTTTAAGTCTCACTTTAAAGTTCCTGACTCAGTGCAAGTCTGAGATCAGGAGACCCAGAACACAGGGCAGAGATGGCAGCTTTGATTTTTCAGTCTTGATATTGTGTTGTTTTAAAATAGATTTGCAATAGAAACAGAGTATTTTAAGATATGATTGTTGGTATTTAGGCTAATTACTATTTATTGTTGCTCACTTCAGAAAAGTGAAGAGCCTGCCTTTTGGGAAGCAGGCAGGGTATATGCATCAGCTCTTGAGTAATGCAGAGAAACACCAGGCAGTGAGCAACTGAGCAGGAGAAATGGGAAACTAACACTTCCTGTTCTGATTTGATTGCTTGTGAGTTGGTGTTCTTGACTAAAATTGGTTTATTTGTGCTTGAAAAGTTTTATTGGGCTTTGGTGTTTGGTATAAATACTTGTGTACTGAAGAGCTTACGAGTTACAAATTTGCTGTTATGTACAGATGGTATTACCTGGTTCTGTGAGTTTCATGTAATGAGGAACATGTGGGAGTGTTGCCTGCTGGCAGAAGTTCAGCAGGCTGCAGTACCTTTCCTTTTGCATGGTGGATAGCTAAGTCTTAGGAAACTGCCATATCTGGTGGCACTTCTAAAGGCTGGCTTTCATTTTCTTTTAGTCTGTTAGTAGAAACTGACTGTAGATTTACTCTAACATGGAAACCAGATGAAGCAATTGGAGAACAGAGCCTGAGTTATGTCTGGGTAACTTTGCACAAGACAGGCTATAATGCACAGAGCTGTTCAATAGCTGGTTGTAGTAAGATATGAAAATGATCAGATGAAAGAGGCAAATTGTGAGAATTAAAATGAAATGTCTAGCCCTAAGACCTAGTCCAAGCTGCCTTCAGTGGTGGTGTCTTTGAGAATCTGATGTGGTTGGATGTCTTCTAAAACTGCCTTCCGGTCTGCTCAGCCCTCTTCTGAAGCTGCTTCTCTTGGATTTCACAGCACTTCTTAGTAAATTTTGCAGTTGTAATATATAATAGGTAATACTACGTGTGCTATTGTATGTTTTTGTATTTTAATCTGCTACCTGATGTCTTAGTGAGCTATGTCCTCCTTTGGTTACTGTGGAATTAAATTCCCTGTTTACCTTGCATGTAGTGCTTCAGATTTTGACAAATCTATTAAAGCCCTCTTTAAAAATTCTTCTTCCATTGAAATTTAGTTTGTGTTCCTGTAATTTCCTTTCTGAACTTCAGTGAAGTGTCCAGAACTGAGTAGAAGATTTGAGGTGGACACATGGTCAAGAATACCATTTAAATGAAGAGTGCAGAATACCACACACCTGTTTGCATCCTGAGCACTTGATGGATGGTTTGTGAGGGCAAAGGTACCAAGTCACCAAACTGGAGGTTGAATTTTGGGGGTGGGGGTGCAGAACAAGGTGGGCCATGCTGATGGCTTGTTTCAGTGTGGTTAACGAGAACATCACTCTAGCTGCTTGGGGTGGAGAGTAACTTTCTCTTGAATATAGTATGGTTTTGTAATCGTTACTGGGCCTGAGATCTCTAGAAGAGCTGAGGGGGATTTACTTGCATGCAATCTTATTTTCAGACTTCTCAGTATTTTGACACCTCTTGGCAATTTTCCTAAGTGCTTAAACTGCACATTACTGTGAAGAATGTTTTTAGGCAGCTATGTGTTCAAATTGGGTAAGGCTTATTTACTGTCTGACTTCTGGCTCTGGCATTTTTCTAAACAATTTCTGCTAAATGAGTTATTTTTCTATTAAATTGAGCAGGTTCCCACACTTGCATTTTCTTTCCATTTGCATTTGCTTTCCTTTCTGTCAGTGTCAATCATAGAGCTCCCTAGGTAAAGGATGCTTTTTAGAAAAAGCCAAACATTGCTTGACACAGGGTGTGATAAAAAGAGAATCAACAAAGGCCTAGGAGAACCTTGCAGCTTTTAACTATTGAATGACATAAGCTGCTGCTGAATGAGTAAGAACTGTATTTCACTTTACCTTTGTCTCTAAGGAGTGACAATTTATTGATGAGGCCAGAGGATTTTGGGGTGGAACTAAGTAACTATTTCTGAATAGGTGCTTTAGGGTGCCAAGATCAATAGTGCTGGTGCAGTGGTCTTCCACATACCTGGCATCCTTTCTGTATGTTGTGTCCATGAAGTGATGACTCCACATAAATGCTTAGATTTTTAAGGAGCTGATGGCATATGTTGTCTGACTCCTTGTGTGTTCCTGTGTGGAACGCCTACAAAATTTTATAGGCCTTAGTGGCCATGGAGAGATGAAAATACTTTGCGAATTCTCTTTTCCTGTGGGACCTTGAAAACCCTTTTTTTGTCTGAGCCCTTCTTGCCTTAACTGTAAACTGAGAAAATGGGAATGGGTCTTGCTGAAACAGCTCTCCTGCCATTCTGCCTTTGGTAGGTAAGGGGAACTGGCTATGGCACAGGTGGCATCCTTACTTCAGTGAGCTGCTGGCCTGGCACAGCTGTTCTGCGTAGGTGCTGCTGTAGCAGAGTTGTCCTGTGAAGCTAAATTTAGTACTGGGCATGCAAGCTGAGGCAAGGGACCTGAAGAGCTGAAATTTGCTTTTGCTTGTAGCTGGATGTATTTATATTTCAGGCTCTTTTTATTTAATGAAAAGCATTGTTGCAAGGTTTTTTCTGTGCAGTAAGGAGGACTTAATCTTCATGGTCATGTTTGTTATTGTAAGATAGTTTACTTTGCACTTCAGAAACTGAATTCCTCTGTTCATGTTTTAGTGAGGCTAAGGTTTGGGTTATTCTTTTAGCACAGGCAGACAAGTAAACCTAGTAAGCCCTTTTTTTTTTGAAACTGGTGAAATAAAGCAAACTTGAGTTTTTAGTACTGTATGTGAGATTTGTTTATTAAATGGGTCACTTCAGTCTTACCAATTATTTGCAAATGCTCACGTGAAAAATAATGTCCAACAGTGTAGTTGTACCTGAGTGTAAGAGGAATGTGACAATTGTTGCTGTTGAAGGCTTGACTGTCTTGCTTTCTGCAGTGATAACCTCCTGCACAGACTCTCTTGCATGAGTCCTGTCTCTTTTTGGATTCAAGTCTTCTACTGTAGTTTCAAACACTGAAAGACATTATCAGGCTCAGAAACATCTTGAGATAAGGCTGGGCCACTCAGGCAGGCAGACAGATAACATCCATCTGCCTCAGAATGAAAGCAAGCTGACATGAATACTGACCCTATGTCCCCTTTGGGGATATTATTGTCTGGCAGTGGCAAAGGCATACTCTTTAGAATTGTAATTCTGATGAACCCTGTTTTGTGCTCTTGGCTTGAATATCTTTACAGCCCAGACACAGCCAGATTGTGTTGCTTAGCGATGCATTTCTGCTAGAGCGTTGTACGGACCTGAGGCCTTGTAAAGTTTTCTAGGCTGATCTCTTGCCTCTAAAATCAAGACTTGAGCAAAGGAAAAAGATGTCTTTTCAAGAATCTCTGCAAAAGCCAAATTTGACTTTATTTCCGGAGTTTGTAGGAAGAGAGCACAAATGCATTTTGGAAGATATTTGCAAGCAGAAGATGGAAGGGTAGGAATGGGTACTCCTTTGTGCAGTGATGTGGTTGTGATTTAGGGCTTGCGGTTGCTGAGTGGTGACTGAAGAAATTCACCTGTCAGACCTCCCAGTCAGAAGTGGATTCTGGCCTAGATGTACTTTGACTCACTGCTGAGGTTATCAGAGCAGCATAGCTACTACCCTCCTTGATGGTGTTTCTGTAGTGTCAGGATCTTTTACCATTAATGAGCTGCTTGGTGTCAGGACTGATACTTTAAATAAAAAAAGTTGAAATAGAACTTGCCTGGATCTACAAGGAGACAGTACCAGGTTAGATAACTACACTGCATCTGCTGAAGAAAGTATGTAGAAATGATCTCCTAAATTCCCTTTCCTGTTTGGGCCTGTACAGAAAAGTGCAGGTTGAGTGGTAGTGGCTGTAGATTATGGCCAGAGAACTACCAGTTCTGACCTGTGTGCTGTGAAACTTGACCCTGTTGTCCAAGCCGAAGGTCTGACTGAAGGTATCTCAAGGGTGTATGATTTGAGCTTATCTTCCAGAATGGCCCTGATGCTTTGTAATAATCACCTTGAATTTTGAATGCGTCACTACAGAACATTTTCTGTTTCCACTTGTTCTTGTGGCACCTTGGCTTTGTAATAATATTCAAAAAGCTTCTCTTGCTATTCCTGCTATGATTTAATACTACCTCCTTGTCTAGTGCTCCTTGCTTATTAACAGATAGTGTTGGCCTTGATGAGAAGGCTGTGAGACTTAAGTCAGGCTAGCTGGCTGAGGACTCTGGCAACCTTTTCAGGGTTTATTGCTGTCCAAGATGCAGCTTTCTTGTGGTTAGTCTGTGGTGCTCTTGGCCTGGTCTCAGGTGACCTTCTGATTTTAGCAGTATTTTTAATGTATTCTCTGCTGTATTCCCAATTGCCAGTATTTGGGGAATCTTATCTGTGAGCTGTCTGGGGCTGTTCATACCTTCCCTAACCTCTGCAACCTTGCCTGTCTTTTTGAAATGTGTGATTTAGGGCCTGCTTTACTAAGCAGTGCTGTTCAGTCTATGAAACTTTGTCTGCAAAAGACCTTGGCCTTTTTGCTTCTGTGTTCGGTTTACAGGAGCCGATGAGGCATATTTTGGCAGATGAAAGTAATCTTTAAAAATGCCTGGACAAAAAGTGAAGGATTTCTCAAGCTGAGAGGAAGCAGGGCTGGGGAGTTGGATATGCTTTATCCTTACTTTAGATGTTTTTGGGATTGAGTTATATGCCCCCTTACAAACCATTCAGTTAAGAAGGAGAGGGGGATTTAAAAGTTGACCCACACTGGCCTTCTACTTGTCTGCTAACACTCAGGTGCTCCTCTTGTCTCATAGAGTAAAGGAAAATGGTAGTGCTAAAATTCAGACTTTTCTGTTCTAAGTGTTCCTAGGCTTTTTGCAAACTTGGCTTCAGTGACTGGACAAGAAATTGCTTCAGCTTTTCAGTTTTTGTCTCATTAAGGGTTATGCAAGTTTCATGGTGAGCTCACATTTCTGGATTTCATTTGATATGAGCCACAAAGTGGTGAAGATGCATGTAATGGGATCTTCTTGCTGTGTTACGGACTCCTAAAACTGTAAGCTTCAGCCTGCTTTGCAAAGAGCAGTCTTGTGCCAATTAAGATGCACAGTTGCAAAGAGGGGATTTATGGTCTGTTGTAGCCATTTGGGCTTCAATTTTGACTGTAAAAGGGATGCTGCTGCTTCAAGATTTCATTGCTTAGCAGAAAAATATTCAACTACAGTTCTGAGCTAGGAAAATTGTGCTGCTTTAGTAATTGGAAGTTTGCTTCCAAACAATCAATAACAAATATCATAAAGTACCAATATATTCAGAAAATTAATTGGAGATACTTAGGAGAAACTAATAATGAATGTTCAAGTGATAGTTCCTTTTTAACTTTGCAAGAATGCAAGACAAAGTAAACATCAGAGGAATTACAGTAAAGCAGGCAAAGTGGGGGAAAATTAAGTATGCAAAACAGGACTGTATAAATCTGCATGTTATTAACTGGGGGGAGAGTTCCTGCCATTATCATGCAGGCTGAATATTGAGTATAAGCACAAAAATGAAATGAAGAGGTGCTATGGGAGGAAGGATGGTACAGCATACGGGAGGACCTACTGCAGTCATCCTTCAAAGGGCTTCCACCTTCTGTGGTGGCTTAAAATGTGTATGGTATGCAGTATTTTAAATGAATACTGCATTTCCTGTATATGCAAGAAATCTTTAAGATAAAGGAATAATCAGAAGAATTAATCTTCTATTAGAAACCTCTAACCATATAGCTATTTATCTCCTGCAACTTTGCCTCAAAGAACTTTAGCTTAGAAGCAAGGCATTTACCCTCTGGCTCCCTTCTGTGCATACTGAAAACAACTTCTTCAGGACATGTTCTAAATGTTATTTCTGGTGAAACCTCAGAATTCTTTTTCAGATGCTTAAAGCACTTGTAAGACAGCTCAAAACACTCATATGCAAAGAAAGGGTGAAATACAAAAACAAATTCCAGGAACTTGCTAGTAAGAGTCCTGATGGAGCCCAACTGTGCATGCTAAATGTATCTTGTAGGATGCCTGGTAGTTTTCCTTTTATGACTGGAACTAAATACCAAGCTGTAAAAGTAAGCTTTCCCTTGCGGCAAGCCTTGTTCGCAGGTTTAAACTTCTTCCCTGCCACTGCATTGGTTTCCAGCCCATGCACAGGATTCAGTGAAGAGAGGTCTCACTATTTTCTAAGCCTTCTAAAAGTTCAAATTTGTAAGAAAACTATGTGGATAGCGTTTTACAGAGGATTTTCTTACTTGGAAACCTTATTGAAAAAATGAGTAGGGTATGTCTTCAATTTTTTTATCTGGGCCTAATAATTGGTTTACTAAAATATTGAGAATCATCTCTGGGCTTCTGTAAAAATGTCAAATGTCTTCTAGAACCTTAAGTATCCTGGAAATGTATTAAGTTACCTAGTGTTTTAAAGCTTAGTTTTTATCTGTGGTAAAACTTAAGAGTCTGAGTTTGAATCAAGATGGCTCTGAAGTGTAAAACATCTACTCTCAGATGTTGTAATTGGTCATATTTAAGTTGTTTGCCAGCTCTTATCTTCATCAACCAGCTGAAGACTTTTGTAGAAAAGTACTAGTGGCAGCTCAGGAGTTGTTCCTACATCTTCTCATATTTTCCCTATTTCCTCCTCAAGGCACAAAGGTGTTTTTTGAAATGCTCAAGGACTTGGGTTTATTTCCAACCCATCATTGTTGTGATAAACTTGCATTATTCATAAAGCAACATTTTCCTATTTATCATTTGCAAATAGTGTTCTTCAGCAGATGCACATTGTGAGATCTAGTAATGAAGCTATCATGCTTAGAATTACTTCCAGCTTGCTATTGTTAGTCTGTGCGAAATTGGTCCTGCTGTAATTCTTGTCTGAAGTTAGGTGAGGGTTTAGTCTGTCCCCCTGGAGATTCAGCAGAGGTTTTCTGTATTACTGCTAAAATCAGTAACTGAGGAGATGGGCAGTGTTTCAGGGTTAGCAGACAAGTTCAGCCCAGTTCAGTCACTGTATTTGCATGGTAACAATCACTTGTTTCCAGCTTGAATCTCATTTTTGTATGTGCATATGTGGGACCTTGCATACAAATGCAGCATCCACACTCCTGTAAAATGGGAACTGTAATGTATTGGGTGTTAACTTCATGCATAACAAAATTTACACTGAGGAATAATAATTCTTTTAAACACTAAGATGAGATCTTTGGTTATGAGGGGGGGAAAAAGACTTTGATTATAGTGGGGAGACAGCTAACTACTTTAACTTTACTTCCTGCTGCTTAGGAAGCTGGTAGTTCTCATGTCCAGGAGTCTTTTTCCTCTGAGGTGCTAGGAAGGCTGGGAGATGGCAATCTGTAATAAGCAATTTTTACGAAGTTCTGTGCAAGTGAGGCTGAAAATCTGGGAGTGCTGGGCAAGTCTGGAAAAAGTTGTCCCACAGGTGGTGGTAGTGGTGTTACGGTAATCCCTGTGGTGGAAATGTTCCCATCATGCAAGCATCAGAACCATTTTAGCTTCTGTATTGTCAGCTGGGGAGGAAAATGCTAAGTGTTGTACTTTCAGATAAGCTCCTAGCAGGGAAAGGGATAAGTGGCCTGTAGTTGTTGTAGTGTTCCTTTGGTTACAGAAAAATCACTTGACCAAGCAGTGAGGACATAGGACTGAATCAGAAGTCTGAGTTTGCATTCCTGTGTCTGCTTCTGTTTCATTCTGTGACCTTACATGTGTTGCTTCACTTGACCATGTCCTGTTTTGCCATCTGTAAAAAGGTTTTCAACCTCCCAGTGCTGACAGAGCTGGGATGGGGAGGAGGTGGAAGAGAAATATAAAGTTTAACTCCACGCTAGGAACTAGAAAAGTTTTTTCTTCCATGAGAATGCTGGTACTGTTCTCTGAATTACAGTAGGGAGAAAAAAGGAAGGCAGGAGGGAAATGTAGCATTGTTAGCTCAGTTCTCATACCTGTGACCTTGGTTTTCTGCAGGTTTGTTTCTGGTTTTAATCATAATATTGTGGTGACCTTCAAAGAATGTTATTCTAGGTTTTCTGAATGTCCTTGTATCTGTAACAAAGTAACATTGGAATTCCCTTGATGTATCAGATCCATGGTTAAACTGTTCTTGATTAATGACATACTTCCCTTGACATTAAGGTATGTCGTGTTGCACAGCTTGCCTTTCTGTTCAGACTGTCACAATGAATGCAATGATGCAAGTAAAGCCATTTAATGAAATATATTGCCAAGTACACAGCAAATGCATGACTTCTATAGTCATTCATACCAGATAATGAAACTCCCCCTAATGTTTTTTTCTGATTAAGTTATCACTTTGATTCCTTAAGCATGTATCTAAATACTAAACTTGCCAAATATATGGTTTGACTGAACTGCTTAGGGAAATCTTCTTGGTTTTATGCATTTCTATAGAAAAAAGTTTGAGTGATTATAATCGATTAAACAGGAAATTGTGTAGATATGTTGCAGTAAGTGGGAATAAAACTTCTGCTGTCTCGCATTTTATTGTAAGCTTGAAATAGGACAGGGTTAGAGTTGGTGACACTAGTTTACACTTGCCAACAGACTTCTCTGTGAGCTGCCTTAGGGTGGGTAGGTGGGAATCTGCTGATGAAAAAAGGCTGAGCTTTGTCAGCTTGGAGCTGCTGAAGTAACAATGTAAGAGCTGCAGTATGTGCAAGCTAATGAGAAGTAATTCATTTGCTCTGTCAATTAACTAATTTCTCAATTGACCCTTGAGGGGCCTCCAGTTGTACAGATGCAAGAATTGAAGTTCAGAATTCATATAATATCAGGGAAAGAAGACAGTTTATGGGTCTTCAGGATCAGGCACGAGGCTTGCTGCAGTTCTGGTTTAAAAAAACCCAAACTGCAGGCACCACCATCTGTGTATAGCAACAGGTTTTCTTTCTAGCTTTTTCCTGCTTAGCCCCAGCTGGCTAGCAGGACGACCAGGAGATGGGCTGTACAGGCCAGCACCTTTGGCATCACAGGAAAGGGACTCTTTCCTCTTGATTCCTTGGAGTGAGATACTGCAGTTTTACTGCTTGAACTTTCATCCATGTAAGTCCAGGGATGTTGTAGCTGCAAGTAAACTGGCTAATAGCTTTTTTTGCACATGACAGTTGGTTAAAGTTGGATGCATGGGGAGATATGGTAGGGAGGGGTAGAGATGGAAAGAGTAAAAAAGGGAGCTGCAGATTTCCCTTCCTGATCTTAGTGTCATTTCAATTTTGTAGTTCTCCCCTTTTTTCTCCGGCACCATCTGGCTGCTTACATCCATATTGAGTGACTTAAAACTTACACTGCTTCCCTCTGACACATTCTGTCACCTTCTCTAATGGCAATGAGCAGAGCAGGTAAATAACTTGGAAGTAATTTGGCTAAATCTCAACAGTTTCGTATTTGCAAACTGAGTGCTTTGCCAGATTTATTGCTACCTTGATATTAGCAGTTCAGAATAGATATCCTGCCTGCATATTGCTCCATCTGATGGAAGCCAACTAGCTTTGGGGTAGCATGCTTAAAAGCAGTGCTGTTGCAAGTTTAGGTTAAAAGGATGGTTGTTCATGCAGGGAGAAGATTCTGGTTGAACACTTTGCTGGATGATGAAGCCTCATGCTTCCTGATTTGAAACAAGGAAGGCTTACAAAGCCTCTGAGCCTGTATTTACTGTAAGCTAGTGTGAGCTTTATATTGTGCCTTTTATATTCCAGATAAACCTGCTGAAAAGAAGTTGCCTTAAAGTTGCGCCTTGCAGGTTTGTGATCACTTTCGGGTGGAGGTGTAGCTTGAGGTACTTGGGGATAATACACCTAACTGTCATACTCAGAAGTGACTGAAACCAACTGATGTGTAAGGCTGAAGCAGCTGCATTTAGATTTCAGTCTGTCTGACCTGATCTTGCATCCTTGCAAGGGATGAACATTGGACCTGGGAGTAGGATTCGGATCTCTAAAATCACAGGCACTAATTTGCTGTGTTACAGGCTGCTAAATATTCTGGGCTCTCCACTCCAGCTGCTGTCAGTCTTGTCCCAGCAGAATGCTACAGACCTCACTGATGCATGTAAAACTGCTCCAAGTTGACTGTATGCCAAAGATCTGTTTGCTCTGGAGTGGCTAGATACAACATGAAGGAGAGGTCATGCTTGCATGTTTTTCCTGATGGTGTGTAGTCCCTAGAGCATTGGATTGCCCCTTCAGAAAGTAGGTGATGTAGTAGCATGGAGTCCTGCAAGAGTGTTTCCGATACTCTTGCCAGATGTTGTTCCCCAGATTCCTTTGCTGAAATGCCAGTGGTGTTGGCCTATGTAATCCATCTGTGGGCTGTTTTCCTAGAGAGGTGGAACAAGGAAACAAAAGGCTTTTACTGCTCAGCATGCTGCCTCTGTTTCCCCCTGTGACCTTACTGTAGCACCTAATGTGTCTGTAAAGAGACTGCTGACCTGGGGCTTGTTAATTAGTGTCCCTGTGATCTGAGTGGCTGGCCTTCTGCTTGTCAGGTCAGGTAGGCTGCAAAATCAAGCAAAAAATGCTGCCTTTCTAATGAACTGTTTAAAGTAAGTACCAATTAAAGCATTAAATAAGCTCCACTCCTGAACTAGCCATTTTTGTTGGTGGTTATTAAATTACAGATTGCAACACAAGAAAAGCTGTTAGCAGGGACGATTTGCAGTGGTGTTGCTCTGCTTGTATTAGCTAAAGCAGATGAGGAGATGATGGCTTTGTGGGTTTGGAATGTAGGTTGGCAGCAGAAAGGTGCCTGTCATAGAAATGTCTGGAAGGCAATGTGATCACTTCAGATGGACAGGTAGGGACCAAGAGCCCCACATGGTATGCACAAATTGATATGATGGACCTGAGGTTCTTGAGGGTTCTCATGTCAGAAGAGCCTGGGCAGGAGCTAAGAACTTTGTTCCCTGCTGTGAGGCTTGTTTAAAATCATAGCAATGTCAATCATGTGCCTGTAAAACAAGGTTGTGTGAGGCAAACTGTTAGTAAAGTTCTTAGATCTGAAGTAAGCTGGAAGCATTAGTAGAAGAAGTTGGATGTCAAGGGATAGTTCTTCTGTCAGGTACTTCCAGCTGGTTATGCAGTTACTATTATCTTGGCTTGGGGAGATGAAGACAGAAGAGAGCCTAATATAACTGGTATTGCAGAACAGCAAGGGAAGGACCAGACTCCAAGCTCCTCAAACACTACTAAATCTGAGCCCTTAACACCACTGGCATAAAATAGTGGAATGGTTGGAATTAGAGAGTAGCTCAAGAGCACTATACAGCTGTGCTGAATTCTGGTACTCTGTGCAACCATGTGGAAATCTCATTACTTACATTTCATTGTAAGGATTAATATTAACTCGACTTCCTTACTTCCTCTTAAAAGGGAGCAAGTACAGTCAGGTTTTTGCTCAGTTTGAGTCCTTGGGGATGGAAAATACGGTTAAAAGTGGAGTGGTGGCACGTGGGTGCATCTCTTAAACTCTGAATTGAAGCGGTTACTTAGCTTGTGTGAGCTCAACTTGCCTGGGATTATGACAAAATGCTGTCCTGATGTCTAAATCAACTCAGCAGGTAAGGATTAGCTGAGCATTCTGCAGTGATAAAAATTGCCCAGCTTAGTTGTGTTATTTGTATTCTAGGTAGCTGGCGCTGTACTGTGTTCCTCTATAGCGAATATCCACGGCAGCAAGTTAGCCTTCATCTGCAACTGTGGTGACCTCTTCATAGGAGCTGGTTCTGGCAAGGTAGTCTGGTTATTTAACCTTACAGCAAGATGTTAACAAATGTAGCAGTTGTCTTTAGGTTTTAGGAATAAAACCCAGGTGTTTGAGGTCACTGTTTAGATGCTGTATTTTCAGTTTAATAGTTTGGAGGGAGAGTTTGACAGTGAAGGAAAAGCTGCTTGATTTCTATCAGTTTGGATGGACTTGTAGAATTCTTTGCTATATAAATTAAAACAACTGTTGTAAATATATCTGCTCATACCTTTTCTAGGCATGGTGCATAAATTCTGATTGTGGTATGATTTCTTTGTATCCATCTATAGGTGTTAAATGAGTAACTCCCCTAAATATGACCATGTTCCTGTGCCAAATGGTACAGAGAAATATGGAATGAATGAATGAAATACCTCCCTCTACCTTGGAAAATTAAGCAGTTGAAGCAACACTAGTGCTTAATCACAAAATGCCATTGAAAAATTCTTTTGTGCTGAAACCTAATTCAGTAATGTGAATGTTAGGTTGTTTAATGTGTAGCAATTGAGCAGGAATTCCTTGCTTCAAAGAAGGGTTCTTTGTGAACCCTCTTGCCTGGGAAGGATTAGCAAGGGCAGGTGTTGCTCTAAGAGGTGTACAGTCTCTTCTGTTTCAACTTTATCTGGGAATCCTCAGCTTATGTGAGATGGATTTTTCTGTACCTTTATTCCAGTGTTTGAATAAAATAATACAAATATGCACCTGCACAGAGGAAGTAATTGCAGATAAATAATTGAGGTTTCCTTTCCTTTGACATGTTCTCTCTGAAATTAGACTAAATGCTACTGAAGCAGAATGCTTAGCTCAGGCCTTTAGTACTACAGGAATTGATTACTGTAATGTTTTTTTCTCAGGATTGCTCAATAACTTGCTAGTACTGTTCCAAACTCAGCAGTGTATCTCACTGCAACAAGAAAATACCATGTTCTACTTGAGTGTCTCTTCACTGGTTATCAGCTCATTTGTAGTTGACTTTGGTAGTTCCTTGCATTTAAATTCTTCCTTGGGTGCTTGTTTTCTCATTAATCTCAGTGTATTATAATACAACACCCTACATTAATCAGCAGATAACTTTGCAGTTCATCTTTAGCAGTAGTGAGAAGTGAGAGTTTGTCAAGCTGTGTATTTAACTGCTGTTTCTCTTGACTTGTGAGCTGTCTAGAATTTTGATGCTTGGAGCCTTTCCTAGAGCCATCTAGACTTGTTTAAACTACCTGTTATGAGTGAGAAATTGTTTCACACAATGTTTTGCCCCTCTCTGGAGGGGTAGATACAGGCTGAAGTCTGTTAGGAGGAATGGGGCTACCTAGTTAGGACATGGAGGGTGGTAAGCAAAGGTTTTAAATTGTATTTCCTTTAGTATTGGGCAAGAGGAAAGCTTTCACCTTCTCAACTAGGCTGGCTCTGTCTCTTCCTGCTGCTGTGCAAATCATAGTTTACTGAGCTCATAGACAAGTTTCTCTGCTTTCTATCTGTAAAAGGAAACATTGTTTTAAGGATGTTCTCATTCTCCTTTCTCCCTCAGCTGCCTGGACCTTGTCCTTGGTGTGACTGCAGTGCCGAAGTGCATGAGTTTAAGTGCTAGCAGTGGAGTAGTCTGCCCAGTGGATCTGCTGGGATCTGTCCCACAGTGCTCCCTTGCACAGTTTTCCTCCTTTGCAGGGGTATGCAGGAATACAGTGGTTTTGAAGCCAGTGGGGATGGATTAGATTATCTTTGGGGTCTTTTCCAGCCTTTGGGATTCTTTGACTTTTGGGGGGTAGAAGTCCAGGCTGTCCTAGCTTCAGTCTAGTTTTTTATGCTTTGACTGCTGTTTTACACAGCTGTTGGCTTAGCTGTGCTCTTACCCCCACTTTCCTGGCCACTACTCATCTTTGATCTGAGAAATAAATCTCTTATAAGAAGGAAGGTAAGGAATTTTAAGCATCTGTATGATGAGCTGTAGCATTGTAATGCCCAATGGGTTTTTCTAAGGAAAGAATAGAATGGGCATTTAGTGTATGAAGTTACCTTGTCAGAGGGAAGATAAACTCTGCTCTTTGAGATGTAGTGTCACACTTTGTAGGTCAAAAAACCTCAGTAATTTGGTAAAAGCTGTCACCTCTATATCCCATAATTTTCTGCTATTAAAAGAAACTGGTGGAACAGGATGTCTGTCTCACATTGTTTGCTCTCCTGTGGGAGAGTGACACTTATGGCCACCGGAGCCTGTTGATAAAGCAGTAGAAACGTGGCTACTGTTTGTGGACAGCATCCCCTTCTCTGTAAATCCATGTCTCTATATTGGGTCAAAAATGACAACTGAAAAGGTGTTGATAGAGGTGGTTGAGCAAGAGAACTGGTGGTGGCTCCAGCTGGTGGCATGGAGTCAGCAAAGCCCTGGAAACCAGGCTTACTGATTTTTGAATTGACTAGTGGTAGGTAGATGGGCAGGAATGGTGCTGAATGAAATGTCTTCTGGTGAAGGTGAGAAGAGCAAAGAACAGCACTGATAGGCAAGGCTTTATTGTTCTTAACTACCATAAAAGGGATGTATGGAGCTAGACAGAGCCTGTGCTGAACTGTGCTGTTTTTTAGTAGAAACTTCAGGAGAATGTAATGTTTGCCATCCCAAGTACTATGGCTTGTGGTTAGTCCATGTATCACTGAGTTCTTGAGTAAGCTGAACAATGCTGAAAGAGGCATTTGGAGGAAAAGCAGTAATAGTGTATACACAGGTACAGACACTGATTATTTGTCCATTTTAGGACTGTCTTCAGTCTGTCTCAAGGCTCTTTGGGATTTGTTGTACTGAAATTAAAATACTGTTTCTGAGAAGACAGACTTCACCCATGTGAAGGGATGAGCGGGGTAGAGGGGGAGGGTATGAGAGCACTTCTTTCATTATATTGAAAATGCTTCTGGTACCTAGTAGCTTGGCATGCTGGCTTTGATACAAAGCTGTCCTGCTTCAATACCAGTTATGTTCCAGCTAAGTCTCTGTAAACTCCTGTTAGGTAGTTTAGTCAGTCCACAGTTTAACTGAGCTCTGAGCATGTGGAATTACCTGGCTACTTTTGCTAGATAAACTGGGAAGAAGCCCAGGAGTAAGCTATTTGGCTTTAAATCTCTATTTAAAATGATGTTTTAAATGTTCTTACGCAGCAAAAGCTGACTTGAAGTTTGTATGAGTGATCATGTCAAATATTAAAAATGCTGAGATTGCACATCATTTCTAATGCATAAAGGGAAGTGCTTAGTTTCTCATCAGACATGCCACATTAACAGCACAGAACTTGGCTCTGAAGAAGTTGAGGACTTGATGTACATTAGTTACTTTGCTGATTGTCATCCTGATTTAACCATGCTTTAGTGGAAGATGTGGCATAGCAAGTTTACAGAGCCACGTAGCTAACTGGTTGTGTATTGGTCTTTGATTTCACTTTTTATTGGGCAGTTCTCTCAGCTGGAATAAAACCAGTGAGCAACTCTTCACTTCAAACTGAAAATATTTTAAAGGAAAACTGTTTTCCTTAATACTGGGACACTTTGAGATGTTTGAAAGCCTATTGATCAGACTGTCTGAATTTGGAATGAATAGTAGATGGAATACTTAGCTTTTTCCTGATTCTGCAATGATAGTGTTCCAAATCGCTGAGTCTTTGGCTTTCATTTCATACTATAAATCAACTCCCACTTTAAAAAGACAGAAGACTACATGCTAGTTTTTAAAAAAAAAAAAAAAAAAATCCTAGGTTGAAAGTTCTTGACAACACAACTGAGTTTGGATCCATGTTCATAATTACTTAAAACAAGGCCTGGCTGTTTGACTTGGTATGAGACTTCCTAGTGCTGCTTTTGGATAAGTGCTCTGCCACTAAGGAAACCAACTCAAAACCAAAAAATTTGGAAGTGTAGTGACTGTTGCACGTCTAAGTTTCATACCCCAAAACAAGATTGCACCCAAAGTCAAAACTGGTGGGATGAGAATTTTTGGAAATAAGCAGCTATAGAATCCAAACATTTCCTTTCTGATGCATAATTACTTATCATAGTTTTCACTGATTTTCTGTTTTTACCTATTAATATTTACTTATCAAAATGCAGATATTGAAACTGTTTCTTGCTAGAAGATTATGAAATCCCACTTCCCATTCAAGTGAACACATCTCAATATTGTTAAAGATCAGACTAACAAACTACTGATCTTGCAAGCCTGGCTCAAGCCAACAAAACAATATTGACTTCTGGACAAGAAGGAATGTTTGAAAAGGGCAGCTTAAAGAGCAAAAATCTCATGGATGGGATCCTGCACTCTGTACAGCCATTAACATGCTTGGAATGCGAGTATGGATCACTACTTGCGGTGTCCCATTGTACCAAAACAGAGCCTTAAGTAAAAAGGTAATGGAAAATCTGGGACCATATTTCAAGATAGTACAAGGCCTATCCTGATAGTGAGAGGCTAAGGAAATAAGGAATGGGAACTTCTGGGGAAGCTGACCTTCTTCCTGGGAAGTGTCAGATGCAGGTGAGGGAAATGTGGTTTTTCATAGTATCAACCTTAAACACCACATGATGCTGAAGCAGGAATTTTAAACATGCAGTTAATGTACTGTTTCCAAGTGAGTTCTCTTGATACATGGAGTGTGATAAGAACATAGTATAACAAGCAAAGTTATGGTGAGGGGGGGCCTAGCTAAATAGATTTCCTATCTGAACATATGTTCAGGGAGATGAACGCCTTTCTCTTCAGCAGTCTGCAAGGGGAGTTGAGTTTTTTCTAGGTGTTTCCTAGCAATTGGCTGAGCCTTGTACTGTAGCCTTTATTTACATGTGTTCTGTAAGCAGAGGACTAGTCACTGCAGTTGTTGCTACTGCAATCTTTAAAGCAAATTAAGAATAAAGCTAAATTTTCAGGGATTTTGTATCTGAAAGGATATATTTGGGGGAAAGACAAAAACCTAAATTTCACTGTTGCAGGTCTCTTTACCTTCAGTCTACATTTCTGGGATGACTTTTGTTTATAACTGCTGTGCATTGAGACTCTGAATGTCATTAAAGTCTGTGGTGCTGGACCCAAAAGGAGGATGACTGGAATTGAATAGGAATTGAGACTCATGCAATTTTTATAGAGATGTAATCAAGCTGTCTAAAAATTATTTGTTTAAATAAAGCCTTGTAGAGTTTAATGGAAAACATAGTTCTCAATAGGCTTTGCTCCTGGAATTCCTACAGCAAGGGTATGCTCTGTATTAAATTTGAGTCTCATAGCAAGACTGGCATTTTTCATTAAATTCTGCAAGGCACTACAGTAATGCCTCATGGTATTTGACAACCTTAAAAATACTAGAGTGCATTCTTCTCTGAAGAGCTCAATTGTGTTGGAACAGATGGTGCCTTTGAAGGTCTCTGGGGTCTGTCACTAGCCTTGTGGGAAAAGCATGGTTTTTGCTGAGGGAAAGGCTCCAACTTTGCACTGCTAGTTCCGATTCATTCAAGGGGAGGGAGGGAGGGAGGCACTTGAAGGCATGGCATGTTGTAATGAGTTCTTTATGGAAGGAGAAAATGTAGCTTGGTAAATGTGTCCTGATGGGGGCATCTGTGTGTGTGTTTTTAAGTTCATTCTGTGGGGAAGTAACACATGAATTGATGCTGATGGGGAAGTACTGTTAAATATAAAACATCTTGAACAGTAACTGTCACATTCTCTATTGGATTCTCTTTACAGTGACTTATGTACAGCTATGAAAAGATGCAGAACACAATGAGGCAGCTTACCTCTGGACTAGCCTAATTGCCTTTTTCTTAAGGCGAGTATCAGTATTTCTACTGAGTGGATGTAGAACATAAAGCAACTTAAGGGCACTCAAAGTCCCTTTGTTAAACAATATTCAGTCTCTCTGTCCTGTGCAATCCAGCTCAGTTTTCTTCATTTACTTTGCTTGTTAGAATGATGCTTCCTACTTCACAGACCATCACTTGGGGGCTGAAAAGTCAATTCCTTCTCCCTCTACTCTCACAACTAGAGATGGATTTTTGTCTCCATAGGTGAGTACTAATAGAAGCTAGCAAGATACACTGCTTCATGCTTTCGAAGCATGCTAACAGTGTTAAGAGTAGGTGGTATATTTGGCCTTGCAGGGTTTGTGTGGATGCACACTTCTTGCCAATGAATTTTACCTTTGACTTGAATCGGGGCAAAACCTTTCTGTGCTTATGTGAAAGGTGCTGGGATGATGGACATGCTGGCTTTTTCCTGTCTATTCATTGCATGTATCAGATCACTACAAATTAAACAATATTTCAAGTACTCAACTTTGACCTGTAATGAGTGTTAATTTTCACTGGCTCATTTAGTCCTAGGCATCTCTGCTGTTTGCCAATAAAACTGCTGATTGCCTGTTTTGGGGAAGGCAGTAGAAACTCTTTTACTGTGAAAGTTGTACATAACTTCATCCACTGAATAGCTATCATATGGTAAAGCTTCTAGTCACTACTGCTGTGGGCTAGTTTGATACTAGTGACCATATGCTTATAGGCATCAAATCTTAGCGGCAGTCCCCTGAGTTTGTGAAACCCTATCCTAGGCAAAACACATGCATGTCGCTTTTAATGCCCAGTCACTGTAATGTTGGTGCTGGTGGGGATAGTTCACTGTGATAGTTCTGGGTGTTGGAGACTTGATAAGTGACATTGTTTCTCCTGGCATGAAAAATGTTGGAAGGCAGTGCTGGTTTGAAGTTTTGATGGTGTTGTGAAATGCCAGATGTAGTCTGCCGTGCATCTAAGTAGATCACAAAAGGGAAACTAGGTTTGAAGCCAAACGGGTTTTCACAACAAATGCCACATCATTTGGTGGCATTGCAAAGCATTTTGGCTGTGGTCTGGCTATGATCTAATACAGCTCTTCAAAATCATGCTAAATTATTTGTGAAGGCTTAATAAATTGAAAGACTTTGTTAGGATTGGAATGGTACATACCTCATGTTTATCACTATCACCTGATCACATTATTGTGTGCATGTGTTATCCTATTAAATGCAAAGGGAACCTAAACCTGAGAGGTGAGGTCGCAGGCTTTTACTGACACTGTTGCCACTGTACAGAGCAGTGTTGCAAAGGTCTTTCTCTGTTGATAGAGAAACTAACTGATGGTGTTATGCAGGCCAGCTAGATCAAATATCTGTGTGCCACAGAAATGTTATGCTGAGACTTGGTTGTATCTGCACAATGTTATGCTTCCCTGTGTATCTGCTAGCTTACTCTGAGCTTGTGGGGGATGCCTGAACTCCCCATTGTGTGGGTTAGATGTGTCCACTGTATCCTAGGTGGCAGCCAGACGAGCCTCAGTCCTGGATTTCAGGTTTTGCTTGTCTGAGCGTCAGGTGGGAACTTGTACTGAGTAAGTGGAAGAAAGAATCCATGAGCCTTATCTCTCAGCCAGCTGCTCAGCTGGCAAGCTGCAGATGTCCCCTAAGAGGGATGTTCTTGGAAATTTCATATACAAACAATAATTAAAGCAATAACCATTCTGAATATAAATTCTGTTTAGAGCTGGCTTTGAAATGACTTTTTCTGCTGAAGAGGGGATGGGGGAAGGAGAACAATTAAAACAACGACCTTTTCACATAAAATGCTGTGTGAGTAACTTTGTGGATTTTTAAAGGAAAACTGACTATCCAAAAATCTAAACACAATGCTTTTGGTGGAGTTTTGACACTCATTTTTTCAAAAGTAAACACTAAAAATCTAGGGAGAGGAAGGTTTTTGGTTTCACGGTTCTTTTTCTTGCTACTAGATGTTTTTGACCCAGTGAAATTAAGTAGTCCCTTTCCTACTTGAAGTTCCACGAAGAGAATCTAGCATGATTGTGTTCTTGGAAATTGGTCACAGTCTTTCTAGGTAAGCTGGATGACTGGGAACAAGTCCCGCTATGAGTGACTGGCATTCCTGTAAGAGACTGGCTGCTGGGATGTCTTCAGAACAGTAACACTTGCAAGTCTTTCAGTGCTAAGATTTGCAAATGCCTACTGGTCGAGGAGTAGGTGGGGGGAGAAATCATGTCTGCTTAAATTCTCCTCTTGACTAAACATGCTAATGAAGAGATTTTTAAGGGCCCAAATTCTATCATTCTTATTCAGATGAATAAGAATAGCTAAAAGTAATAAGTGGCTTCTGGCCCAAAATAGTTTGTATTGAGGAATGTCCATGTCCACTGCCTTGGCTAAAAGCAGTTGAAACTGATCTTGAAGTGTGGGAAAGGAATTCTTTATTACCTTAGTTCAAATTATTCATCATGGCTTCTGCTGAAGTCAGCTGTGTGAATCATAGAATGGTTTGGGTTGCCAGGGACCTTAAAGATCATCTGGTTCCAACCCCCCTGCTATGGGCAGGGACACCTCTCATTAGACCAGGCTGCCCGATGCCTCTTCAAACCTGGCCTTGGCATGATCTCCTAGAAGGGAGAAGTGCTTCTTGCATAGTTCTTGCTCAGGTAAGGGTCTACTCCCAATACTCAGGCAATCTTGGGTTTTTCCAGTTATGCCAGCATAATAGAAAAATGAAAACAAACTGCTTTGGTTCTTGTCCCTGTTCCTTCCAGCCACCATCAGTCTTAAGAGGAAAGTGGTGAGACAGTAAAGGTAATGCTGTAATAGGAAAAGGCTAATGCAAGATAAAAGGGAAGGAGTTGAAATGAAAAACTTGCTAATTAAAACCTGACAACAGTAACCAGGCAACTAAACTAACCTGTGGGCTAAACTGTCACAATACTGAAAGCTACAAAACTATATACCACTCCTCCACTGCAACAGGAAAAGCCCCAATTTGGTCACTTTGTGAACAAAATGGATCCTTCCGAAGAGAGCATTTTTCTAAGGAAAATGCAGTGGAAAAAGGAAAGAATGCAAACTTGAGAGAAATGGGTACTTGGTATGCCTTTTACTATAAATATGAGATTATAAAGAAGGAAATCAAAGCATTGACCATTTCAGTAGAAGAACTTATAAGATGTGACCAATTAACTTTTTTTTGCTTGGGTTCACACCCTGTTAATTCCTAATAATGATATGTACATGCATGTAGCTTTTTCTTGTCTTGATGCTGGAAAAATGTGGGTAGTGGAACAGTAGTGTTCCCATACACTTCTGCTGACCTGCTGCTAGCCTAGTTCTTTCACAAGCAGGACATAACTAGTGTGAGTAGCCCAACTGTAGTTGAAGGGAAAATCACCTCAAAAATGTGTGGAATTTTGTTACTAATGCATCTTAGTGGTGGGACTTGATATCAAGCCTAGTCCGTTGGAGTAGGTGAAAGTTGCAATTGTCAGTTGCCCAAAATTCCATTTATTTCTTAGTTTCTGCAGATGTTTTGCACTTGAAGTGCTGCATGAGCAGTCAGATCTATTTCTAGGCCAAAAATGCTTCCTTGGCTTGGCATCTTGAGTCAGAGGAATGGATGTCTTACCCTTACTTCATGAAGTAGTAAACTCAGGAAAACATCTGTAGGCCAGGAGAACGACCATTAGGTCAGCTCATCTGACTTTGTGCATCTCAGTATTTTGTTTAAATTTCAGTTTTGAGTCCAGTGGATTTGTGACTGGGTGAAGTGCAACTCCTAAGAAGGTCTGCTTTTGATTTGAATGCATGGAGATAGAGGTCTGGTCACTTCCTCCAAGCTAGATGTTTGGTTTTGTTTTCAAAGGAAGTCCTCAATTTAAAGAAGCTTGGTTTAAAGGTCATCAGTTTTTGTTGTGTCTTAGGCTAAAAATCTGTTAGTACCACATAGTTTCTCCCTGTGAAACTAATAGTATGCTCAAGTCACTCCCTGGCCTACTGTCCAAGGAGATTACCAAATCTAATTCCTCAGCACTCTTCTAAAGTATATTTTTCCATTGGAAAGCAATGGTCTTATACAATGTTCTGTGTTGTAACATCTGTCATTAGAAGCTAGTGCTGAGTTCAATGCTCTGTTATTCCTTCCTAATTCTCTATGTGAAGGTCTGTCATCAGCCCCAAAACTGAAGGATGTTGATGGACTCTTAGTGGATGTCAACAGAGAAAACTGAGCAAGGCTTCTGACATGAAATGTGAAGCTAGCAGGCCCTTGTGTCCCACTTGTTGAGCACTTTATGGCCTAATTGCTGGACACCTGTCCTGTGTTCAAGGTAGACCACTTGTACTGTAAATGTACTGACTTCCTAGTATATTGTAGGTATAAAACAAGCTTTTGCAATAAAAGGTTTTCTTTCTAATAGTGAGCTAGCAATCACTCCATGTTGTATGCTAGTCTGTCCATCTTGTTTGAGAAGCTAACATACTACCTCAAAACCACATGGGAACTGAGAGATGTAACTGATGGGAGATGCTAAAGGGCTTGTTTGACACAGCTGTAATGACACCCCTGATAACAGGGAAGCTATGGTTTAGTGCGGCCTTCTCAAACAGCACATTACCTAATGAGTGGGAAACATTGCAGCAGAATTACTACCTGGAAAACACTTTTGTTCTAGGGTAAACAGGAATTTAAAAAAAATCATGTACTGGCTCACAACCCAAGCCTTGGTTTTCAGAAACAAAACAATGGAAAGAAAAAAAGATGTTTACCTCAAGGTGTGACTGCACAGCTGTTCTATGGACAAGACATGTTTTGGGGATGTCTGACCTAGGTAAATATCAGTGGGACAGTTGCCAACTGACCATAATTTTATAAAGTACTTGGCTTCCTGCAGTAATTTCCTGGGTAAATGTGCAGCTTGAGCTGTGGGAAAGGAGGGATAACAGGAAAAGTATCAAGAAGGAGTGAATAGGAGGATATATTAGCACCTTGCAGGTTTAGGATGCAACACAAAAGGTCCAAATATCTACACAAGTATTTAAATCAATTATCTACAAATGAATTTATCTACTTGTCTCTGAGGGGCTGTGCAGAGCATTTTAGCCTATGACAGATGTTTCTTTATGATATATTCTGTTATTTAGAGGAGAACACAGATGGAAGAAACTTTGAAATGTATCATTTCTGTGGATCAAAAGTTCAAAGTTAGTGCTGACTTTGGAGCTATTCTGATGCTTGTTGGGTCTACAAAGCTTTTTTAAGAGGCATTAGGCTAATGCTTGAATCTCATGCATTCAGTCAGGTACTATGGTGAAACAGCAGCTGAAACTGCTTATGTGCAGAAATGCTTTGTTCTTTTTGAGCAAGGAGGAGCTCCTGAAGTTAGGGAGTTCAGTGACTTGGTAGATTGAGTTAGCTTCCTGCTGTGCTGTATATGTTCTTTGTGATCTTAGACAAGGCACTGCAAGGAAGGTGTATGGCAGCTTTTAGTGTTGTCCTGTAATGCTGCCACTTCTAGAAGGTTCATGGCCATGTAAAGAAGCAGGAGCCACATGACTCCAGACAGCCTTTTTCTGTACCTCAGAGCAAGTCCTTCACAGATGTAAGAAATCATCTTGGTGGAAAACTTGTAAGGCTACAAAAACATGTTGTAAAAGCCTAAAGGGTTAGATCTATACATTGGTTAGTACATGATAGGATAGCAGCCCTAAAAAAAAAAAAGTACAGCATGTGCCTCAGTATCCCAAGTACAGAATGCAATTGCTTCCCTGCCTCATGACATTCACGTGGGAGAGTACACGGGGTAATGAAGTTTCTCTTCAGCTAGTCATAACCAGACTGGATATAGCCCTGGAGACTGTGCTATATTCTCCTTAGAAATACAGCTGAGATTCAGGCAGTGGCAAAAGCCAGCTGAAGCTATTGTGAGGGAGAAGAAGGCTGAATTCAAACACTTGAAAGAATGGAGTCTGCACAACTGGACTGATGTAAAGTCCTCTTTTGTTAATAGGTAAAGTTGTGTGATGCCTCTACAGAAAGTAAAAGTGGGAAGGATGAAGTAGTTATTGAGGTATTTAAGCCTGTTAGAAAAAATGATTCTGAACTACTTCAGATGTTATTCTGGAGGATACATCAATATTGCATATAAAAGTAGCACGTTTATTTTTCTGCTCTTAACATTTCTAGCTGCTGCAAGGCATCTCTTTAACTCCAGCTGTAGTTGCACAATATAGGCTGTCTAAAACTTCCAGGGATAAATAGGCACCCAGCCATCTGTGAGAGTGGCAAAATGAGTCTGAGCCACAGGCTAAAAAGACCTTGAAATTGGGATCCTGTGTTTGTTTACTAGCTTCAGGAGGCTAAAGGCAGTATTTCCTGAGGAGGATGTAGTTAGATTTAAATGTCTGTTTCTCCTAGTCTCAGGTGAGTGGTACAATAGGACATGAATGAACTAATGAGGTAGCCTGAGTTGTTAAAGCTCCTACCCTTTCCTTGGTACCTGCTTTCAGACTGCTCTTGCTGTAAGAACCTGTGACACGAGGCAGCTGAACAGCTGAGTTGCATGGAACTCCATGTTCAGCAACTGCATCCTAACTTGTCAATGCACGTGTCCTAAAGGCCAGACTCTTCTCAACTCTGTAGAAGAGTATATAAAGTTATGGATCACTTGGAACTGTTGGATTTTATGTATGTTAAGGAAAGCTGCTCAGGCATACTGGAGGTATGTGGTGGTAGTACTATGACCATCTCCAACAAATTTTGTGCTGCCTGAAGGGTTGTAGCATGTTCTGTATCCCTGCATTCATCTGGCTACACTATGTGTTTAATATTTAATGTTTTTGCCTTTCAATTAAATTCCTGATGGGATATGGTTAGCCCGAAGTTTTTCTTCCTGGCTGGACATACACAGTGGCTTCATCTGTCCTGTTAGAAGCCATTCATTGCTTTAATGGAATTCTCAGATTCAGATACTAAAGCATCTAATTTTTCAGTACTTCAGGATGAAGAGACTGAGAAATCGAGTGCCTCTGATGGGTTATGTGAGGTCCCTAAATATAACACTTGCAGCCTTTGATAAATTACTAGCCTGATGTTTTTGAAAGGCTAGTTTTTTTCTCAGAATTTCTCTTCAGTCACTCTATATTCTGCTGCTGGCACTCACTTCAGTCTTTTTTTTTCTAGGTTTTGACACTTGAGCTGCTGCTTTGGCCTTGGAGACTTCTGACAGTCCAATTTCCCAAGCTAAGACCTTTTTGCAAGGTCTTGGCAGGGTTTAAAGGGGGTTACTTCGGCTGCTGTGTAACAGGATCAGTCCAGATTTCTGCAGGATGCAGTAGACTTTAAGCTTATTCTGTCATCTGGAAGTAAGACTCCATTTTTCTAAGGGATGTGTGCCACATTCTCTTGGGTATAAGTCGATCATCATACTGTGGCCTCTTAGTACAATCATTCATTCTGTGCAAGTACTAATTAAGAATTCAGGCAAAAGAATATCTGATGGAAGTAGGGAGGAGGGGGGGAGCGATTTTAAATAAAACTTATCATTAGCTGCTAACCTGGAAAAGTTTGCAGCTTTTCTGATGTAGTAGCCTTTTTTCTAATAAAATGCATGACATGGTCTTCCCAAACAAGCTGTGGTGCTGTGAGGAGCTTTTGAAGTTCAGATACTTTCTGGACTATGTGCCACTTCATGCCCATTACAGGAGTGGAAGTTTGGGTTTTGTAGACCCCTGTTCTTTGTTCTTCTGCAGTCTGCTTTGCAATTCTGAATCAAAGATACCTTTTCATAGTTGTATTTATTGAACTTCAGACTATACTATTACAGTACCTCATTTACATATATGCAGAGGAAGGGGATAAATGTCTGCACTTGGCACACTGAACACATACTTGGATTTCCATTCTGTGGAGATGTGCATTAGATGACTGAATTTTCCCTATATTTATTCTGTTCTCAGAATAATGCTGTAGGAGTTTTCTACTGTTTTGTAGAAAAAGGAAATATGCATACAAAAGTGTCACTGCCAACCACCCAACTGCAGCATTCTGTAATGGGGCTACTATAGAATGGTCTCTAATCTATAATGGAGACAACATGCTTGACCACTATGAAGTGTTCATTCACCTTTGCCTAGAAGTTACTGCTATGCAGTTATACCCTAGCTGTATTTCACCATATTTATCATACCTTATCCATCTATTGAATTTACATGTGTACAGACTTAAACAGTATTCATATGCTTCCTCTACTAGGAGTGGAATGAAGGTGTTTATTGATCTAATGTTGCTCATTCTCCTATAAGTAACTCAGTCTGAAGATCTTGTCCAGGGCTGATTTGAAGCTACTTCATTTATTCTTTTCCCACGATTTTGTGTGAATAGTGTTCTTATGGTGCTGCTACAACTCAAGTCCAAGCCAAAATGATTCTCCTAGTTCATCCACAGATCAGTAATGGTTTCAAGGGGCTTTTGCTCTTTATGGGGTCATACAACACTGCTCCGATTTAAATTAGGGGGGATAAAGTTAACAAGGCTGCAGCTGTTAGCTGGGGGGGTTATTAACGACAAACACGGTTTTGTTAGAAATAAAAAATGAAAAAGATCTACTGGGACAAACATGTAGGCATTGCTTTAATAGTACCAAGTGTTTTATTATCCTGGTCTTATAAAATTGGAGATGAAATTCAGCTATGGATGGAGTTCACACCTGATAACACTTCTAGTTCAGCTCTTTTCTGATCCTAACCTATCACAGCTTATAACATGTTTATCAACACTGCTCATTTTGTTACACTGATCCTGTGTCAGCCTGTGAGTGCCATTGTCTGTCTGAAGGCCAGGGTACTTGCTAGTAGGGAGAGCCTGGACTGATTTTCTTCGCTGGGACAAGAGACAACAACGGATTGGGATCCCTGAAACTTGCTTGGGGAGAAGCCAAAGAACTCTTCTAGACCACACTGTCTGAACAGAATAATTTTGCCTGCTTCGTAGTGAAATCATAGGATCCCTCTGCTTTTTTTCCAAAGTATTTTCTTTGTGGCTGGTCCTATTCAAGGCTGGGATTGCACTAGCAGATAATGGAGGTGTTGCCAACCATGTTTATTATTCTGTATGTTCAAAAATACTTCCCTTGCACTCTTTGGCTAGCCCTCTGCACATTTGTCCTGCATAATTTCAGCATTAGGTTGCTTTGGTAGCTAAGTGCTGGCCCCATTACTCTGGTTTCATTTTCTGAAGAGTCAGCTTTGATTCACTGAGCTTACACTCCAGTTGTTCTGCTTAAGCAACAGGCAGTAGCACTAAGTCAACATCACTGATTACACTTGTCTGTTTGTTTACTTCTGAGCAATGAACAAAATACATTTGTTAACCTATCTTCCCCTACACCTTCTAGGCCCTGTTTAATATTGCAGTAGTGGAAACTTCAGAAGTCAGCATTAGCTGTTCAGTGTGATTTTGGATCTCCTTTTTGACACTAAATCTGTGTGATGTTAATCAGGCTCAAGAACTGGAAGATGAGCAGGGTTGTCATTGCTGCTGGGCACAACAAGAAGTGAGGGGTTACGGGCAAGGGAGATTAAAAGGGGCTTAGCCTTCCCAGTCCCCTTTCACTAAGGATAATGTAAAGACATAAGAGCTTATAAGCATTGTCTCACCAGAGTATAATTTTCATAAATTGCAATGTACTTATGTAATCATTTTAATAAATGCTGCCTGAATCATCTCTGGATGCAGCTACTTAAGAAGGCATCAATAGAAATATATGTGGTGATAAAGCAGGCTTTATGAAATTTTGGAAGTCTTGTATGCCCTGTGATGATGTCCAGAGACAACCCTGGACCGTGTTTCATAATTATCAGTTTACCAGAGAAAATCAAAACCTGTGGGAGAATAAACCAAGGAAAGGGTCAGTCCGTTCTGGGCCAGTTTCTAACCTAACATTTTCTGCTAGCCCTTGTCAAAGGCAGGATAGTGGGAAAAATGCTCTGAGCTGGTATGAGAATTGGCAAAGTATTCTGCGTGTGATTTGGGGCAGGACGGGAAACGGAGTTATCTGCTCAATGGGTATAGGTATAGAGCAGACCAAGCATGTCTTATCCCTTTCAGACAAATAAATGACTGTTGTTATCAATGCTTTTTGCTTAAGCTAGGAGCACCTGTTGTTAGGACAGCTTTTCCCAGCTGAGCCTCTTTGGACATGTACCTTTGCCTACCTTTGCTGCCTGTGACACTGTTGAGTGTATGTGAATGCTATAAGGTTTTGATGATACAGTGAATGTTTGTTATTTCTTGGTCCTAACGCTCTTTCAAAGTTGAGTTTAACATAAGCGGTTTTGATATCAAGTGCATGCACTGTTGAGTGAAATCTTAGCCCTGTAGAAATCCAAGAGTGGCTTGCTGTTGACTTCTCTGGAGCTAGGGTTTCCTTGTCTTCTGCCTCCTCACATTTCCCTACTGCTGCTTTACGCTGCCCTAATCTGTTGGCCACCTATGTTGGGTCTATTGGAGGTGATTTGGGAAAGCTGTTCTGCATCTTAATCTAAATTTGCATGAAGATCTTTCTATTATTCTATGTTATAATCATTTAACTTTTCTTTCTCTCTGAAGTTTATTGCCTTTGTAAATTTACCATTTAATTTTGTTAGTTTGGTAGGGATACATTTTAGCATGCAAAACAGCATGCAAAATAAAGCTATGGTATAATTTTACGCTGCTATTTTACTGCTGCTGCTTCTCACAGAAGGGGAAAAACTTTCATTTATCTGTGAAGGATGGCTGAGCGTTGTGCATGTGTTGGCATCCAGACTGTGATGGTGCCTGCTTATATTTAACATATCACTGAACTTCTCTGTCCCTTGTTTAAACCTCAGTTTTTTTCTTCAGCGCTCAACTTGTTCTGGGACTGTATGATAGGAAATACAAGTTCTGTATTGGGAAGTATTGCTGTCTTGTGACATTCAGCCCTGTGTTAACAGGTGTTAAGAGATGTTTGGGATGCGTGTATAGTGGGGTATTGCAGCAGCCCATAAGCAGATGTGAGTTATGCATGTGGTTTATGGGTATCATTAGAAGGGGCTTGCAAAGTTGTTTTTGATAGTATGCGTGTAAATATATGCATGCATTCGTGCAAGAAAGATGCGGCCCCGACTTTGCAGTTCCTTAGGTATGTGAGTAGCACTTTCTGTGCAGTAATAAGGAAAAAAAGAGAGATGTGGATGGGAGGAGGCTCCACCCTTAGCTATTCATAGCGTTCCTGCCGTTTTATGAGATAAGTGGTGGCATAAAGTTGAAACGTACTTGTTTATGTACAGGGACAAAACATATTTTGGATTCAAACCCACAGATCTTTTCCTTTTCTGCTAACGAGAAATCTCTATAAGCTGTTGAAGAACTTACATCTGTGCAAATATAAGTAATGAAACTATTCTCAATGTGATTTCTACTTCTGCCTCTCCCCACAGTTTTGATCCCTTTGTGCCTCCTTTTCCCTCACTGCTCCCTTCTTCCCCAAAGACTTGCTGTGAGTAAAATGAGTTTTGCAAATCGACATATTTGCATATTTTTCATTTAGAAAATGGATATTTTATGAGGTTTGATGGCTGAGGAAAATTGCCTACATGGGAATGCGAACTAATTTCAGTGTGACTGATTGCAGCTTTCTGCAAGGTGAGAAGTATTCCCTGGCACTTCAGGTGAAGAACAGGTAACCGCAAGAACGTATTCTTCCTGCTTTGAGGTACGTAGTAATGCTTCTTACATATCTAGTGGTTTATTATTATTGGCAGTGAGATCAGCAGAATGTTTTTTGGGTGTTCAAATCAAGAAAAATAGTGCCTCTCTATTTTGTGAAGGACTGCTAATATCATAGGGCTGACCAGTTTCTTTAGGATTGATCAAACAGTTCAAGAAATTTAGGAACCCTTTCAATATATAGCCAGGTCTGCTGAAGCAATAGTCATTGGTAGAGAGAGGATGATTAAGTCAGTTCTGGAAGCCAAACTATTTTGTTTCCAAAGGAGTGAATATGCTGATACTTGCTAGTCCTTTAATGCCTGCAACCAAGAAAAGCACACACCTATTTATTTTCTATGCTGGAATCTTCTTCACGTTATCTGTACATTGCTTCCAACAGCCCAGATTTATAATTCAGTGTGCATCTATTTGTTTCTTGACAGAAGAGGATAAAATAATAGCAAAGCTCTATTTTCTTTATAGCTAGGAATAGATAGCTATGGCTTACTGTCCAGCGTAAACTGGACAGGATTTTGTGATGTTTCAGATGAATGCTGCTGCTCTATGAAAGTAAATCGCAGTGTCCTGGAGCGAGCCCCAGGTTATTCTGCTGTTCTCACAGCAGTTCCTTTCTGTAGCAGCACAGAAAGAAGTGCATCAGGCCAGGTTCATCTTTTTGCTAATGCCAGAAGTCATTGTGGCAGAGACAGACAAAGTGGGCTGATTGAAAATTGGTGCAGATCCAGTGGATGTCAGAATCTGTGCTGAGAGGTTTAGGGTTCAGAACTGGGGAGCCTCGATGACCGGATGATACTTCACTCTACACCAGTGGGGTGCGTGACATATGGCAAGTCACTGACCCGCTCAGAGCTCCGGTTCAGCTGATCAGAGGGAGGACTGACCATCTCTGAGCACCAAGTCAGTATTTCCTTCCCCAAATGAGTGCGCAGACAAGTAGCAGATGCTTTTTTCATCTTAGTCTAGCACGTACCACAGGAGTGGATTTGACCTGTGAGTTATCTGTGTGTAAATCTGAGAATTCCTCCGTTTATTAGGAAAGTAGAAATTAAACAACATGAATCTAACCATTTTTCTTGCCTTTTCTGCCTTCTATTACATCTTCTGTGTTTTCTGAACTTCTTGAAGTACAAGGGGCAAGTGGGTCGAAAATGGGAAGAAAATTAGAAGCAATTGGCCTGGTGCCTGCCTTTACACTGTGTTGATTAGGTTTTAATTGGCAATTCTTGTCTGTAATATAAGACAATTCCTGGAAATCTCTGCAATTATATGTAGAAGAGGAAGAAACAGATATATCTGAGTTCTACTGGAGGAGTTTAATTAAAGACTTTATTATAAAGTGCAACAGATGGTGCTTTGCTAGTTAGGAAGACAGGCGTGAGGCCTGTTCGTAGACATTCTGCCATCATGGGTAGGGCTTCTGCTCCCTGCTGTCTAGAAATACTCTGACATACTCTTTCATTAGAGGACTCGAATTCAAGGATAACACGCGCTTTATGTTCTGGTCCAAACTGTAAAATCCTGTTCTGAAAAGCGAAACTGAATAGCCACAGAATGAAATTCCTTGTATGTTGGTAGGACTACTCTCCCCAAAATGAGCTTTGCTTTCACTGAACTCTCCAGTTGTTCTCTTCAACTGCCTTCTGAAAGTCTTGCAGAAGTGAGAAGACGCGAGTAGCCATAAAAACTTCTTAATAGAAATTACAGAGGTACAGAAGATGGAGGATTTTTTTTTTTTTGTCAGAAGTTCTTCCCCAGTAATTCCCTGTGAGCCAATGGACAACCTTGGACTGGCTCTTGAAACTTGGAAGACAGAAAAACATTTTTGTTTCTATTGCTAGTAATCAGTATGTTTCCAAAGCCCTCAGTAGCCTCTGGCTTCCAGGAGGTTCTATAGAAAGTGAAACAGAGAAGATATTGTAATTTACAGGAAAGAAAAAAGGATCTCTTTGCAGTCTTCATTGGAACAGGTGCTGAATCTTGAATTTTTCATGTTACTTCTAAAAGCAGGAGAATACTTTTTTAAAAAGAAGTCTACCCTGAAGTAGAATGTGCATGAAATTGCTTCAGGATATATTCTACTTGCAGTAGAATTAGAAGTTCTGTTTGCTCCTCAGCACTGCCATAGCTTTTATCAAGTTTAGCCTTGTGCATCATCAAACGGTTTTCCTTGCAATAGGAAAACTTAGCTAGAAGACAGTGGACATTACAGAGGAGAATCGAGTTTTAGGAACAATTCACCTGGGTTCTCAAATTCCAGGAAGAACGTGAAATTGCAGAACAAATAGTCTGCAAAAACGGAACATGTCACACAGATGTTGAAGAAGAAGAATAAATTTGTTGACCCTGCGGGGTCCTTTTCATAGGGTTGATTTTATGGGCAGCCAGATAGATCTGCAAGTTAATGACAAACAAACTTTAAAGCCCTCTGCCCGCAGGACACTTGGAAGGTATGTGTTATCTCATGTTTAAAAGAGATTTCTCACTTTTTAACACTACTAATGCTTCAGGGGAGTTTACATGGGATTAGCTCTTTGGCTATCTTTTCTTTCTGCTGCTTGGTGTTCATTTCACTTCAGGCTGTACTGGAAAGTGATTACGTAGGAGGGATTTGGTTACATTGGGCTTCAGCAAAGGCAACACCAGATGTTCAAGAAACGTTTCCAACATAACCTCTGAGTATTTTTTTTTAAGAACTATTTACTAGCCCCTATGGCTAATGCTTTGAGCTTGCTGATCTTATTCTGTAGCCTTAGGATCTTCCTGACAGGTGAGTGGATAACTTTCTTTTTCAGGCAGACTTGCCGTTGTTGTTGTATTGGTGCTGACACTGTTACCTTCTGAAATCTGTAAGGCATTAGAGATGACAGTTGTTTAGCTTATTCTGGTTATAAACTGATAAGGCTGGCTGCAGTTCTTTCAAAAGCAGAATTTTTTTTTATCTCATCCAGGAAGAAAACGGGCAGAGAAGGGGGGCTTCAATCAAGAAATGTTAACTTTTTAAAAGACAGAAAAAAATCACCGTGGCAGTGTTTTTGGGTAGCAGTAACACTAAGATGCTCATTTGAGTTTGAAGCAGATGGTTTACTCTGGAAATGAAGAAAAAATAAAGAATTTAGAATAAAGGAGGTATTTTATAAAATTTGAAATGAGAACTCTTCTCCCCACCTGCACACTCACTTTTGGTGCTCGGGCACAGGCACACAGAGAAGCCCCATGTGAGGAACTTCATGTAAAATCCTTGGGGTTATTACAGCAAAGTTCACTTTTCAGAACAGAGGACCAAATTAGGACAGTGGCATAGTAGAACCTAAATCTAATAGCCTTTCAAAATTAAATTAAGAAATGCAAAAAGGGAGATAGTAACTCTGTTGATTCCATGGTCAGGTTTCAGATGGCTTACTCCTCACCGAGCTGTTTATTACTTTTCTCTTACCAAAAGTGATGTCGAGCGACTTCCTAAAAAAGTGGTGGTTAAAATTGTCTTTACTGTGTAGACTAGACAACTAAAGTAGAGAAAGATGAAGCGTCTTGGTTGAGATTACCCAGCAGTACAGTACCTCTTTCATCCCTTGTCTCTTTCTGTCAGACTGTGTTGTGTGCACTCTGCTGAAAACTTAGGTTTTCAGCTTTCTGGCAAACAAAATGTGACCTTTTTGAAAGATGATAAAGGCATGGAAAGGGCTCTCTGCTGCCTACAGGGAGCAGTTTGATTTGGTTTGATAAAGCACCTGAAATTGGCGTGCTGATCTAAAGCCTATTGGGATTTCCCCCAGAATTTTGTGGTTAGAGCATTAAACCAGAAATCTTATGTAAACAGATTCTCATGCTGGAAGGGAAACCTTTTCTTCATTTTAACTACCAAATTTTTAAGTCAGTGTGATAATGGACAGGCAAATGATGTTGCTGAATGGAAAATTAAAAATTTAGGTTTATTTCTAGTTTTTGGAACTCTCTGTGTGGCTTTGGGAAGTCAGGTAAATCATGTAGGTGTAACAGTAGTAATAACAAAGAGGCACTTGTTTAACAGTGGAACATGAGATTTACTTATTTGGTTTCCTTCGTAACAAGATGCTTAGAATATTTACAATTTCTTTTTTAGTCATTACGCTGCTGGGATGCTGTGTCCCATTCATTAACACCACTTCTCTATAAAGGCAAAGCCTTGTTAATAGTAAAATAACCATGTTAATAGCACTACTGCCATTAACACCAGTGACAAAATAGTGCAGATACTGTGTTACGGTGTAATAGTAACTGGTAGTTTAGCTTGGAGTTTTGAATGTTTGTTTTTGCCACCTTAGATTTCTTTCTTCTGCTTTCTTATAGGGACCTCCTCGCTCTCACCAGAGTGCAATGTAGACTGCCAGGCCCAGTGTCTCATAGACTGCAGGCAGGGACGTTACTACGCAGCTGGCAACTGCTTGGAATGTCCGGTGGGCTTCTAGTAAGTCTCCTTCCTTCCCTCTCTCTCAGCCTTTCTACTCCTTCAATAAGAAAGTTAAACATCTGGGCATTTGTGACGTCCTCTTATGTTTAGAAAATTCTGAGAGCTATCTCGTAATGCAAATTAGGAGGTGGGGTACAAAGTGTGGTCCTAGTTCCTCATAGAATAATAATCAGCTGACCAGGAAAACCACTGACTTCGACTTAATAATGCTTTCTGGGGCTTTCTACAGTGGTTGGCGCATTCATGGTTCCCCTTGAAATCAATGGAAGAGATTGTTTTTCAGCACAATAGTGCCTTAGGGTAAGAAAACAGCTTGACAGTTTGTGTGTTCCTAGAAAGTATAAAGTGAACAAAACCAGATTCCCTCTGAGACTGCTTAGGACAGATTTTGTGTGTTCTGCATTTCGTGTATTGTATATTTAGGAGGGGCAGGGCAGGAATATAATCTGTATTTGTAGTGGCAGCAAAGTCTAAGCTGAGTTTCAGCTTACAAGGAGCACATGAGGTGTCTCTGGCACCCGGTGCAGGGAAACCTGTCTTGGCAAATTTATTCTGTGTCCTGGTTGCTTATTTACTGGCATGCCAGTCAGAAAACGTGATGTTAGCTGAGCACAGAACAGTAGCCTGAAAACAAGGAGGTCTGGGTACAAAGAACAATTGGTTGCAGGGGCCTGGTGGCTGCTTTCTAGGGGTGCTGAACCCAGGACACAGGCCATCAGCCAACCTGGGCTGTTGCAAGCAAGCCCTCATTGAGTTGGAAAGCCGTCCTAAACAATGGTGTGTGTATCATCAATGTGCTGCTGTGGAGCATGCTTCTGCCTTCGTTAGGAGAAAAACATTAAGGCTGCTTTCTCTGCCACACCCAGCTCACTTCAAATGCAAGTGGTAATGGTCATCTCAGAGTTTTCAGACACATTCTCAAACCAAGATTGCGAAAGACAGGTTTTGTACAGACTATCTAGAACCTAAGTTCAGGCTGCCATGTCTCCTACTGCAAGTTCTCCATGTCTGTGGATGTGCAGTCCAAGCAGTGCACCTTGGCCTCCTGGAAGACTACAAATGTGTTAGCTCCCTCTGAGGTTTTGACTTGAATTCACCCTTCCATGGTTGAAGGAGCTTTTGTTTGAGCAGTTGGTGATGGATGGTATGGTTCTGTAGCTGCACAACACCCATACTGGCTTTTAGGGGATGGAATTCCAAAGAAGTGGAAGAATTTAGTTTTAAAATTGTAATTATTTTTGTTCCAGTTGCCCGGGGGGTCAGGCAGCTCCAAGGAAATGCCCACTGGGAACAGCCAATGAACTTACAGCTCAAGTGGACATCACAGCCTGCCAGGTAAGCTGAAGGACAGCAAAGGAGATGGAGCAGGTGGAAGTAGTATTTTCTACCTCTACTGCCATATATTTTGAATCATCTGATTTCAGGCTTCTTCCCAGATCTTGCAGTCTGGTTTGAAATTTTTAAGGAAATTGCTTCACAGTATTTGGCTCTGATTTGTCTTAGAGTAAGTTGGTTGTCCATCTAGGTAAACAGTGAGCAGCACTTCCTCAATTCATTCTTACACTCCTGACAGTAAAAAACACATGTTGAGAACTCGAGAGTACATAGGCCAGATTTTGAAAATGATCCAAGATCCTTTCTTTTTAGCGCTTGAGCTAAGGATGTTTGAAACTTTGCTGTTTTACATTATTCATGCAAAGAATATTTCTGTGGATCTGATGGTCTTTGTGATCTTCCTGCAGGCTTGTCCCAATGGCTATCTCAGCCTAGAGAATGGAGCTGGATGCCGTGCATGTCCGGATGGCTACTCATGTGATCCACATAGTGGTGTGCAGAGGAGCTGCAGTCCTGGTCAGTATTCTCCAGAGGGAGAGTTGGAATGCCTGGAATGTCCAGAGAATTACATCTGCCCAGATGGACGGAACAGACAGGTAGAGAATGAGCATGTTATTTTTCAAGGGTAAATTTTCATTTTTCTTTACAGGCAGGGTCTGAATATGATTGTATTGTCAGGAGAGGACAGCCCTCACTGGTTTAATAGTAGGATATAGAACTTCCTTCAGCAAAGAAAAGAGTCTGAAACAGTTCAGTGGTGTAGACTTATGATGTAAGTTGTAAGTAATGTAAGTAGATGTAAGACTTTCCACAAATGGCCTGTATTAAGAGGAATAAATATTTCTCATCTAACATCTGAGAGTGTTAGTGCTCAGATTATCT
The DNA here is from genome assembly GCA_013399115.1 of Anseranas semipalmata. Classification (NCBI taxonomy): domain Eukaryota; kingdom Metazoa; phylum Chordata; class Aves; order Anseriformes; family Anseranatidae; genus Anseranas; species Anseranas semipalmata. The sequence continues at coordinate 531,230 of VXAA01001109.1, forward strand.
GCTTACCACTAAAACACTCAACTGAGGCCCCAAAGGAGCTTGGACTTTGAAGTATCATTTTTACTTCTAGAAATTGTCCCTGGAGAATAGAGCTGAAACACTGCTGGGAAGGAAGAGAGGGCAGAGAAGGAGGAAGCACAAGATAGAATGCAATACTGGTTTATGTCCTGTCTCAGGTCTCCATGGGACGTAGCTTTGGACAGCAGTGGCCCTTTGGACCTGCTAGGGTGAGCTTGTGTTTCTTCCCTTAGCATTGTTTGGCCGGGCAGGAGCCAAATCCAAGCCGCACTCGTTGTGTTACCTGCACTCTTGGTTCTTTCTCAGCTGAAGACATTCTGATAAGCCAGCCCTGCCCAGCAGGTAAGTGCATCTCACAAGCATCTTATTTAGTCCTTAAGACGTAGAACTTGAAGGAGACTGTAACAACACTGCTCTGGTAAAATTTAGCCTGCAGTATTGGAACAGAGATTGGCTCCCTCTGGTTACAATAGAATTTGTGAGGTTAAGAAGTAATTCCTGAGATAAGGCAGGGTGCTGTTCAGAAATGTTCACGAAAAACAGAATGAACGTGAGAGAACACTGAGAATCACAGCTAGCTTTGGTAGTCCTTGTATTTGCTGGGTTTATGGGAGAATCATAGAATCACAGAACATCCCAAGTTGGAAGGAACCCACAAGGATCATCGAGTCCAACTTCTGGCTTCATACAGAATTACCTAAAAATTAAACTGTATGTCTAAGATCCTGCTAAGAGATCCAGCTCTTGTAGCCTTGGGACATAAAGTAGTATGTCTGACTGTGCAAGTGTTGCTGAGCAACGAGGGCAACTTTTGCTTTCTCTTTCCACACAGAAAGCAGCTCGCTCTCTGTGATTTTAACTGATCATCTATAAACTTGCTACACACACAGTTATAGCTTTCTCCACTTCAGGACCTTGATTCACTGGCCATCCCAACTGGCCATCCATTTACGGTGGGTGCTGTATTACCAGGTGATAACTAGTAGGCATTGGGGATTAAATAAGGGTGCACTGTGGTTTTCTTACCTATTTTCTCTTTCTTCTTGACACTCAGCGAAATCCAAATAAGCCTATGTTTTAGGAAATTGCAGTGTGTCATTTTTGGGGGTGTCAAAAATCCATGTTCTTTTGTACAGCACTTGGTAATAGGAAAAGTTTGGTGCTGCAGGGAGCAGAAATATTGCTGATAATTCCCTCCACGTATCATCAGACTTCAATTCGCATTTCCTAGCCCAACAGAACCAAAGCAAAATGGCCTGATAGGGAGAGCGTGGTATAGCTGTGATTTTGCAAAAGAATATTTAATGTCACTACAGGGATGCAGTTCACAATCTGCAGTCCTACCAAGCTTTCCTCTCTCCTATAAGCCCTATACTGCATGTGAAGATGAAGTATTTAATGAGCAGCTCCAGGTGCCTCCTGCAGAGTCACTGAACCCAGTAACTTGATTCTTACATCTGTAATTAGAATCCCTTTTATTAAATAATGAAGGGTTCCTCAGTAGTTTAGATCCAGCTATAATACACAGATGGCAAAATAGATGAGTTCCCATATTTCCAGTGCCTGGTATTAGGTATGAATAGCAAGTAAGTCACCTCTCATACATAAATCATACATGGGAAGTGATGGTGGCTCTGTGGATGTGTATCATATTGCACTTAACTATTTATGGTGCTCTGTAGAGAGTCAACGAACTAATTCTGGCTCCATTTAAAATAATAATAATAGTCCAGGAAACACTGACTTCTTTGGACTTACGGAAGCATTTATAAACTGTACTTATGAAAAATTTGAACAAGTGAACAGATGTGGGCATGTTAGTGCATGGATTTTACAGTGACAGATTTGCTGCTGTATTATTCTTTACAGCACAAGATCAACCAAAGCTGCAGTCAGATTTCAACTCTAGTCTATCAGTCACAGAAACTGGAGAGAGCAAGTGAAAGTCTGTCAGTAGATGATCAATGGGTTAAATATATGTAGAGTATTCCATGCTGAAATTCAGTGTTAAAATTAGTCCCTCTTGTGTTCTAATGGGTAGAATGCATGTTCTCCATCAGTTCTCTTAAAACCGAATAAGTCATCCAGCCCACTCGCAAAGATGTTAGTTGGTAAGGAGTTTCAATACAAGCAGGAGAGGCTTGAGGATTCTCAGTGTTCTTTTCCACGGTGTGACTGATTTTAATTATATATAATCTGTGTACTTAGTATCGCGTGCATGTGAATGAAGTGTCATCGCTATGCTGATACATAGTAATATATGACAACATTGCAGTGGCAGTTAAATCCATATATATATTTTTTTAACATTCTTCAGATAATCCATCTGGACTTACTAAAGCGCTTAATATCAGGTCCTACAAAATCTTACCTGGAAAAAGTAATTCATTCTAGCTGGGCATGAGCATTTCATCACTAAATGTACAACTATGAGAAGGATTTTAAGTGAGTTGTTTAGAAAGTTGTATCTGAACTATGTGTTGTATTTTTTTTCTCTATAGGTCACTTCTGTGCAGATGGCCTTACAGTCACTCCTCCATGCCCGGCAGGGAATTTCAAGCCCAGAGAGGGACTTCACACACCCAGCAGCAGCTCCTCGTGCTTGCCCGGTCTGTGTCATAAATAAATCTTCATTTTGTGCAGTGGGAATAATAATTCTTGCTCCAAATCACACTGTGAAGTACATGCTTATGAGGAGGGTGACAGTTACAGTACTTATTTACTAGGCTCTGTCTAAGGCAATACTGGAGCTGTATGAAAGGAACACCCATGGAATCTCCTACAAATCACCAGATTTGTGGTGAAGCATTCAGTACTTACGAGCTTTTTACAAAATAAAATATGCTTGCATTATAATTTCTCTGGAGGAGATTAACAGTGAGAATTAATGATAGAAGAGGAGACATTGACTAAAACTCCATCTGTTAAGTCTCAGGAATTGATATCTTTTGCTGAACTGCTTGATCACAGTGCATCAGAGCAGTAGAAACATTAACAGGACTTGGGCCGCAGAGTCTGCTTGCGTGTAGCTGCCCCCTTTCCTCTGAGGACAAGAGCAACCCCCAGGCTGATATAAACAGTCATTATCCTTGTCTGAAGTTCATGGTACAATGGACTGAGAACCCCTCCTAACATTAGTGCCAATTCAGGTGGCTGTGTTTGAAGTCCAGCTCCCTAGGGCTAGGGGTCCTCAGACTGCCTACACTGTTAGAGATTTAAAGGAATGAACTTCCCACTTCACTAAAATTGTTCTCAGCCAAAAAAATCTGTGCTAGAAACAACTGGTTTATCAATGTAAAATGCTTGCATCAGTTAAATGTCAGTTTACAGGCTTCCAGGTTGGGAACCTGTTGAGAGGGGCTGCAAATGAAATGTCTCCTGTATGTGGAAGAACTTTATTGTCAATCGTGTTACCTTTAGAGCTCAGCTGGCACCCTGCAGCCACTGCCCTCATCTCCTTCTTGAACAGGGTGAGTGAGTCCCTGGGGCTACCACATTAATCAGAACTAAAGTCAGTTCATCTAGAACTATCCAGGCTGTAAAATTAACCTTTCACATACAGGAGAGTGACAGCCAGGTTTACAGCATCCTCCTTCCTAGCTTTATTTAAGCTGCTTAGAGACAAAAAGAGTTGTAGAGAGTGCCTATTTAGAGAGGTCTTGGAGGGAAATTTCTCATGCCACTAAAGGTATCAGGGTGAGGCAGAAGGCATACAACTGGAATGAGGAAGGGAAGGGTAGAAAAACATGTCTTTGTAATTACAAACATTCCTCCTGCTGTGTGTGCACTCAGGTAGTAATTGGGCCATGATGCTCTAGGCCGCTGTAGAATAATTTGTGCTGGTGCAGGGGGCTTGCAAAAATACAATGTTTGACATAAACTGCCTTTTAAAATAGTTCAGTAGAGGGGAGAATAGACTTCATATGTACCTAGTCTGCTAGGTGGGTTGTACCCAACGGTGTGCACGAGTCATTGGGTGTACAGTGTTGTGTGGCAAATCGGTGTTAGATGCATAGCTTGATTTGGTCTGCTATGTCAAAACTAAACACCCCAGCAAGCAGGTCACAGTTAGGAGTTTCTTTTTCCAATTGCGTGAATGTAAGGAGACGGTCCACAGCTGTCACTCAGCTGGCTGGGCTGGGTCTCCGTGGATATCAGATGGCAATGCATGCAGAGTACTGTTCGTATTTCTGCAGGAATGCTTTTGATGTGCTGAGGTCGCTCCTGCAGTCCATTCCATTAAAAAACAGGTCTATTTTACTCACTAGTGACATCTGTTAGAATAGGAGATCAGTGATTCAGCCAGCAGCCTCTGTCATGACAATTGTCCTAACGAATGACACCTTTAAGTGAAATAAACCTTTTTCTTAATGGAATGGACTGCGTGAGCAGCTTCCTCTGAAAGAAAGGACACTTTCATGAACATGTATGTAGCAGGACCCGAGAGAATGGCATGAAGCTGCATCAGGGGAGGCTCAGGCTGATGTCAGGAAAAGGTTTTTCACCGAGAGGGTGGTTGGGCACTGGAACAGGCTCCCCAGGGAAGTGGTCACAGCACCAAGCCTGCCGGAGTTCAAGAAGCGTTTGGGCAACGCTCTTAGACATATGGCTTGGTTTTTGGGTGGTTCTGTGTGGAGCCAGGAGTTGGACTCGATGATCCTTGTGGGTCCCTTCCAACTTGGGGTATTCTATTCTATGATTCATTAGAAGTGGGGGCCCAATCCAGGGAACTGTTGCTGGCTATCAGTATATGAAGCATTGGTGAAAGCTTTTCACTATGTCAGTAAAATGTTTCAAGGTGGTAGGGCTGGAACACCTTCCGAACACCTTGGGGCATCATGGGAAGTTTTAGAATAAGGCCATGAATTGACTTTTTATGTTAGTGGGGATTTTTAGGGTCAGATCCTTAGTATGACTGTATTTTGCTTTTGGTGCCAAGCCTGAAGGATATTGTGCAGCTTTACGTTCTATAAAAGACACAGCTGGCAGAATCAGCAACCAGATGGACTTGTCTCAAATAGAAATCCATCCTGTATTAAAACGTCACCTTGAAGAGTCCTGTTATTAGCAAGACAAAAACTAAGTGTAGGTCTACAGAGTTGCTATATCCAGAGGTGCTTACCATCCACTTATTTCATTGGAATTGCCTGTATGGATATGGACCTTTGTACTTAAGTATCTACCCTATGCAGAGATTTCTAAGAAGTTTCAACAGAGGGAAAAGGTGATTATTGTACTTTCAATAGACAGAAATAAGGAACAATCTAAAATGATGTGCCCAACGTCATGCAGCAGGTTGGTTAAGGAGTAACATAATAAAGCAAGTTGATTGTATACTTTCCCTTTGGAAAAGGGGTTTTCTATTTGTGTGTGTATGAATCAATCACAGTAGTCCCAGACCCGTTTTTGCAGCAAGGTGAAATTAGATGACAGGTTAGTCAAAACTTTTTTTTATTATTATTATAACAGTAAATAAGCACTGTAATTTATGCTTTCAGAAGCTGTAGAAACCCTGCCCTTAAGAGCTTTTAAAGTGCTAGTTAGATGAACGCACAGGTGATGTTATGATTTGTTTGCAAGGGCGTAAGCACAAGGCTTGCACAGACTTCCAGCCCTGTTTTCTATGACATTTTTTTTTCTAAGCATGTTTGGTTTGGTTTGGTTTTCTAAATCAATAGAACTTCATTTTGTATTACAGTAGGGCTAAGTATCATGCTAATGATTGGGAACCGTGTTGAAAGTGACTAGATTTTGCAACTCAGCAGTGGGTAAATTAATTTGAAAGGATAGGATGGAATAACGTGTGGAAAACTGTGCTTCATTTTTTAATTGTCTGATTTTTACTGTTTTTATAGTGTCCTGGTGGCTGAAATGTACTCTGTTTGGTGAAGGCATTTATGTGAAGTAATAGAGAGCTTTGCTAAAGTCTTCTCTGCTGCTAAGTCTTTGATGAGATTTGGAAAGGGAGACCTGGCTTTCTGCTGCAGTAATCACATGTTGCTTAGGCTAACCCTGCCTGGCTTTGAAATGTTTCAGGGTACCTCAGTGTCTCTCACAGTGGTATACAAAATGCCACTCTTTTCTTAACAGTGCTGCACAAATTAGAAAATAAGAGAGAGAGATTCAGGGGATGAACTCCATTCACTGAAGTAATCTTTGGCCCAAGTCCAGAATGTTTTGTCCGGGGTCACAAATCACCAGGGGCACTGCTAGGAGCAGAAACCTAGAGTTCAGTTACTCAGTCTTCCTTCACATCTACTGTGCTCTTTGCCTCAGAGAGGTGCATGCGCTAAGAAAATAATTATCTCCTTCCAATCGAGCCATATATTTTTCTATTTGATCATTTCTTTTTTAGCGAATGACTCAGCTGCTAAAGCATCTCGACTGTTGAATGATTTTTTGCTCACCAGCTAAGACTAGGAAATTGCTGCTTTCCGCCCACTTCTGAAATTAAAACCAGAATTGCATTTACATGGTGCAGTAAGGAACAAACCTCACATCTCATCAAGACAGCAGAATTCAACAGACAGGGCCAATGATCAAACACTGTAGAAGCTGCAAAGGAAATGAGTTCAAAAACACTTTCAGTTTAATAATGTAAGCTGTTATCCTATGCCTGTACTACCTTATATGATGATGTTGTCAACTCTCCAATGGAAAACATGGCAAAGGTAGGACAATGCTTGCTGGGAAATAGGGGACACAAGAATAAACTCTGACAAGCCAGAGAATATTTCAAGTGATTCTGCCATGAGGTAGATGATGGTCTTAGCCTGTGTCCTCCATCTGCATTACAGCACAGTAAGTGTGATGTACTTACCCCTCAGTGAAACCAAGTTTATCTGCATCATATTTACTGTGTGGCAGGTACATGGGCTAGCCTGGTCCTGCAGAATAGATAGTATGCCATAAATCTATGCCTTGGTTGGTTTTCTATAAAGTGTCCAGGTAGCCATGCTCTTTAAGTCTGTTCTGAACTCCACAGCAAGGGAAGCACCATCTACAGAAAGCTGGGCAAGAAATTTAAATTTTACATAACCACAGTCAAGTGGCATGGATTCTGGTTATATAAAATGGCAGTCCTGCTGGGTTTGCTGGGGGTGCAGAGCCACATCAGGAAGTTTCTGTTAGCTGAGGCAAGTTTTAAAAGTTCCCACAGCTCTGTGAGGTCGCAGCCCCCTTCAGGTGTGTTGATTTCAGCTCTTACGCATAGAGTTGTGGAATGATGCAGTCTGGAGAAATTCCGGTCTTGTGGTACTGAGGTTTTTGAACCATGTGTTTATCAGTGCCATGTGGAGTAAGGGGGAAATGTGGAGATTTTTCTGAGGGGTAGGAATGAGCAGGTGGGTGGAATGCAAAGGGAGAGATGACCCTTCAACAGACCTTGCTGCCTGAAGAATCCTAACCTGGACCTGCGCCTTCAGTCTGTGGAGAAGGAAGCTTAGATTTTAGTAAGTCCTGATCAACCTGGGGGTGCTGTAAGGCTCTTCTCCAGCCTTGCAGAGGCAGGTACACATTGGTATATGCTTGGAGCCTTGCTGTGATAAGCATTTGGGAGGCAGCTGGGGCTTAACCTGGAAGCGTTCCAGGAAGCCGTGATAGCACTGAGCCAGAGTTTTCCATTCACAGCCCGAATTGCTCTATTTGCTTTCCGCTGTTGAAAGTCCTGACTCAGGAGGATAGTAGCTACTCCTGTGCTAAATTTGTTTCCTTTTAACTAAGTTAAGCATTTGGGGCTATCTCGTAATTAAATGCACTTTCTGAATGTAGGAACACAAATTGTTCTATTACCTATTGATCTTGCCCGTGTTTTCTTTAAGTTACAATTCAAGCACCTGTTAACACATAGGATTTTAGAGATGATCACAGCTCGAATGGTTGTCATTCCGGCAGGTATCCATGTGTTTGTGTTGAATACATCTCCAGGCTGTGAAACCCATTCAGCTCTCTCAGTATTCAGAATGCAAATATGGAAACAGCCCAGCTTTCGTGGAAACTCCAGGCTCTTTTACAACTGAGGTCCAGGCATTCTGGTTGTTACATCTATCTGCATCAATGTGTGTTTTCAGGCTGATGTGTTTGTTTATTTTTTAATGTATCTTCTCGTATTATCAGCTCAGAACATAGTCCAGATGGTTCTACTGCTTCCAGGAGCCACTCAATCGCAGTAGTAATCAGCTAATCCAATACCACCACCTTCTGGCTTTGCAGTAACTTCATTGCTGTTACAAACGAACCTCCATCATACTTTCTTGCTGTAGGTGAAAGCAAAAGGATCGCGTTTTGGAGGACCCTCTGCTTTGTCAGCAGGTCATGCTCCCTTTGGGACCTTAAACGTCCTCTTTCTCTTTAGGAACTGGATTGTGTTTGAAGTGCCCTGCTGGGTATTTCTGTCCTGCTGGAGCAAATTATCCAATGCCATGCCAGCCAGGTACATACAATCCTCTCCAAGGGCAGGATGAAGGCACTGACTGCAGAGCCTGCCCCGCAGGAAGAGCTTGCACTCAGGCTGGATTAGCGCAGCCCGACTCGGAGTGCTTACCAGGGTAAGCCTTGGCTGTTTTCTGTGCTTTCATTTATGCCCATGCTAGTTCACCTCCACTGTTTTGGTTTTGTGCATAGGGAAGTGCAGGTGGCACACTCTGGAATGTCGAGAGTTTATTACAGTTTCTGGTATATCAGTGTGACATAGGCTGTATTGGTAGAGAAATTTTCTTGAACGGGACAGATGTTGCTGCCTTCTATTGCCACAGAAGAAGTGGCAAGAAATAGTGAAATAGGCAAGAGTGAAGACTGGCCCCAGATCCCATGGTTATGAACAACACAACCTGGCTGAATAACCCACTTTCTTTTGGTGAAAAATACATAACAACACCAGTCCATTCACAGTGTTTCCTTCTCAGTCTTCCTGCGTTATCAGTTGTCAGTTACATTTCTGTCAGCTGCAGTATCAAGTGCTTCAGCTTTTTTTTTCCAGCTGCAGCTTTCTTTCTGGTATGTTGGAAGGGCACAGAATTTGTCTCCCTCTTGCATCCAAATATTTGCCCCACCTTGCTGTGTTTTATTAGGTACGTGTGCCCAGTGGGGTCATCCAGCCCTCATTTTCCCAGCAACGCCTGTCCTCCAGGAACAGTTGGCAATGACTTCAACCTCTTTGATAAGTCCCAGTGTGAAACGTGCCCTGCTGGATTTTTCTGTGTTAGAGGTAGGTGGCTTTATGGAAGTGAACTGTGCTCTTTGGTACCTCGTACCATGAAGCTCCCCAGTTAAGTACCAGAGCAAGTCACTGAGGTATCACAGTGATGGTAAATGGGGAAAAAGGTGCTCATGTAGGATTTAATGTTACTGCAGAGACTGTTGTGCCCACTGGACAGGTTGATTTTAATTTTACTCTGAGGTTTTCCCTTTATGGTACCCATGGTTACTGTTTTAACTTCATGATCTGGAAGCAGCCAGATTTTACAGTCTCCAAATTTTTTTGCTTGTTGGTGGCCTCTTAAACTTGGCCACAAAGTTGGTGGCCAGGTTTGGACACAGGCATCCTGCGGGATTCTTGAGTTTAGGAGTAATTGCTTTAGCAACCAGTTCTTTGACAGAGCCTCTCGTCAACAGAGGAAGTAATTATTGTTATCTGATTTTAGACATTTTAGACGGAGGAAAGGTGTAAAAGCTACATCGCTTCTCTTAAAATTTGTCTTTGTGTTTACAGGAACAGGAGGGAGACAGAAGCCTCCTGCTCCATGTCCAATCGGTCACTACTGCCCACCAGGCACAAAGCACTCGATGCAGCACAAGTGTGCCCCAGGCACCTGGAGCAATAGGACGAGGCTGACATCTGAAGAGGAGTGCTTGCCGTGCCCTGCAGGCTGGTTTTGTGTAGGAGGAGTTCATGTCCCTTCTGGCATGTGCAGCTCAGGACACTACTGCCCTCAAGGTAGGCACTTTTTCCCAGTAAGGAAAAAAATTTAGTTTATTTCTGTCTTCAGAAATTTTATGGACTCTGATAAAGTCATTTGATGACTCTGATGAACTCATTTGATGACTTTATCAGTGTATTTTTTGCACCAAAGCATTTAAATGTGGAGTTGGATAGCAAACTGTCTGTTCTGTGTAGTGAACACTTTAAACCTGTACTGTTTGAAATGAACATGTTGGTATCATTATTTTCTTTCCCTTAATTTGCAAAGAATTAAAATGCACAATCAAGTGTCTGGTACAAACACAATTCTAGATTTGAAACTTCCTGCCGAGATTCAGCAATATTTGCTAAGTGGTGACTTTTTTTTGTTGTTTGGTTTGTGTTCAGAGCTGTGGGCAGTGATTTAAATGTATGTAAATATGTACTTGCATGTAACTCATGTAAATACTTAATAGCAATAAAGAAGGAGGGACATTATTGCCTTCTCTCTTCAAGGCTTTAATAAGAATTAGGATGGTTCTCTCATCTTTTTCTGCAAAGGTACACGGAGAGGCACACAGTACCCCTGCCCTGCAGGAACTTACAGTACCAGGTTGGGAAATGGCAGAGTGGAAGACTGTGCTGCCTGCCCTGCAGGGGCTTTCTGCACCAGTGGGACCTCCAAGCCAGTTCTTTGCCCAGTGTAAGCACACTACACTTGCTGTCATAGCTGTGGGTCTCTGTGCGCACAAAAGAATTTCTGTGGCATTTCAGAACATTTCTCATTATAAGAGATACCATTCTGCTCCAGAAATATTTGCTGATTTATTTCACCTCGTATGTTCTTGGGGCAGTCTGGGCAGGTTTTTACTGAATCAGCCATTTTCTTGGCTCCAGAAATGGTAGATATCTTCCATACAAGAGGCTAAAAATGCAGACCAGAGATGTGCTGTCCTTTTCTTGGTCAATGCTGCTGGTGATGACTCCCTTCTGTTGTGTTTTCTCCTGCAGAGGAACCTATCGCATGGAACATGGTGCAAAAGTGGCTGCAGACTGTGTCCCTTGTCCTGGAGGGTATTACTGCCCTGAGCTTGGCACTGTTACTCCTCGAACATGCGGTGCTGGCAACTTCTCAGTAAGTAGCAATAATTTTATCTTGGCATCTGTTCAGCATAAAGACTCAATTTTGGCAGAAAGAGGAGCTGCAGGACATACCCCTCAAGGGAGGCACTGGAATGAGCCCATCTCCTTGCATTATGAGTCTGGCTATTTGGGGTGATTGTGTACAGTGTTTTAAACAATATTGCCCACCTGTGCTGACCCTGTAAGTAATGAGAGAAAGTGCTAGACTAGAGAAAGCACTGGGAGTGTTCCTGCACGATCAGGCTTGGAGCTGCTCCAGACATGATGCTGAAAGTGCATCACATGTGCAATACTGCTCTTGCTGTTACTCCCACTCATGAGGCTTGCGGTAGCAATCTAATAAGTTCATCTGTCATGCATCTGGCAGTGTGTAGTTTGGTAGATGCTTTGGATTTTGGTGATTCATTTTAGCTTCTCATTGTTAGTGTAAGTATTGCAGGGGAACAGCAGAGCAGACACCTGTATTTAGTTCCTGCTCCAAAGGAAGCATTGGATTGCAATGCAGTTAAACAATCATTTGGCTGTGGAAGGTAAAATAATGAGATGGAGCCAGAGGAGGGAACAGTGGACGGCACAACTACTCTCACAAAAAGGTTCTGAGGCTTATTTCTTATTTATCTACCCCAAAACTGTAATGAATAATTCTAGTGAGAAGGGCCAGATTTCACTATTGAGGTGAAAATGGCATGCCACTTCTGTCAAATGACCCCAGTGTTTCTGTTCAGGCAAGTTTTCTATCACTGCACAAATAAGATCAGAGGAGAGATAAATGATGAATGAGGATTTACGTATGACAAAATGGACCTTGTTTATCTCTTTTGCACTTTGTAGTTCAGTGTGACAAAGAAAGGTGAGAGAATGTGTTTGTTTTTCTTTATTCCTGATGGCAAAAGGTGTTGGATTGACTGTTGTGAGGGTCAGAACCTTTTGCATGGATAATCCACAGGGGTGACAGGACCTGCTTCTTATTTGTGAAGCACAGGCTCTCTTGCCTGCAGGGTGAATACACTGAATTACATACTGTTTGTTGTTTATAGGTTAGGTTAGGTGGAATTTCTAAAGGGAAATCTTTCTGTTCCCAGTAGCATTAGTAAGCATAACAGGGAATGTTTTATGTGAGCAGGGTCCTGTCATCAGTTCGCAAGGGCGATGTCTTTGCTCAGTGGCCATGTTTTTGCAGACTTTTGTTTACTAGTGGGCTCCATTGTCAAGTTGGTTGCATTTATTTCCTTTACATTGCCTCAACGCAGCTTGTTGAATGTGCAGAGATTCTTTTGTCCTCTAGAAATGGGAACCATGTGCCTTTCATGTTGTAGGACCAAGGTTCAGCCTCCTGCTTGCCATGTTTTGTTGGACATTACTGTGCTAGTGAGCACACCAGCCGGGAGATGATGCTGTTCGTCATGATTTGCCCGGCAGGTCTCCTCTGTCCAGAAGGACAGGCAGTTGTTCCAGATGCCAGTGCAAATGCCTGCCCAAGAGGATACTACTGTCCCCAGGGAGATACTGTAAGCACATCTGCTTCTGTCCTTGGGATTCACTGTTCTCTCATCATGTTGGTTGTACAGTTACAGTCTGCACTGGAATCAGTCTTGCTGCAGGAACCTTTCCTGTTTTTTTTTTTTTTTAACCAATTTCTGTACTCTTTTGGTGTTACTATTTGCCCTACATTAAATTTTGTAATACTGAGACATTTTTCTGAGATGCTATATACAGAACTGATGTTGGATCCCCATTTTGTTACAGCCTCTTTTCAGCATTCACACCTGATGCCTACTGTTGCTTTTCAGTGTTTGTTCCCACTAATTGGAAATGAATATTTTTACAGTTTCAGCTGCTGTATGTTTGCATTATGGTATGCAGCAGTCATGTTAGTATCTTAAAGACCCACTTTTCTATTTTATTTCAAGGGCTTACATGCTAAGCCTTGCCCCAATGGGACCTATGGTGAGCAGAAGGGACTACGCAGTGCTGAGGAATGCTTACTGTGCCCTGCAGGAAAGTACTGCTACAGAGCTGCGATGGAGCCTTCAGGAATTCCCCACCCTGTAAGCATAGGCCAGCTTCTGCCAACCTTTTTTTCCAGAGGCTGCAACTCTGAACCAGAGCCTACTTAATACATGTTTTCTGCCTTTCCTTTGCCTTCTGCCTGTCAGTGTTGATTGTGAAAGAGAGTTCAAATGTCAGGAATTCATGTTGCTCTATCTCTAATGAATTTGGGGATGTTTCCTTGTATTTGTCTTGTCCTTTGAAAGAGTGAATTCTTCAAACATTAATAGCAGTTTAAAAAAAAAGAAGCCTCTATTAAGAGTAGAAAGAGCAGCTGAGTTTCTTCAACATGGATGAATCCATGCTTTTATGTAAGAGTGAGGTGACTACTCTTACCAATTACAGCTGCGTTCCAAGTACATAAGAAGAGCATCTTTCCCATGACTGCACAGGCAAAGGGTAGGGCCTGTCTTAATGACAAGATTTTCCCCTAAGAAAATCTGTCCTAAAATAATTATCCTTCGTGGCCAGAATTTTACTGATTTGTAATTGTATGGGGATTGTGAATTCCCTTCCTTCCCTCCTTTTCTGCCCCATTTTCTTGCAGTAAAAATTCCAGGTTACTCAAATTGTAGATGAAGCTTGGGACTTTCTGTGTTGAATCTTAACAAATTCCTCCTCCCTACTCAGAGAAGAATGACAAAGCCATGCTGACTGTCTTCTTTGCTTTCTAGACTGGGGATTGCCCACCTGGCTATAACTGCCCTCCAGGGACCGGATTCCCTTTCTCTTTCCCCTGTGCACCAGGCTTCTTCTGGGATAATTTGAATGCAGAGGGTGAAGACAGATGCAAACCATGTCCAGCTGGGTACTACTGTGACTCTCCTGCCATGTCAGAGCCCAAAGCTTGCCCAGCAGTGAGTTGTTTTTTCATGGTTATCTAATGGAAGAAGCTGTATGTGGGGGTCTATTTAATAGAAGATTCTTAAACGCTGTATTAAGCTGACTTTGTTTTGCAGGGCTTTCACTGTGTTGAAGGCAGCTCTGAACCTGAGCCCTGCCCAGAAGGTACATACAGTAACAAAAAGGGGCTGTCTGGACCATCAGAGTGCAGCCCATGTGGTCGTGGTTTCTACTGTGCTGCTCCAGGACAGACTGGGCCAAGTGGTCCCTGCAAGGCTGGATTCTACTGCCAGGGCAGAGCTCTGACTCCAGTAAGTCACGCAGCAAGTTGTTCTCATTTTCTAATTGTGCTCCACTGTGGTGTTTTTTGTTTTTTTGTTTTTTTTTTTATTAACCCAGTGACTTTCAAGAGCCACAATTTTGCACTACACACATAGAAGTTTATAGCATGAGGGCCACTCATCCTGCCCTCAAAGGGTGTGTGACCATTTCGTAGTTTTCCCTCTCAACACTAACATCCCCTTAACTAAAAATGTAGCCAGGTTAATATCCAGGTGAAGAGTTCAGTGGGTGTGGATCACAGTGGGATTGCTAGCTTAAAAAGGTCATCTATATTTCTATGTGTTGGCTACATTTCCCTTAAAGAGGCATTGTCTGTCCTCTGTAGAGCAGAGTATGTCTCTATTTTTCTTCTTGGTATTGCCTTGAGCCCAAATCAGTATGATGCCTTTAGTGTTTTAACCAAGTTTACTCTCTTTTGCATGATTCCTTTTCCACTTTCAGTTTCCCACAGATGGTGTGACAGGAGACGTGTGTCCTGCTGGGGCATACTGCCCAACTGGGTCCCCCTTACCTATCTCCTGTCCTCCAGGAACCTACAGCAACAGGAGCGGGATGAGAAGCCTCCGTCAGTGCTTGGACTGCCCACCTGGGTGAGTGTGATGTTTGCTGAATGTGGCTCAGGTCTGTCCCATTGCAAAGGGATTGTTAAACCCTCAGGTTTGTTGCCACAGCTGCCCATCCTTACCTTCAGCCCCCTTGCAGAGGAGTCCCCTCTGTTCTCAGGGCTCCAGTGCAAATGTGGTTCCTGCGTTCTCTATTGCTATGTACCTGTATCAGTAGATTTACAATAAGGAACTTGAACTGTCTGAGATGTAGTCCAGCTTTTACTGTTCACCTGCGTCCGTCAAGACTCATTATGTCTGTAGTGCTGGATGGCTTGATCTAGCAGTTCTTGCTTAAACATTCTCAGTAATACTAATTGGGTAGTCCTTTTTATATTACCAGATTGTATAATTCACCGTTATGTTGCATTCCTTTTAATGGCGCCAGAATTACATGTCTGATTCAGAGGAAAAAGGTATGGATTTAGCGTTGGCTTTCACCTCTCCGTGAGTGTGCACTGAATATCTGCAGATTGTTAAGGCTAGTGATGGACAGTGGTCATTTCAAGTGGTCATATCTTCATGCTGGTGTGACAAATGGGTCATGCAAGATCATCTGGGGCTTAGGGGCACAAAATCTGTGATTTTTGTGCTTCACTGTAAAGAAGGACACTGACTGGGATGGAGTTACAGGTCTCCGTGGGGTAGAATCTGAATTTTTCTGTGTTCTCATTTTTTACATTTTTTTCACTCCCTGTTTTCCCTTGAGAGGTAGGCAGGGAAACGGAGCAAGAGACAGCTCTGGAATTCATGTTCTGTCCAGATGCTGAAGGGAATGCTCTCAAAGCTCCTTTTTTGTATTCCTGTGTATTTCTAGTCCAAAGATGCAGAGAAAGCTAAAGAAAACCAATATCTGGGTGTTTGTGTGATCTTTATTCAGAAGTATATACAGACGCCACTCGGTGATTGTAGAAGGGGGAATTCTTTCCAGGATAAAAGTACCAAATCTGAGAGGCTATGGTCTTTAAAAAAACATGTGTGAGAAGTGATATGTGTTCTGTAACTTCCTTTCAAGGGGCCTGTAAGTGAACAGGAAGCAGGTCTCTGTGAGATCCTAGGTAGAGTGCAGGGAATTTTTTATTTTTGGACTGCACTATCCAGTGACAAAACAAACTATTGCTACCCAAGATTTTTATCTTTCTCTCTCCCACACCTAGCCTTTATTGTGATGGGGCAAATAACCAAGCTCCCTCAGGACCATGTGAACCTGGCTACTTCTGTACAGGAGGTGCCAAAAGTGCTCTTCAGCAGATGGTCATGGAGGGGCATTATTCCTTATCAGGAGCTTTCAGGCCAGAGCCATGTCCTCTTGGCAGCTTCCAGCCTGTAAGTACATTAGTATGCACTGTAAGATGTTTGTGGGGTCATCAGAGCCATTGGTAACTGTACAAGTGTGTGAATAGTCATCTGTGAAGCGTTTGTAAGCAGACAGCTTAAAAAAAGAAGGACTTGGGTTTTCTAGTAAGCTCGGAAGTCACCGCCACCATCTTTGCTTCTGCCCTGCAATAGAGGAACTCTGTGCATAACTAGAAAGGTTTGGGAAAGGACACCAGATCCATCAGTCTGGAACTGTTCTCTGTAGCTAATTTGGCAGTTTTTCCTAAATTTTGTGTAGTGCCAATTTAGCAGTGACTTAAGGAAGCTTTAGCCTAGCATGAGTGAATTACCATGTGGATAGCTGTGTAGCCTCTTACAGCCATATTAGATCAGGGCTGTGTCTGCCACTGCTTTAGTGTTGCATGGTGCTATCCAGATACACAAATTGTTGTATTTGAACCACTGCTCGGTTGCTTCACGGTGTTCATTTTGTAGTAGGGGGAGTCTTTGGGAGATGGTGGAATTTTCAAGGTTTATTTATTCACATTGTAAGCAGTAACACTGCACATCTGCAAAGTTCTTTCTTATGTCCTTTTTTCAGGGCCGTGGTCAGTCTCTTTGTAGGGACTGTCCAGAGGGTACATTCTGCAATGAGACAGGCCTGGCTGAAGCCCAGCTTTGTCCAAAAGGGCATTTTTGCTTGGCTGGAAGTTCCCTGCCTCTCCCCTGTCCAGTGGTAAGGATCCAATATGACTGTGTTTTTCAAGTAGCAATTGTCAGTAGATTTCCAAGACCCTTGGTGGAGGACACTCACTAGCTCTCTGTCTTTGTGCAGGGAACATTTGCGGATGTACTCAGGGCGGGTTCGTGCAAGCCCTGCCCAGCAGGCATGTACTGCAGCATGGCTGGTCTGACTGAGCCAGAAGGACGTTGCCAGCCAGGATATTACTGCAGTCAAGGGTCCAGCAGCTCCTCACCTGTGAGTACTGAACATCTTGGATTGCTGCAGACCGTTTGGCACTACAAAAACTTTCATAAACCATATTCATCTTATTTCCCTTGCTTCAGGTAGGGCTTTCCTTTGGAGATCTTTGCCCACCAGGACATTATTGCCCTGCTGGCACGACACACCCAAAAGAGATGCCATGCCCTGCTGGCACCTGGAATGGACAGAGAGGAGCCCAGGATGCCAGTTGGTGTCTTCCTTGTACCCCTGGGTTTTTCTGCAGTATGTCTGGCCAAGATGCTCCACTAGGACTTTGTGCACAAGGTGAGACAAAGCCAGAACTTCTTTAGCTACTCAGAAAATCGTTGGGTTTTTTTTGCATGACAGAGAGGACTCAAATGCTTTCTGCTTTAAGGCTATTACTGCACAGGAGGGACAAAGATTGCAAAGCCAGAGGATGGTGTCACTGGAGATATCTGTCCTCGAGGACATTTCTGCCCTGCAGGCTCAGCAGCACCTTCTCCTTGCCCCAGTGGAGAATACAGTAATGCAACAGGTCAGGAGCTGGATCTTTGCAGCTTCAGTGTGATCCGGGAAAGCTAGAAGCAGATTGTATTTCTTGCCTGCGTTCAAGAATGTCTTGATAGCTACTGGCTGTTAGAAGTACTCAGTATTTTGCTTGGGACAGAGAAAGGGTTTTTCTGTTTTGTTTTGTCTTCATGTTGTTTTTTTTTCCCCTGGTGTCACATGGGGGGTTATCTTTCACCCCTGCAGCAGGTCAAATAGTAGGATTGTAGCAGTGACAGTGCACAGAAAGCTAGTAGGCAGTTAACCAGATTTCCTCCCTGTTCTGCCTGCCACCTACCGGTGAGATGTGGAGGTTATTGGTACTCGGGCTAGAGTGGTTTTGAGAAGCTTGCTGAATGAAACACTCTTGGGAGAATGTACATGTTTGAAGACCAGTCATTCCAGGAGGGCTTGCAGAATAACTTTATTTCATCTGCTGCTTCTTTTAAGGAAAGTTGTGTACTAGAAAAGCAGGAAAAAGTTGTGCACATGGTATTTTATTCTAGTTCGTTACATGTTTCCTTTCAATTTAGTAAATTTCCTTCACAGGTCAAGACAAATGCTTTCCTTGTCCTGCTGGGTTTCACTGTCCAAAAGGACTAAGACACCGCTGCCCTCCTGGCTTCTATTGCCCTCGGAAAACTGGACTCAGTTTTTATCCTTGTCCCCCTGGGACATACAACCCCTCTTATGGACTCAGCCAGGCTGGGAGGTGTCAGCAGTGCCCTGCAGGTGAGGAAGTAACTGAGTACTGTGATCATTCGTGTGGAGCAGTGTCTAAGAGAGTGATCTCTCTGCATATCTCTCCTCCCAATGCACTGGTGCACTTTACGTCTAGGAAATGCATGCATAAAAATACACAATGAAAGGAGATTCCTTGTCCCACAGGTAATATCTCTCAGTGAGCCACAGTTGTTGTTTTTTTTGTCCTCGGTAGGTAGGAGAAGAGTTCGGTTTTACACTCAGGGTTTCCCAGAGGGGTATGATTTGAATTGGAATGCTGACTCTGAGGAATCAGCTCACCCAAAGTCTCCCTGTTTGCTTTCCAATCGGTGCATGCAGCACAGCAGCTCTTCTGTTTTTTACTGACCCTCTGTTCCCTCTGTGGTCTTCCAGGACTGTTCTGCGGAGACTGGGGATTATCCTCTCCAAGTGGTCCCTGCTGGCCGGGATTCTTCTGCACAGCAGGTATTGAATGTAGCATTCAAAAGGACAAAAGAGAAGTGAAAAAGTAGAAAGATGTGGTCTTCAGGATTTTTTTTTATACATTGTCTGTGCAGTCTTTGCCTGGCTTACTGCAGGGCGTGCCAGGATAGCCTTGAGGAATGAAGCTATGTAATAAGATTATATTTGGTCACAACAGAAATCTTTCTAGTCAAAAACCTGCTTTCTGAGGCTAGTAGAAGGACTTAGGAAAATACACAAAAATTGGACTCGAGTCCTTTTGCTATATTCTTTCAGTGTCCAGCTGTGAGTGATTCAAGAACATTTTGAGATAGAGTTTGGATCTGGGATCACTGTGTTTAATAGTCGAGATTTCTTTCAGGTCTTTAACAGTTTCTGTGCTCTCTGCATGGCAGTTGTCATAAACGTTTTATTGAGAACAAGTCCAGATTTAAGATACCATTGGATGCAGTCCAATTTAAAGGAAAAGCTTACAGGCAACTTTTACGTGTTGTTTGCCACACCAGTGCAGGGAGAGCTTGCATTAAAAACAGGTCTTTTTGTTTCTTCAACAAGCACATAATCCTGGAGGCTGCTCTGAAACAGATTGGTCAAGTCTGCTGTGATCTGCATTGCGATCCGTGCTTTGCAGGGGGGTGACAGCCCTTTGAACTAACTTCATGCTTGCTCCCAGTATTCTCACATAAAGAAAAAAGCTTCCTGCTATAGAAATTATTCTTTAGGCATGGGGAGGAAAGACTGGCCTACGAATAGCAACCCATATCATTCAGGAAACCTTTGGTCTATCTTCCTGATGTAGGAGCAAGTGTCCCAAACCCTAATGGAGCCACAAACACGAGCACTGGTGGCCCATGCCCACCTGGACACTTCTGCCCAGCTGGCACAAGTATCCCACAGCAGTGCCCTGTGGGCACTTATTCAGACAGGTGAGCTTCTTGATTCTGATGGTGCTAATTTGTATTTTCCTTTCCTTTTTGTTTTATCCCTCTCCTACTGCTGTCTAACTACTACCTCCTTTGCTTCCCTGCAGAGTCCTTAAGCCCCTTAAGGTGCAGCTCAGTAAGGCTCATTAGACACATCTTCAAACTGATTATAAAAGCCTCATGGTTGTTTTCACTTGGCCTGAGGTGTAGGCATCAGAGGTCCTCCTGCTGAACTTGCACACTTGCCAACAGAAAGCCTGCTTATGTCTCTCCACAGGCTGTACGTCCGGCAGGAATCCAGCTGCACAGTGTGCCCAGCTGGCTCTTACTGCAGCTCTGCTGGCCTCACAGCACCCTCAGGACCCTGCTCAGCTGGGTACTACTGCCTGTCTGGAGCTTCCTCACCGTCGCCACCTGGTGAGTTGCACTGGGTGAATGTTAGTGTCTTCACTTGCTTGTGTCCAATAATTAGGGGTCTTGGCAACAGAAAGCTTTGAAAAATGCCACTTCTCCCGCGGTACTTCTGCCTCTTCTCAGTCATTTAAGCCCTTGTATTAATTTTGTTCGGGGTATTTATTACCAATGCGTACATGCCAAGGATGAAAAAGCAGTCAGTCCACCTATCTGTGTTACCGAATAAGACGCTTGCACTGAACCCTGGGAGAGTTATGAGTACCAGCCTGCAATGGAAATAGCCTGATTCCCCCTTGTCATTTTGTTGTGTATCAGAAATAATAATTTCCAGGGAAGAGTTCCAGGTCTCCAGTGGACAATTAAATATTCTCCAGAATTCTTGGTATATGGGAAGCAAAGTGCTTGGGAAGCTGATGTGCGAAATACAGTTCACTGTGGCTTTGCCTGTGAACCTAGGAGGAAAAAGACAGGGTGACACAGCATTGAATAACTCCAAAGCTGAGATACTATAGTTGTTTTAGACATTGTGTTGTGCCTCCTCCTGATCTGTCTTCTGGGATCCCAGAAGACATAACTAAGAAGAGATCCTCGTCAGTTAGCTCACTTTGTTGGCATTGTCCCTCCCTCAACATCTCCCTTTGTTGGCTTTGTCTTCTACTTTTTGTGTCCTAGGTGTGTGGGAGAAAGGAGGCCCTTGTCCTGTGAGCCACTTCTGTCCAGAAGGAACCAGCTTTCCGTTAGCTTGTCTTGCAGGGACTTATAACAACCTCACCAGACAAGCTGCATGCTTTCCTTGTGCTGCAGGCTACTACTGCCCAGAAAATACTACCAGCTACAGTGTGAATCCTTGCCCAGCTGGTTTTTACTGCCCCAAAGGTGAGATGGGCCCAGGGGACAAGACCATCCATTGGCCAGGGTGAAACATCTTTTTAAAGGCAGGAAGTGGTCCCTGTGAAATAAACCTTCAAGTGTTAGGTTCTTCGTAGAAAAAGAACCCAATCTTTTAAATGATAGATAAGGCTGTCACTTAACCCCCCCCCACGGGTAAGCTAAGCAGCACCTGGAGATTGTCATGGCTGTGAAGGCCAAGCTGTGCACTGTGGAGGTCGGCACTTAGATAAACTGGCAAAGATGACAAGAGGCGATGCTACGGGATTAATAGCCAAGATACTATTTATAGTCCATGAAAGATTCTGTCTCTATTTCAAAGGAACCAGGTTTGCTACAGAGTTTCCCTGTCCCCGGGGCTACTTTAACCCTGATCCCATGACACAGAGCTTGGATAGCTGTTTGCCCTGTCCACCTGGGCACTACTGTGGGAAGGAGAACTTGACAGCCGCATCAGGCAAGTGTGATGCAGGTGAGTTCTGGATCTGTTTGGCTGCTGCATTGGAGGCGATGTCTTAGGGAGGCTGATGCTTACATCTTGCAAATTTACTACAGCCTTACCAGTCTGGTCTAATGGCACAGACTTCATGTAGGATATATCTGGTAGCCATGAGCAGTAGTCTCTGTCTGCCATTCTCAGCCAATTCAGGCAGGTGGTTTGAGCTCTGTTGCCATAAAGCAAAAATACTGAACTCAAGCTTGTTAGATCATCTTCACTGATGCGATGTTACACAGAAGGATCATTGTATGCACTACTCCATGGAAAATTATGCCATGGTGTTGTCAAACTTCAGTGATATTAGCCTGTCCCATATTCTATGTGCTTATGGCTGTGCTGTGAAGGCATTACGTGCAAGGCCATCCCACCTGGCTTATTGATGATAACTTCTGGAGCTCTGTCATTGCTTGAGCTTCAGTCATGTTTTATGTTCTCAGGTTGGTTTTGCATCTCAGCTGCTTGGACCTCACGGCCTTTTGATCTGGATAACTACACCAATGCCAACTGCCTCTGTCCAGCCACTGCCACTGGAGGGAAGTGCATAGCTGGTTTCTATTGTCCCAGAGGAAGCCCAGAGCCTCTTCCCTGCCGTCCAGGGTTTTATTGCAATGCCTCAGGTTAGCATCTGCTTTTGGAGAACAGGAGTGATGTGTTTTGAGGGGAGTGGAAATAAAGGCATTGGGTGGACGAGGAAGTATTTGTTATTTAGGAACTCACTAGAAGATTTTAAAGCTAGGTTCTGATTCTGGGTGATACACCTGACTTTGCCCAGAATTTTTTGTGTGTCCTTAAGTGAGTCATTTAGCTTCTGTAGCCATGTTCCCATTTTCAGAGGACCACTATGAACACACATCATTACAGGTTCATAGACGTAGGAGATCAGGGTCTTCTGTCAGACTCCTCTGTATTCTCTGAATCTGCAGAGCTAGCAGACTGCTGCTTCATTTTCTCCTGTTTCTTTTCTATCCTTTCGGTATTCTTTCAGTGGGTTAAATTGAAGCTTTTTTTTATTCTGATACTTTCATAGAGGTGTAATGGTACTTGCAAGATGCCTTTGGTGTCACCCTGGGCTAGCTTAGAATGGGGCTCAGGTGTTAACTTGTGATGTTTGCCCAGAGGGAAGCTGGAAGCCATTGCATCTTCTGCTTTTTTCCCTCTGTCTTGGTGCTTGGAGTGCCATTACCCCCTCTGTCTTCCAGGTCTGTCTGTCCCCAGTGGGGAATGTACTGCTGGCTTTTACTGTAAAGGTGGAGCAGCCCTCCCTAATCCGACAGATGGTGTGACTGGGAATATCTGCCCTGTGGGGACTTACTGCAGTAAGTATCCAGCATTGATCCGGAACAAAAATTTCATGGTACATAATATCTGAAATACTGATAGGTGATTCTGAGCGTGTGGTGGCCGACTTGCTAGGGTGTGTCTTGAGTCCTAGATTCTTCTAGTTCCTCCTCTGACCTGTTCTCTGAAAGTGGTGATGTATTTGTCTCAATGCCTTAACTTGTCTGTCTTCAGAATGTAATTAGCTTCATGTGTTTCTTTATGTAAAATGTAGCTAATAATATTTGTCCTCTTCGACCCAGCACTGATCTGTGAGTGAAAATAAGATTCCACCAATGCTGTTTCCATGATGCACTGCACTCATCTAGCCCCTGAATGCAGCAATGTTTTCATTCTTTCATTGTTCATTTCTCTCGTCTTGTTTCTGCTCTCACAGCTGCAGCATCAGCAGTACCCAAGCTCTGCCCAGCTGGCACCTTCTCCAGCCTACCAGGAAGGAGAACACTTTCTGAGTGCCAGCCTTGCCCCTCTGGCTTCTATTGCGAGTTACCTGGTCTCAGTGCCCCCACTGGAGAGTGTTGGGAAGGTAAGCCTTGAATAAACTGGCTGTACTGCTCCCCAAATACGAAAGATGCCTACATATTACCGGCTCTTGAGTCTTGCCTACGGATGAAAGATTTGAGGCTTACTGCCTACCTTGGTTTTCCTTCTCTTGACCAGAGAAGAATTTCTGGCTCTGTGTGAAAAGTCTGTTAGGTAAAAGCAATTCTGATATGAAAGCAAAAGTGGCAACTTTTGCGTATTTCTTCTGAACAGTTAAAATATCATCAAGGGAAAACTGGTGTTCAGTGGGAAAATTTTCTTTGAAGGGTTTCAGTAACTGGAAGGAACAGAGATCAGTGCTGTGTCCCTAAGTGTTTTCCTGTGCCATCTGTAAGTTTTGTCCTGTGTTTTGAGGACCACTGGGTGGTAAATTTCCTTCTTATGAGTGCAGCAACTGAAAAGTTTTGATGTGGGTTTGTCCCAGCAGAGGTGTGATTCAGATCAATAGTAATTTAAGGTCAGCAGTAGATTTATTTCTTCAGTGGCCAGTGAGGTGCTTGGCATGCCTGGGAGAACCTGTGAGGTGCCTTCTCTTCTAATGAGCAGCAGCTCAGCAGCTAGTACATCTTGGTGACTAATTTACCTTTCTTTCCTCTGTCTTTGCTGCAGGCTATTACTGTGACAACCAGCAAGGGCCAGTTATTGATTTTACCCTTTACCCATGCCCACAAGGTTTTTACTGCCCACCAGGGACAAACAGGAGCACTCAGTACAGCTGTCCTGCAGGAACCTTTGGACCAAGGCAAAAACTGAAAACTGTCAAGGAATGTCAGAAATGCCCACCAGGAAAATACTGTGAATTCTCTGGACTCGCTGCCCCAACAGGTATATAAAGCATTTGAGTAACTTCAGGCTATGCTTAAGGATGTGTTGAAAATATGCCTAAAGAGAAATGTGTGCTTAAGTACTTGCCCAGTTATGGAGGCAGTGCTTGGTCTGAGCTAAGTAAAGTGCTTCCCTATCTAGGAACTGTCAGTCTGTCATCTGCTACCAATTCTCCACTCCATGCAATTACAAGCAACTTCTCCACCTGATGGCCATTCCATCATTCATTTGTAGACTGGCAGTGGCTCTGTACCGTCTCATAGCAAATGATTGTATTTCAATCTGTATGCTGAAATTTGTATTTATGTGCCTGTTATTTTAATACAGTTATGTGGTTTTTTTTTTGTATGTTATTCTGTTTTCTAGGAGACTGTGCTGAAGGGTTCTGGTGCAAAAGTGGTGCCCAAGTAAGAAATCCTCAAGATGGAGAGTCTGGACTTCCTTGTCCACCTGGTCATTATTGTCCACAAGGTAGGGTGCTTTGCTAAAGCATAATTTTTCTTATTTCATAGAAAGCATGAGGTGGCATTTCCTCACTCTAGTGCAATTGATTTTGCCAGGTGCACCACTTCCATTACAGTGCCCTCCTGGCACTTGGTCTGGCAGTGAAGGCAGTAGCAGTTTGCAGGAATGCCAGCCTTGCCCTGGGGGATATTATTGCAATAGCTCTGGACAGAGGGCCCCCACAGGACACTGCAGCCCAGGGTAAGCAGAAGAGTGAACACATTTACTCTGTGTAAGGAAAGGTGCTCTACAAGGGGTCATCTTTACCCTCTGGAAATAATGAGAGTACGTTCCTGTGTTCCCTGCTGCAGGTATTACTGTGTCACTAGGGCCCAGACCCCAACACCCACTGATGGGCTCTCAGGAGCTCCGTGTCCAGTTGGTCACTTTTGTCCTCTTGGATCCAGGAGTCCAGCACTATGCCCAGCTGGCTCCTACATGCCACAGACCCATGGAGAGAAGTGCCATGCTTGCCCAGACGGTGAATACTGTATCCCTGGTGAGAAGCCGGAGCCATGTCCCCAGGGTAAGTTAGGGTTCCCCCTTACATGCCTGCTTTGCTTTAGATTTTGGAAAGACAGCTAATTCTGATCTGTTCGTTCCTTTCCAGGGTATTTCTGTCCCAAAGGCACAGCTCTTCCAATGGCTTGTCCAGCAGGGTCATATAACCCCTCACAAAGGCAATCCAGCTGCCTCCCCTGTCCTAAAGGGTAAGAGCGAGACTGTGACCTTAGTGTTGTATGTATGAATAAAGGACTATTGGAAATAAGGGTTCATCCAGTCACCTCGGAGCAGTGTGCAGTGGGAAAATGACTGACTCTACCACTGAAAAGCACTTGTATCTGGCAGGAAGCAGAGCAACTATTGAACTCTGTTAGCAACACTGTAGAATTGATTATGGGACCAGGCAAAGTCCTAAACCCAGGTAAAACTACTCTGAAAGGGAATTTAGATTAGAAGTTATTTAAAGCAAGGAAACCATTGGCACCATAAACTACTTTCACGTCTGAAATAATAGATGGTTTCCTTGGCAACAGGCTGGCATAGTTGTGATAGAGGGGAAGAGGGTCTTGTATGTCACCTGATGCTGAGTCTGGCATTTCCTTAGGGGATTCATCTCCAATTACTAACTGGATTTGACCTTGATTAACTTTTACAAGTTGATGATTCACAGCCTCGATGTGTTATAACTCGAGTTAAGAAAATTACATCTCTGTGGCTTTTGCAATTATGCCATCAATTTGGCATATGAGGAAACAACTAAGAATGTAGTAATATGCATAAGTAGGTCTCTTTTGTGGTCAATACAGCACAGTGCAGCAGCCATGTTAGACTAGCTTTTGCCACTGTTAAGTCATTATTTAGGTATTTGTGGATAGAATATTGCTGGAAATTCCTCGCCCTTCCTTTTTTTAATCTCTCTTTGAACCAGGTTCTTCTGCCCCAAAAATTCCTCTTCATTTTTGGGGAATGAATGTTCAGCTGGCCACTACTGCCCTACTGGTACTGCTTCTGCGACTCAGTTTCCATGTCCTAAGGGAACTTACAACCCACAAAATGGAAGCAGCCTAATGTCTCACTGTACCCTCTGTGACCCAGGTAAAGAGCAAATAAGCATATCTCAGGATGGTGACAGGACAACTTATGAAAATGTATTTTGAATGTTCTTGAGTTTCAGCGGTACCATTTGTGTGGTTCAGTGGATGAATGACAGGCTACAATGTCCCACAGCCAGTGTGCTATGTGGAAATGAAGACAGAGAAATACTCAGCTGCCTGTTGATCTAAGGGGTTCTAAAGCCACATACTGAACTGGAGCTGGAAACACTTGGCAGTTATCTTGCTCCTATCCCTGGTATTATTGGAGTCAAGCACTTCAGAGAAAGAGAGTTATTCCTTGACTCTAAAACGTACCTTAAAGAGATGTTACACAGAAAAATGTGGGAGAAGGTACTTGTCTGGGAGGTTGTCATCTCCATGCTGTCACATATCTGCCACAGATACCTTATGTAATGCTTCATAAACTTAAAGAACAAGGTGATCCTTATAAAAGAAATTTGCAAGGCAAAATTTCACACTGTGCAGAGTTACTCAAGTGAGATGAAAACCAGAAGCAATATAGCTACAACATCATGCCCTGCTAAGAATTAGCTTAAATTACCTTGGGCAAAAGATCATATAAATTGATTATACTGTTTCCAGCTTTTGAGACAGTATTTGTATGCAACACTGCATTGTTCAATGCAAATATGATTTTAGCATGAGATTTTTGCCACCTTTAAGTTGGGAATCTAGGTGAAGTGCATCGGCTAGGCTGTCTAGTCCAGGGAGGAGAGAGAAAGAGGTGCTTTTAAAGAGGTCGGATTATTCTTCTAGTATAGATGTCTGATTGATGATGGTATGAATCACTTCACGAGCTTAGATGAATAATTTAGACTGCATGCCTAACTTATAGATACAAAAAAAGAAAAAAATATCCTAGATTTCATTAAGCCTGCTGTCACTAGGCATCATCTGCTGGTTGGTTTGTTTTCCTGAATCATGGAAATGAATATCCTTTTGCACTTCACTGTATATATTTTCATGTTTGTGTAGGTATGTAGCTTGTTCTCTGAAGTATCTTCCTATTGTTTTCTGCCAGTACTAACGGCAGTGCATCGCTTTCTCAGGGCACTACTGTGCACTTGCGGGGCAGTCGCACGTTACAGGAACCTGTTTGGCTGGGTTCTACTGCAGTGGAGGCGCTTCTAGTCCAACACCTACAGATGGTCTTCTGGGGAACACATGCCCAAAGGGAACTTACTGCCCTGTGGGCACTGCCTTTCCCCAACCATGTCCTCCTGGTTATTACAGCAACTCAACTGGGAATACTGGGATTGAGGACTGTCTCCTGTGTGATGCAGGTACAACACTGAAAGAAAGGACTAACAAGATTCCAGCCAGACACCAGCGTTTCTAGGGCTCCTGAGAAACTTTGTGGTTGTAGAGCAGGGAATCATGAACACCCGTTTTCTTGGCGAGAGACATTAAGTAGAGCATAGTAAGATTAAATCTGCCACTTTCCCATGTAAGAGATACAGTGAGGTACAAACTTCTGTGCTATGATCTTCACTTTCCACCCTTTCTCTACATGCTTTCATACTCTGAGAAGATACAGAGTGCTGTTTGTTCAGGCATGTAAGCTCTGTACTGTAGCTGTTCTCAGTGAAAGCATCTTCAGGAGAATAGATGTGAGGTGACATCAGACATGATAGTCGAGTGATTATTTCCTAGTTACATACTTGCTGTTGTCTGTCTTGTCTGACCAATGTCATTATGGTGCTTTTGGGTCCCTTTTCAGGGTATTTCTGCAGTGGGACTGGACTTTTATCTCCAACTGGATTGTGTGAAGCTGGATTCTACTGTAGTGGAGGAGCCGTTTCTCCTAAACCTTCCATGGTAAGCTGTGCTTGTAATGTAAATATTGTAAAACACGGTATCTGAACTGGACACCATAAGGTCACCTTAGTTCTTTTGCCCTGTCTCAAACTCTCTGTTACTGTGTTATGTTCTGTATCAGGTACGTCAGGTTTAATGATAGTGAGAGGGGCTAGAGACGGCAAAATACACCTGGCCATCTTTCAGCTTTTAAATCTAAAAGCTGACCAAAAATATCTCTATCTTTGCATATTGTTGCTGCAAAGCAGCGCAGAATGCCATATCACATAAAAATTACAGAGGTCAGCAGTGCATGAGTTTGATTAGAATATTGCATCTGTCAGCCCTCCTCCTAGGCAAAATACACTACAAATTTTTAAAGATAGTAACTCAAGAAGACAGTGGGTTTTTGCTACAGTTCTCTGCAGCCTACAAATGAAGAGGAAAGGGTGGTGCCAGCTTCCAAATGGCCAGCCCAGTGAGATTTGTTATGTGTAGTGTTCTGATCCCTTCTCTTGGAAAAGGATAAGTGTGCAGTCTTAAAGACTAAGCGATGAATGCAGACTTTCACACTATGTGTCTAATTCTCTTTACCATTAGTATCTGACATAGTTGTTTTTGCAAAGTCACCCTCTGAGTTTGTAAATTGTATGGAAAGATTTTCTGTAACTGTGGTGTTTTTCTTCAAAGATAACAATTAGTGGAGGACCGTGTCCACCTGGACATTACTGTATGGTGGGGAGCAGCAGAGCCCAGCCTTGCCCTGCAGGGAGTTACAGCCCATTCTGGAGTATGGCACAGTGTATGGAGTGCCCAGAAGGTTTTTACTGCAAGACTGCTTCCACAAACTACACCGATTGCCCTGCAGGTGGGTCTGATTGCACCTACCCATTCATTCAGGGAAAGTTCATTTAAAGCATTAGCAGATGCTCTTATAGCTGTTTGGAGTGGATTTGTCATTGGCCCATGTTGCATGAATCACGATTCTCTTCCACTGGATGGGTCAATGACCTTGGCCAAAGCACTTAACCCCTTTGTAATTCAGTTCCTCTGTCTGAATGTGAAAAACAGTACAACATAGCAGAGATAGTTTTGGCAGTAGATGTTTACAACGTACTTCAAAATCTTATTATAAAACTGATTGCTGTTAAAACTATTGCTAATCCTCAAGTGATTAACTTAATTTTATGGCGCTGATGTGATGAAGGCGTCACCCAGTTGTGATAAATTGCGAGATGGGTCCACCATCATAGCTTGGTTTTAGTCCTTCTCAGAAAGAGTTGAAGAGAATGCTGTGTGTGCAGGTTGGGGGTTCTTCCCAGGCTATTACCAGCATGCGTTAACCTTTATGAAACCTCTCTTTTCTTTCCTAGGTCACTACTGCCCCAGGAGTACAGAATTTGCCTCGCAGTATCCTTGTCCTCCTGGAACCTACAGCGAAGCTTTAAATATCTGGGATGTTTCCAAGTGCCAGCTGTGTCCTCCTGGAAGGGTCTGTTCCAAGCCAGGCCTAGCAAGACCAGATGGACTGTGCGCACCTGGATGGTTTTGTCCACCTGGATCCATGTCAAGCAAACCGGTGTTTCCTGGAAATCACTCTGGTACAAAGAAGAATGATAACGTGTGATAATGATTATTACTGAGGTGGTAGTATTACAGAGTCACTTAAAGGACCCGTCCAGGTTCAGGATGGCTTGCTTTCCCTTGTTAGTTTCCTTAATTCAGTGCTGTAGTTCTGTTCTTCCTGGTCTCTTTAGATGAGATAGAGCACTTGCAATTTTTATGTTTCAACTCAGTATCTGTTCTTTCCATTAGCAGGCATGGCATCTCCAGCTTCTGGATCTGTTGGGCGGTGCCAAGCAGGAACCTTTTGTCCTGCTGGTTCATATCTTCCTATTCCCTGCACACCAGGTAAGAGAAGCATCTTTGTCCCCCTGCACAAGTGTTGGTATTTTCGTTTGTTTGTTTTTTACATACTCTCTTCCTTTTTGCCAAAATCACAAGGCAATCCTAGTCTTGTGATATTAGTATTTGAATTCTGGTGTCTCTCAAACTGAGGGTCTTACTTCTGCCCCCTGCATCAGGCTTGTACTGTGCAACTGCAGAGCTTGCAGCTCCGTCAGGTCCCTGCGAGGCTGGCTTCTACTGCACAGGGGGCTCCATGCTCCCAAACCCTATGGATGGAGCCGTGGGGAACATCTGTCCTCGAGGGCACTTCTGTCCTGCAGGGAGTTCTTCTCCATCTCCATGTCCCCCAGGTAGGTTAGACAGCAGCTGCTGCATGCTGTCATTTCTCTTCCCAGTGCCGTGTGAGCTGCTGAGCTCATCTGAGTCTGTGCCATTATTCTGCAGCCCCTTGTTATTTTGCACTGAAGCGTGCCTTTATGTTGCCCAAGGGGTAGCTGCTGTCAGCATGAAAGCTTAGCCTCTAATCCGATGCTGTTGTATTGGAAGCATCAGTCCTAAATGTGCATTCAGACAGTAATTGCACAACTGCTTCCGGAGCCTCAGTCTGTGGCCTACACGCTGCTGTGCAGCTGTGGGGGGGAAGCTTATTCCTGAGCCATCCTGAAGGAAAGGTCACACAGCGAGCTGAGCACATGTAAGTCTCTGCTGCCCTCCCTGTTCAGTGAGAGCTGTCCTTTAACGTCACCGTTAATGAGACCACCAATTAAGTTGAACGAGAAGGACTTTTAGAGGTTTTGTTTCTTTCTTAGTTAAACCTATAGTTAAACAAGTGTCTGTACTGCTCTGTCTAGACCAGAAA
Organism: Anseranas semipalmata; assembly: GCA_013399115.1. NCBI lineage: Eukaryota > Metazoa > Chordata > Aves > Anseriformes > Anseranatidae > Anseranas > Anseranas semipalmata. Next base: position 562,257 of record VXAA01001109.1, read on the forward strand.
TAAACAGGAATTCACCTCAGCCAGCACCCATTACCAACCTCTCACAGCATTCTCTCACAGGAACATTGTCGTCTACATCCAGCTGCACACCATTGCCTTGTCTCTTACCGGAGTGCTGGATGCTCCCTTTGACTTCCTTCCTAGCCAGCATCCTTTTGGCATCTTCTGTGAGAGGTGGCTGGCGGCTAGTGTGGCTAAAAAGTTGCTGCTTTAGGAACTTGTACTTCTCTCCATAGCTACTTGCAGCAGGGTCTAGGATGATGGAGGATGATGGGAGAGTGTGCTTTTGGTGTCTTTTTATTTTCAGGCTCCTTCCTGGCTCATCGTGGGGGTCAGACAGCACAGGACTGCCAGGCCTGCTTCCCAGGGTGGTTCTGTTCTCAGCATGGTCGGAGCTCCCCGGAGGGCTTGTGTAAAGAGGGATGGTTTTGCCCAGAGGGCTCTGTGTCAGGTCAGCATTCAGGTAAGAAATCTTTGGGGTCATTCTTTATCTAAAGGAGTTGGAATGGTGAGATGGTTTTAAAATCCGCCTCTACTTACAATTTCAAGTTACATTTAAAAATGGCTAGCTATTTAGATTTAAAAAAAATGTTTTCCAAAAATTCTACCCAGTAGCACAGGTTAAGTAGTGGATAATTGTGTATACAAGTAGTAGGAAAATAGGCATTGTTAACTGGTATCTTACTGGGGCAAAGAACAAGCTGAAAAAATATCTCAAGACGTGTTTATTCCTTGTGAGATTTTCAGCTTTGCTAGAAAGAGCTAGTAAGAGAGAAGGTTATATGTGACTGTTGGTTCTCCATTTCATAAGGGTGATGTAGGGATACGTGTATCTCCAATCCTGCCATGTCAGAAGCATACAGGCAGCTCTGTGAAAAGGAAGTTAGTGGCCCTGCAACAGTGCAGAGACGCTGCAACCCCTTCAGCTTTCTGAAAGCTGTTGAGGGCAACAAGTCTGCATAGCTGTTCAGTTAAAAGCCTAGTTCAGCGATATGCAAAGTTGTGTTCAGAGTGCAGTACATGGGCCTTCACTGCTCAGATCTGTGTTTAGCAAAGCTTTTAACAAATCCAGGGTTGTTTCTTCTTTTTTTTTCCTTTTTTTAATTTTTTTATTTTGATCTTTATAAAGCTTTTATCTTAAGTCTTCCAGTTCTACGTTTGTGGTGATGGTTCCTCCAATAACACTATACAGCTCTCCAGGTCATGAGCAGAGCAGTTACATTAGAAGTATTCCTTTTTTATTTACTCCTAGACTATTTCTGTCCTGTGGGCCACTATTGCCCCACTGGCAGCCCTGAGCCCATACCCTGTCCCTCTGGAAAATATCAGGACCAGGCTGGTAAAAGCCAGTGTGAAACATGCCCAGCAGGAATGTAAGTGAAATGGATCTACTCCTTCATCTTGATGCTTTCTTTGGGAATTAGCATATGTATTTCCATCTGCGTTAGGCTGCTGTGTGTGTTGTATCTTTTGATACACGTCTGTTGGTTTTTTTTGTTCCTGTTTTTGTATTGTCTTTCCCTTTATTGTGTCATTTTCCGTACTTCAACCTGTGTGTGATAGAAGATCCATCCTGCTAGGTATATCTGCTGAGAAAGACAAAATGTTCCTGACAGGCTGCATCTCAGCTCTCTGTTTGTATCATTTCAAGTAATTTGGCTTGTCATCTTAGACTATCACTGTTGTGCAGAAAGTGTTTCTTAGTCCCTTAGAACAGAGGGAGAGCATGGTGTGAGGCAGTACTTGGATTTTTTTTTTTTTTGTAGGTTCTGTGCCCTAAAAGATCACCCAGACAATCTCCAAGAGAACTTGCATGGGATAATCAAACCAATGGTCTGTCCAGCAGGATATTACTGCCTCTCAGGCACAAAAGCTGGCAATCAGTACCCATGCCCAGTGGGGACCTACAGTAACGAAACTGGACTAAGAAATCATAGAGAATGCAGGCCTTGTCCTGGAGGCATGTTTTGTGCCAGTGCAGGTAGGGATAACGTGGATTAAATACAATCCTAAACTGTATTGTATCTAGGAGAGTTAAAAAGTTCCACCGATGGATGAAGTTGTCTTCTGTATGCAGTTTGTTTGACTTTTAAGTAGTGTTTGCTCTGATCTCCGGGATCCCTTGAATAGAGACTGCTTACAATCATTATAAAGATTTCTGCAAACCTATCTTTTGCAAGTTGAGTGGAAGAGACAGATTAAGGTGTGGTTTTTTTGTTGTTGTTGTTTTTAATAGATTATTAAACCAAAAGCCAAGTTGCTTGGATTCTAGGACTTACTTGTTCTTGGCCGTTTCTTAGTGGAGAAATGGGTACATGGTCTTGATCAGCCTCTTCTATAAGGGTAACCTAGAAAGCTGTTCAGTCCTTTAGCTATCTGGTAATCAATTTTGTTAGAAAATACGGAGACTTTAGATCTAACTTTTAAATAACAGAGGTAGTCACAGGTCAGTAGACTCTTAATTCATCATGATGACAAGGCTTGTCTGGTTTCTTTAGTCCAGAAGCTGTGAATTATGTAACGCACTGGCTTATTTGACTTTATTTTCCTTCTTTTTAGGACTCATGTCCCCAAGTGGTACTTGTTTGCCTGGGTATTACTGCACTTCAAAGGCCCACATACCCAATCCGGTCTATGATGAGACTGGTGGCCTTTGTCCAGCAGGCCATTACTGCCCACCAGGTAGCAACAAGCCAGAGCTATGTCCCGCTGGCACATTTTTGCCTCAGTCTGGAATGGTTTACCGTAACGCCTGTCTGCCCTGCTCAGGGGGAAAGTTCTGCCGAGGAGAGGGCCTGACCAGTGTTTCTGGTGTGTATCACATGCATCTAACATCTTTTTTGTTTGGATGTTTTAATGTTTTCTGGGTGCGTGACCCTAATGTGAAGCTTTTCTTTCTTGCAGGATCATGTTATGCTGGCTATTTCTGTGATGTTGGATCCACACAGCCAGACTATAAGCAATGCCCCCCTGGCTTCTACTGTCCTGAAGGCTCTGAATCCCCAGTCCCATGCAGCACTGGGCACTTCAACTCTGACAGTGGGAAATGGCAGTCAAGAGACTGTCAGCTCTGCCCGGCTGGATATTTCTGTAGTGGTGAGTGTCTGCTGGTGTGTTTGAGACCTGCGGTTAGACAATGTAAAATGTTACACCTTCTTTGTTACTTGTCTCAGACACCCTTTCTAGATGTCTTACATGTATTCAGCCTCTCAGGGAAACAAAATAGCCAGGCAAACAGGTCCTTGGTACTGGCTAGCAGCCAGGGTGTCTGCTCTGAGACAGCTGCTCCTTCTCAGAGGTTCTCACCATCTGTCTGTACAATATGTTTATTTGAGGTCACACTGGTAGTAACAAATTCACCCACCCCTTCCATGAAACAGAGGCTTTTCCTTTCTCAGGTAGGAAACAGAAGCAATAGAGAGGAAATGGCTTGACTGAGCTTACACAGGTTTATAGCAGAGCTGGAACCACAAAATTATGACTGAGCATTTTAATTGGAAGCCCATGTTTCCTGCGGGCATATAGTTCAGAATTGACTTTGCTGTGTGCTAAGATGTTCTTTGAGGCTGAACTTTGGAGAATACTTGCTTTCTGATATGTGTTAAAGGTATGAATATGATGAAGGAGGTTGTGCTTTCAGGAGATAAGGGTTTCCTATTGTCTTTGATCAGGAAAGGAAAGGGAAAAGTTTTGCTTTCCTTGTTGCAGGATTGGGCAAAATCACTTCCGAATGAGGCTTTTATTGCCCCACAGGATCTGCCTTTCTTATACCATGTGGGAATGGGGCCTCTCAGTCACAGGAGAGGAAGGGCTTATGTGATCTCTGCCCAGCAGGACTCTTCTGTGAACAGCCTAACAAATGCAAGGAGACTGGAGAGGACTGTGTATTGTGATAAAAAGGGATTCCATGTCAGTAATGGCTGAGTCTTACTGAGAGACTTGGTGGGACAAAAAAAGGTTTTAAATGCCGTAGTTTCCTTACTTCTGTTAAGGTTCTACTAAGTCAGTATTACATGGACTGGAATGGACAGACAGATGCATCAGTTTCTGAAAAGAATGGAAGCCAAAACAGATTTCTAAGACTATGAGATTGTCATTGAAAGAGTAAGCTGAAGCCAAATCTTTCTCCTCCCTGGGGAAAAGAAACTCAATGCTCAGGAAAATACAATGAAGCTATTCCTGTCTGGCAGCTCATGCATGCAACAAAAAATGCAAGAAATATAACTGCACAGGCGTGATTCTACTCCCTAGATGGGGTTACTCTAATAAAACTTTAGACAGCTCTTTTGTAGACGTCTGTATCCAAACTAGTTTTTTGTACTCCTTCTGTAGTGAGTGGAAAGAAAGAGGCACTTCTGGGGTGCAATTTATCTTCCTTATTTTAGATGTCTGCTTTAGGGTGAGATGAATTGCACTTGAAGTGCAGTTCCTCTGTAAGTGCTGTTTCTCTCCAATTACTTCAACTGGAATCTGAAAAACTACATCAGAAGTACACATAATGAATTCCATGTCCTGGGTCTGGCTGAACTAATAGAGGGGGAAGGCTGAATATGTTGACAGAGACTGACATTGCTTGTCATGTCTTGTAATATTTGCTGAGCAAGATGCTATTCTTTGTTTCATAGGTTCTGGAGCACATACTCCTGAGCTGTGCCCTGCTGGGTACTTCTGTCTCCCAGGTACCAACTTCAGTACAGAGCATCCCTGTCCGAAGGGTACCTTTGGCCCCAGGACTGGCGCCACTAGTAACTCTGACTGTGAGCCCTGCCCAGCAGGTAAGCAGGGACTTGGCACAAGAACCTCAGGGGGCATACATGGAAAGGTTCAGGAAAATGTGACTTCTGCTATCATGTTATTGCTCCTCCACCAGTCTTCTGCGCAGGCCATCTCACTGAGATCACTTTTCTGTTCATTTTAGGCATGTATTGCTCAGCACCAGGTCTTTCACAGCCTTCTGGATTGTGCTATTCAGGTTATCATTGTGCCAATGGATCCACCAGCCCAGCCCCCTTCAAACACAGAGTGAGTGAGTGACTGCCAGGAAGCAACAGAGTAAACCTAGCATCCTGGGGACAAGGGCTGGACTGTCACAATCTCGTAGCTTCTGGTGTGACATTTTCGAAGTATTACTGCACTGCTTTGTATGGAGTTGCTCTTGCCTGGTACTGCTGCCCTTGGTAGCTCTTCGGGTGGACTAATATGCTGCTCTTAACATCTGCTGGAATATGTAGCTGCCTGCTAACAAATTCTGGCCAGACCTCCATTTCTGTCAATGTACTGGAGTGTGCTGTCTAAGGTCTCTTCCAAATGATGGCATCTGTGATCAGATAGCCATGGCTCAGCAGCTAACGCTTCCAGTGCCCTTTTTATGCCAGCTGTGGTCTTCATTTAGTTTCATTTGCAGAAAACTTGCAGGACTCAGCTTATATGTACCCTCTCCAGAACCTGTCTCTGTGGTAGTTTGTGCCAAATCTTGTTTCAAGTTTCAATAACATTTTTTCTTTCTTTCTGTGTTTTCTCTGTTTTTTGTTTGTTTGTTTGTTTTCTTACATAGGTGGAATCTGCTGGCCTTGGTCTGCCTGGTAATGACGTCTGTCCTGTAGGTCATTTCTGCCCCAGTGGTACAGGGTATCCCATGCCCTGTCCTCCTGGATCCTTCTCTACTGTCATGGGCCTGGAGGCAGAAGAGCAGTGCCAGCCCTGCCCAGCTGGACGGTATTGCAGTGGGGCAGGATTGTTCGATCTGGCTCAGACATCGCCGTGTAACGCAGGGTGCGGTGAGAGAGTCTCTTGTTAGTGGGTAAATATAGCTGACAGGATTACTGTAGGTTAGAGCAGAGGGGCATCCAAACTAAATACTGGGCCTAAGTATATCTTGCTCAGTCCCTTGTGTGCAAGTATTAATACTCAAGATTAATTAAACTGCAAAGACTTCATTCTTAGCTCACCAGGTTGGCTATACTGCATCTGCTTAGTGATCTTACTGAATGGCTCCAGGGCCATTCCTTCTCCCTCTGTTTGCCTCACTTTCTGTCCCAGTCTCATACATAGACTTTCACTGTTTTCACCATAGGTTTAGTTTATTACAAAACCGTTATTTAGTCTCATAATTGCACTTGCTTAGAATTTGACCAGAGCATCCTTCTTCCTGTTCTGTGTTTTATCTCTGTTCCCACAAGGTGGTGCAATAACCACTGACAAGCTAGCATTTCTAGCCTGCATAATGCAAGTGCAGAGTGCTGTTAGCAATATTTGTCTATCTCATACGTATGTCTTGTAGCCAGAGGCTGCAGAAGCTCGGTTCATTTAATCTGTGAGAGAGAAGCTTAGAAGTGATTTCACTGTGGAGTAACAGGATTTAGTAGGGAAAGATTTCTGATAGCAAACGGCCCTTCAATCTACTAGAGAAAACCACAGTGAAATTTTAATCTAGCTGGAAGCTGAAGCTAAGCTCAGAATGGAAGTAAGGGTACATTTGGAATAGCTAAAATAATTAACCACAGAAACAAACTTCCTGGGAAAAAGAGGTATTTACCACATCCTAGTCAAATTTTAAGCCTTCCTAAGAATTCCTTTAACTCTAGGAAGATGTGACAGCCTGGCGGCAATAGTGTTGAGTAAGGTTTTCTGACCTGGCTTATAATGAATATTATGTGATTATAAATAACCGTTGGCTTCCAAAATCTGTGAAGCTCTTGCCCTCCAACAGGGTACAATCTGTGGTTTGTCCACGCTGCTTTTCAACACATCTGTCATGTAGCATCCATCACTTCTTATAGCCTGCTATTCGGTCTAGTAGGTCTTGCTTGTGGGAAACAAATGACAGGCAGCTTTGCTGTTCTTTTGCTTGATGCTGTTCCTTTTTGCACTCAACCATTGTCTTAAGGACTGTGAATCGTTTCTTCTTTAGAAACTGCATCTAAAGTATACAGTGCGATCATGGCTTTCATTTCCTTGTTGCTTAGCTTCTGGAAACCATAATATTTTTCATATTTTCTCATTCTTACTTATTGTGAATGTGTGGGAAAGGAGTGGTAAAGGGAAGAGTTAATGTAGAAACATATGACATTAAAGCAGAGGCCTACAAGAGGATTGAAGATAAAAGGATACTAAGCAAAAACACCAGGAACTGAACACTTGGGCCCTGTGCTTCGAAGTAAAATAAAAACCTTAATTTTTAAAGTCTTTTTCTTCTAGAACAAGAGCACCTTCCAGACAGCTTAGTGCAAAAAAATGCTTTTTAGTAGGATTTGCAGGTGGGCAGTAAATTACAGCTGCTGGCTTGGGGTAGGGGGAGGAACAGTTGTTAGCCAAACTGAAATAAAATGCATTTTTTGAGGGATGTTTCTTAACATGCTGACCCTTGGTTCTTGGTTAGTGCCTACCACATCTATTGTCTGTGAACAGGGCTGTGAACCCATTGTTTCAGGACTGAATTCTTTCCTCATAGGTATGTTTGCCTGGAAGGAAACTCTGCTCCCTGCCCTTCAGATGGGATTCATGGATACAGATGTCCCAGTGGCTTCTACTGTCCTACTGGCACTGGGCTAGAACTACCCTGTGAGCCTGGCACATTCAGCCCCACGCCTGGGGCAAGTGTCTGCCTCCCTTGCCCAGCTGGTACGACCTGCAGCAGTGCTGCCACTGTAGAGCCACTCAGCTGCCCCAGAGGTAAGCAATACATGTGTGCAGCAAAATCCCTGTCATGCAAGCGGAGGTGTGATGGGACCTGCACACCTTTTTTCTGCCTGACCGTAGCAGTGGTTCAATCCAGGGAATGGGGTATTTGCCATTAGTTAGAGCAAGGTCAGCATTCCCACTTCTTCCTCCTTTGTTTTTTGAGCAATGTTTCATTCACCTCTTTCGATGTACAGGTTACTATTGTCCACTTCGGACTGCTCTTCCCCTGCCGTGCCCCGAGGGGACGCTGAATGCATTGGAGGGGGCATTGGCCCTCACTGCCTGTAAGCTGTGTCCAGTGGGGACATACTGCAGAGGAGATGCTAACTGGGAACCTGATGGTGAGTTTGATGAATAGCCGACCACCCACACTAGAGGGATTAGAGATTCAGGGCTGAGGGAAGCAGGGAAGAAGAAATCATATCTCAGCAAACAGGGGGAGTATTGGAGGGTACTCTTATATCCTGTGTCTGTTTCTATCAATCATTTCTTTTCTGTTTCATTCTTTTAACTGAGCATTTGCTTTGGATGTTCAGTTTCCTCCTTCATTATTTTCTGTGTGTCCCTTAGTTTTTTTCTGCTTTCTCTCTTTCTTTATTTTTAACGATTTTATTGGTCTTTCTGTCCTCCTAAATACCACCCCTCCCTCCCCCGCCACTTTTCTGTTTGTGCAGAGTAGTTTTACTGGGCCAAAATGCAAAGGTTGGACACATGAAGAGAAGAAAGGCAGAACTCTTTCCACAGAAAAACAAAATCTGGGGAACAAGTTAGAGAATTGAGATGATAAAAAAATACTAAATGAGGTCAGTGCAAGTAAAGAAAGGAATTGATAGAGGCCACAGTTGTGGGGAAGAGGGGACGCAAACCAAAGGTGAACGGTGCAGGATATCAGCAGAGTGATTAAAGGGGACAAGGATGGGCTTCAACTTCTCTCCCCTGAGTTGTCTGCCTACTTCTGAGGTTTTAAGGAGGTGCCTCCACCCTTTTGACCACAGTGCCATGGCTACCCCCTCTGTTTTCCCGTGATAGGTCTGTGTTCAGCTGGGTACTACTGTGAAGGAGGTGCCACTGATGCCGTTCCACATGGGACACCTGGGTTCCCACTCAGTGGGCCCTGCCCGCTTGGACACTATTGTCCAGAGGGTACTCATTTCCCAGTCGCCTGCCCAGCTGGGACCCTGAACAGTGGCACAGGTGAGTGCGACTTCACCCACAGGTTTCCTCTGTAGTCCACAGTGATGGGGGACTTCATTACTGGCAGCCGTGGTGAGGGGTTGTCCCTTGGTCACTGAAGGGTATTGGTGCACTCAGCCAAGCCTGAGGATGGCAATGTGTTATCAGTATAAGTAGATGCTTCTGACACTGACTGTCTTAGGGATACTTCCATGCCCTCTGTCACTGACCTTGCCTTCTGGTTTCTTCCTCAGGTGGTGCCTCTCCAGAGAGCTGTGTGCCATGCTATCCTGGGTCTTTCTGTGCTAGCGTTGGTTTAAGTTCTCCAACAGGACCTTGTACCGAGGGGTTTTACTGCCCAGCAAACTTCAGCTCCATCAGCCCCACAGCATTCCTCTGCCCTAAGGTACATCTTAGTGATATCTGTGCAGTGAAAGAGGCGGGTCTCAGCTCTGGGCAGGAGGTGTGTGTTTTCCACTGTGGCAAAGTATCATACAGGCCTGATTGAAATGTTGATTGCTTCCACAGGGAATGTTGCCTCAGGCTTTGGTAATGCTGGGATTCACGCTTCACAAAGACCCTAAGTTTGCCACCATCTCCATGCAATCCTCTTCCTTCTCTGTCATTGCCAGGGTCACTTCTGCCATTCAGGGGCAGCCCACCCAACGCCGTGTCCTGCTGGGGAATACCAGCCAGCCAGGGGCTCTGCGTCCTGCATTCCATGCCAGAGAGGATTCTACTGTCAGGACCTGGTGGCAGGAGACCCCAAGCACTGCCCACCACATAGTTACTGTCCTACAGGTACGCTGAAACTGGCACACCAGCTGTGCCAAGGACTCAAACCTTGTGCGCCTCATTGTGGTCCCAGAGTTGTACTGGCCTCGTGTGTGTCTTCCTGTAGGCCAGGGGATGAGGAAGTGGCAATCAGCAAATCTGCCATAGTGCCACCTTGCTTCTTGGGTGTCATTTGTTACTCTCTGATAAGGCTCTAGAGTCATGTCAGATCACAAGGGTCTTCCTAAGGTATTTATTTTCTGTGTTCTCCTTTTCAGGCACGCGGTTTCCTCAGACATGTCCTGAGGGCACCTTTACTCCTCCAAATACGACTGGCCTCTGGAATGAGAAGGAATGCCTGCCTTGCTTACCTGGTCACTACTGCAGGTAGTGACCATTCATTTTGATCTGGCGTTTTTTTTACTTTGTCTTAAGCAGTTTGTCATCCTTGTTTTATGCTGATAAGTCAGCGATAAGTTCTTCCCAGCTTCTCTACCTCCTCTCTCTCAAAGAATTAAGTATAAGTCCAGACACAGCTTTTGGGTACTGAGTTGTTGGATCTGTGAATGTGGAGAGTATCTCAAAGCAGTCTGACATCATCATCATGATGTCATGAAGATAAAGGAGCATCTGAAGGAGAAATGTAGGCAGTGTTTGTGAAAACAATAAAATAATCCAGAAAGTCTAGCCCAGTGGAAAGTCATCCACAATTTCATGTAAAGCAATTTGCCCATGTTCATGGAATTTGAACTCAAAAGTGCTTGTCATCTACATGTTTTTTTAAGCTGAAAAAATGGGTCTATTTTATCTCTCTTATCATTGTAACAGCTGCTCTGTTTATGTATCAAATCATTATCAGCAGGTCTTATATAAAATTTTACTGTTCTCTCTGCCCCAGGCATGGACAGCTGGAGGGAAAGTGTGCTGCTGGATACTTCTGCCTTGCTGGGAGCTCTCAGTCTACTCCACAGGGCCCTAACTTTTCCTGGCGCTTTCTGTCTGGATGTCGCTGGGGTCAGGCATGTGCTGGGCTGTGTCCTGCAGGTAAGTGAGAATCTCGGAAGTGTATAAAGTGTAGAATAGCGAGTTGCTTCTTAACCAACTGGAGGGCATCTGTTATCTTGCATAATATATTGTGATACCTGCTTTGAGGTTGTCATTGCTCATCAGCGTCCTCTTCTTTTACATCTTTTAACCAAAGAGGTGTGCCTAACCAAATATGCCACCTTGAATTTGTGGTGCTAGACTGCCAATCCAGAAAAGTCTGAAGGCTGTTGTTTTGGCTCTCTATATGCACAGAATCCCAACAGCTGTGTGGATGTTCATCCTACAACAGGAGACTCTTGCTGATTCATTTTTGCTGTTGGAGGGCTTCTGTATTTTACTTTTATCTCTTCCACATCCATTTCTGTAGGTTTCTATTGCCTGGAGGGCTCTGAGGTGCCTATACCGTGTCCTGCCAATACTATTAGAGATGTTCCAGGGGCTGGGCAGAGAGAAGACTGCCTGCCCTGTCCACCAGGCTACTGGTGCAAATCAGGTTGGATCTCAGGGGAATGGTGAGGGAGGGAATGAGAGTTGCTTTTCATGAGAGTTGTATGTACCCCTGAATCTGCACAGGCTAACATTGGTATCAGATACCGCACTGTGGAACAGTCCTTGCAGTAGGACACACTGTCTCTACTGATGAGTTCTAGAGTCTGCAGAGAGAAGAGTCATGTAACACTGTTAGTATGATACACTGTTCCATCAAAGGACGGAAATGTAGGAGATCATAAGATCAAAGCCAGTCTGCAAATATCTCTGTGTGTTGTCTGAAGAGGGGCTTAAATTGTGGAGGTGGATTGTACACGTGTACATGTGGTAGTTTAGGAAGGACCCAGGGAGGACATAGAAGAAAGGTGTTCCAATTACAGTGAAAAGATGGCTCCTTAAAGCTTGGTTTTCTCTTTGATAGGGGATTCAGAGGCCTATCCATGTCCCTCAGGACACTATTGCTTCGGAGGTAACGTCAGTGACGAAAGCAATCTCCTGGCACCTCAGAAATGCCCTCCGCACACTTACCGCAAATACCCAGGAGCTCAGAGCCTGACAGATTGCCAGCCGTGTCCTCCAGGCTATCACTGCCCTTTATCAGGTAAGTGCCAGGTGAAAGCCAACCCTTTCCCAACACTAGAGCTTATTACAAAACTCCCTAAGATGAGATAGGGAAAGGGAGAGGTAATTCATGTTCACAGTGTGCTTAGAGCTCTTCTCTAAAACACCTCCTGGCCATTCAACCTCCCTTTCTTCATTCTTTTCTCTTCCTAACAGGTCTAACCAGGTTTGAGGATTATCCGTGCCCCCTGGGATACTGGTGCCCTGGTAAAGGGGATGCTTTCCTTTGTCCACCTGGCACTTCCAGGATCCAGCCTGGTGCAAAATCATTGGAAGAGTGTGATCCCTGTTCACCTGGATACTATTGCCCAGACCCAGCACAGACAGGGCTACCTAACACCCAAGGAGTACCTTGTGAACCTGGCTATGAATGTCCAGCAGGTGATATGACCACACTCCTTTTTTTGCTTTATTTCCAGCTGTTTCTGAGTCCAGATAGGTGAATAATGCACAGCAGGCAGAGCCATAGCATTTAGCAATGATTAGAGCCCCATTTTTGCAGCAGCCCTCCTAGGAAATGGTCACTGGTGGAATGACTTTAGAAGTGGATTTAGTAACCTAAAGCCTTTTCCTGGGTTTGGCCTTTGAATTCCCATCTACTGTTTCTCCAGCCTCCCTTCCTGTTCTCATTTAGCTGAGGTCCCCAAAGGAAGTGGTCTGGGCCTACAAAAGGAGCAGGTATCTTTCATCATCCAGGGCTAGACACTCAGGTGTGTTAGCATTTCATGCTAAACAGCAAATTAGTTCCCAACAGATCTATGTCCTTCTATGAGCAATAGGAAAAGTGGAGTTTTTATGGACAGTAACTTAATAAAGCTCCCTTGCTCGCTGTCTTCCCAATACATGCTTTCCTGTTCTGGGAATGTCACATAAATCAGTCACTGGTTCCCCTTTTTCACCAGGTTCAGTAAATCCAAAGCCTTGCAGGCCTGGCTCATACTGTGGTGCTCGCACAGCTGTGCCTTCCATGTGCCCTGCTGGGTATTACTGTCCCGAAGGCTCATCAACATACAATAGCCCGGAGCAGCTGTGAGTACTTAGTGTGTTTGGTAGAGCCAGTTTTAAGTTTTTTTTAAATTCTGAATATTGCGAAATCTGCCTCTGATAAAACCTGAGTTACTGCTTCAACCACAGTCTTTGTTCATTGTGCAAAAGCAAAGGTATCTTCATTATCACAGTTATGGATTTGGTGACTGGAAAGACTGCATAGGTTGATTTATGATTTGTACGAGTTAGCCTAAGCCTAGAACCAGATTAGAACCATTTTTAATTTTGCACTGGTTGTTGAGTCCAGAAGTCAGAACATTTTCAGAGACTCTTCTCCCCTCTTCCTGCCTTGTTTTGCCTTCCAGGTGTGTCTTCCCCTACTACTGTCCCCCAGGCAGTGCCCATCCACTGCCTTGTGAAGGAGGATATATGGCCCTCAGCTTGCCTGGTCCAAGAGATTCATTTGAGAAATTCTGCAGAATCTGTGATGCAGGCAGTTATCGTAATGTCTCCTTCAGCACTGCACCCTGTCAGCCCTGCCCAGCAGGCTTCATCTGCCCACAAGGTAAATGGGGCTGCTATGGAGAAATAGTAGCTTGAATTGTAACCAGAAAGTTCTAAGTTCTAAATGGACAAAGCTCTCAATCCTCTACGGTTTTAAATCCCTGGTGTGGGTTGAGGGGATGACCTCTCCAACCCTGTGAGCTCTATTTCCTCTAATTCTGTGACTCAGCTGTGAGGCCAGGAGTTAATATATTAATATAAGGTCTCCACTGGTTGGAATTCTCTGTTAAGTTCACTGACATGTTAGCTCATGCTGTAAAGCATGGAGGAGATCATGCCTACCCACTGTGGCCACTGGATTTGTCCAGTCAAATAGCTGGGACAAATAAATCAAGACATTTAAATATAAATAGGTTAAATTGGAAAATGTTGATTGTTGATTAATTTTACATATACATACGTGTATGTGTTTTTACATATTTGCATGTACATATGTACATAGATAAACGTATGTGTATATGTATAACTGGAATAAATAAGTGGGTTTCTGTCCATCTCGTAATACTTGCTCAGTTTCATGAGCAGTGTTTGAGATTACCCCACCACTTTCTCTAGGCAGTGAGAGTTACCACAAGAAGCCTTGTCCCACTGGCTATTACTGCCCTCCCCTGGCATCTGCCCCTCTTCCCTGTCCCCCGGGGACCCATGGGAGCAGCAACTTTGCAAAGCATGTAGAGGATTGTCAGGCCTGTCCTGCTGGCACCTTCAATCACCTTCCTGCTCAGGCTGCTTGTTTTCCTTGTGGCAGCTCTTCTTCGTCTCAGCCTGGTGAGTTGCTGTTTGTGAGTGAAACTTTCCCTGCAGTTAAGAGAAAGTCTAAAAAGAAAATCACCTAGAAATGTGATTCCCCCATGTGGTTTCCCTATGGACTGCAAGCCATGGGACCCTCATGATGCTGTGTGCTGACAATGCCCAGCTGCTCTTCCTCTGTCCCGCCTAGAAGGAGGATTCAATTTTCAAAGCTGTCTTTCGTCTCTTATATTCTATTAGCCAAGGGATTTTGATCTCATCTCCTTCAAAGGAAGGAAGAGATGAGTGGCCCTACTAATTCTTGCTCTATCATTGCTTTGAAAGCAGTGGAGTACTTTTGCCTTGAAGTGCAGAGCTTTCAGTAAGCATAGTTGTGGTTTTGAGCCAAAATTGGGCACTGTAACCATGTCCAGCTGGGACCATAATAAAAGTAGGAACAGACTGAAAAAGTGGAGGGTAGGAAGCTAAGTACAGAGAGCGCATATGCCTTACTTCATGTGTTGTGCAGTCCTCTTCCAGCATTTCCAGTGGATTTGAGAGTCTTGAGGCACAGAGCCACTGCAGAGAGGGGCTCAGCAGCCTTGACTGACTGGGTCCTTATCCCGTCTGGTGGCTTAACGTACAAATTAACAGAGGGCTTGGCAAAATGCCACTGCTGCAAATTCCCAGCTTGGCCTTTCCGCATTTCTTGTTAAATGGATACTTCAGCAAATGGTGTAATGATTGTGCTGGTGGAGCAAAAGGCAGGTTGGCTCCAGCTGGCTTTCCTTTTGGCTCAGCTCTGCTCTGCTAGTGGGACAGCAAACTCCAGGTGTGACTAAAATGAGCAGTGTGATTTGGCCAGAGAGTATTCAGCACAGGAACTGCTCCTTTACTGTAAGCACAGTTTTTGCCACCTATATTGCCTACCCCGATTTCCACTTTAAATCCAACCTCTCCTCTAAGGTGCTACCAGCTGTACCTGCCATGGGCTGAACCGGGCTTTCCAGCAGTCAGATGCCTCCTGTATCTGCCAGGCAGGTTACGTTTACTACGATGAGCGAGGCAAGGAAAACCCTGACAGCAACAGTGATCAGGACTGCCGACCTCAGGTAAAACTTGGCTTCAAAACAGAGCTGTTGCATGACGTGCGGGAGAGGGAGAGTAGTTCAGTGCTTTAGGCGCTGGCTCTGCGACTGTGGATGTGTGCAATCTGAGCTCAGTTCACTGAACTGCTGCAGACACAAGCAAGCACTTCAGCTGTTTTGTTTGATACCCTTGACCCTTCCTTGTAGGTTAAAGGCACTTGTTTTCTTTCACAGAATCTTACACGGTTAAATTTATTAAGGGCTGGAGGCAAAAGATATTGCATGCTAGGATAATGGGGAGCAGCTAAGCATCTCAGATGACAGACACAGGAATTTAAGCCTCCGTATTTTTACTATGGAATTCTTCATTAGTGCTGGTTGAGAAATTTGCATGGGAAGTAAAATTGTGTGATCTTTCTTCCATGCTTTTCAAGTTGTCATTTAACAGCACTTGTAGGATTACCGTTATGTTGAATGTCATCAATGAGCGGAGAATTTTAAGGATGCTGCTTCTCTGTTGAAACACTAGAGCTTGTCTGGTTTCACAGATAGGATGTGTTGGTTTTCCAGGTGGATGAGCTCTGTGCTCCTGGAGAGGTTCGTCTAGCATCTACACGCCAGTGCGTTTTTCCCGAGCGATATGACTGCTCTCCATCTTGTGGGCCTGCAGGTGGAGAGATTAATGCAGAGCTGGGCATGTAAGTCTCAGCCCGGCCTCTCATTAAGAAACACTTCACAATTAATTCTGACTGGCTAAGTTACTGATCCCATGAGGTAATTCTACGGTAGGACCTTGGGAGGTGCTTTTGAGAAACGTTCCATTGTTGGAGTTCCTCTGTGTGGAGCTGCTGGCCTTCAGTCCTCTCTCATTGGCCTCTTTCCTCTACCTGAGTTTTTAAAATTATCTAGTGATCTTTGTATGCTTGGGTGGAGACAACAGAATGGCCACTGAGTGATAATGTAAAGGTGGACAAAGCTCACATTTTCTGAGGGAGATCTTTTCCACTTATCTCAGATTGAGCCCAGCTCAAGTGGGTGATCGCTTTATTAGAGTCGGAACAGAACCAAAAACAGTTCTCATCCCCCCCATCTAGTGCTGACTGAAACATTGAAACTAGTTCTTGTCATACGCTACTTTTCTCTCTTTGTGAATGAACTTCAGTATTGCAGAATGTCCTTCTAACATGGATGGCACAGAAATCTAGTGTTTTAAAATTATACTCTGTTGCTATAACAATTTTCTCAAAGCAGAACTTTGGGGAGGGATGTGTAACCCTATGTTCCAAGGCTGAAGCTGATCTCTGTTAGAGAACAACAGAGGCCTGTTAGAGAGTGGGCTGTCACATTTTGGCTTATCATGTGGTCCTTATGCTAAGGAAGAAGCACTGATTAGCAGACACAGTACTGGATGAGATGGACTGTGAGTTTGCTCTATCCTGGTTTCCATGAATATGGAATAGGCCCACTCAGTGTGTAGATCATAAGGTGCCGGGGCTAGCCTGACCCTTACTATATTGTAGGTTTTTTCTCATGGATCATAAGTAATCAAGACCTTTTGTCTGTTGTATAGATGTCACTGCAAACAATATGTCTCTGCTGAGGAGCTCTGTGACCAATTGTGTTTGCTGAAAGCCCCACGGATCTCCTTGAGATTTGGCATCAAGAGAGAGCTGCTCCTGAGGATGAATGAAGGAGAAGTCAGGGTAAGTGTGGACTGGAGGACTGCTCTCTCAGTGTGCAAGCCTGTAGAGAGCCCTTAGAGATGACAGTTATGTAAAGGGACCCCTGGGGGCTGATGTTACTGAAGGGTATGAAGCTGTGAGCAGAGAGTGGGAAAGGAGGCTCATTATGCCTCATGACCCGGAACACTGGTCAGGCAGGAGAATGGCACGTTACTGAGAGATGATGGTTCCTGAATTGTGGCGAAAAACCTCACTAGAGTAGTCTTGCACAGCTGAATATAAAGTTGATCACAAACCAGGGTCTGAGTCTAGGGTTGATTGTATCAGTGATCAGTATTCCCCTTTGTTTCTAATAGGAAGTGGCAAATGTTCTGGGCCCAGATGAACATGTGCAGAAGAGCCAGCGGGTGCATTTGGTTCTGTTTAGCCCCAGTGGAGTGCTAGGTTTTATTGTCTCCAGCACAGATGTTTTGGATGCATTTCTCACGGGTAAGGTTTGAGAGCACCTCAGGGTGAACCTAAGTCCCAGCCAGGCTAAGCCATCAATTTACTTTGAAGTCTGCACAGCAAGTGGACAGCAAGTTGGCACAGAGGGTGTTCATTGTCAGGGATTCCAAACTATTTACAAAGAAGGGAGGGATCTTATTCTATCTGGGAGAAAACAACAGGAACCTGCACTGCTGTACAGTTAGCTCCCTGGGAACGGGTCAGATTAAGATTTTAGGATGATTTTAGCCTTACAAAGGAGCTAAAAGGAAACTCCCTTTGGTGGCAAATCTGTCATTGCATGTGTGCTGGCTCTTGATTCCAGTGTATTCCTGATGTATGGTAGTGTCATTTAGAGTAGAATTTGGCCTTGTGAGCTTAAATCACCTGCAGATACAAAAGAAGGAGTTTTGCATTGCCAAGGGCTAGGTGTTTTTGCATGCTGCTCATTTTCCAGAGTTCGTTCTTTTTTTTTTTTCTGTTGCCTATGGCAGGATATTTTTCATCAGATCAGTCGCTGCAGAAAGGTCGTCAAGTCCAGAGGGCTTTCTTCAAAGATATCCGTGCTTTGCCTCTTGTCCCTAACCCAGTAGTATGTCTGGAAGCAGGAGACACAATCCTTTTCCAGCTTAGCGTCGATTCTTACAGTGAGTGTTGCTTGGGTCTGCGTTCTTTGTAGATCTGTATGTGTCCAGACCCGTTCAGAGCAATGTCTGTACATTTGGTAGTACTGCATGTATGAGCACATTCCTTCACCTCCCAGTCTCTCTTGCCTTCAAGGAATTCCTGATCTTCAGTCTAGGCTCTGCCAGTGACTCATCTGGTGTTTTTACATTTTGACAGGATTTCTGTAGGCTATAGATAATAGATTTCCTCTGTTAGAAGAGTGTGTCGTTTGGGTAGTAATGCATACTTCAAATAAATGAGTTGACCCTGTATGGTCCTGTAAAACAAATGCAGTTGCATAGCACTTTGTGAGACCAGCATCAGCTATCCTAACTGAAGTGGGTCAGAGTTGCTGACATTGTGCTGAACTGTTCCCAGATCGCACATCCAGCCATTACCCTGTTTATCAGAAGCAGCATCTTTATAACAGCAACCCAAGCTGGGATTTTGGACCCTTCCGAAGGCTAGACCACCTCATCCAGGAGACTCGCCTCAACATCTCCTGGTAATATCTGGTGTGACTAATAGTGCATGTGTTAGGTGCAGGAATTGAGAGCGAGTCTTTCAAATAATCACTGGGTCCTTCGCAGTGAACAGCATGTGGAAATACAGAAATCCGGTGTGTTCAAGTCCATGTATTTAACTGTCATCACTGCTGCAGGCTAAAGGACACTTAGATCAACCAGTGCCTTCCTTCCCCCTTTTAGGTTTGCCCATGTTTTCCTGGAGTCTGGGACGTATGTTTTCAGGGATAGGACCATTCAGGAACACTTTTTGATTGTGACTGTGAATGAAGCAAATGTGGGCTGTGGCCCCAGAAATGTGTCCTTCCAGCCCTCTTCTCTGTTCCAGCTGGCCAGACATGGGGTTTTGAAGCAACAGGAACTGAACTTAGCTCCTAACTGGGCTTCTATCACAGGTACAGCCAAAATGCTGTGATATCTTGAACTTTGGTGCTTAGTCATAACCTTTGTTGTACCTGTTTAGGTGTGTTTAAACCAACATTTCTTTGGAAATACCATCAAACCGCTGGCTTTGTCATTTTTAATCAATTTCCCCTGTGGATTTTTCCTTCCCAAAGTTCACTGCTCTCTAGCCAAGAACCTGCTTGTGTAGGAGCTGAAGGGAGAGAGAGGGAAGAAGCCGTTGTGTTTCTTACCCACACCCTGCTTGAAGAATTCAAGTAATTGAGGGCTTTGTTTCCCTTGGCATGAAAGCAGAAAGTGTCAGTATGTTTCCATGATAAACTAAAGTGAAATTAAATGCATAATTCAAAAGTTCACTAAAGGCTAACCACAAGGGCAGTTAAGGTCTTTTCCCAAAGCCCTACCTCTCTGTAAGTGTTCTGCCCATGCCAGTCTCTTGTCCTTCAATGAGAGGACAGCAAAACGATGGAAATGAAAGCGTGAGTCTTGGTTCAGTCACCTTTAACTACCTGTGCTGAAAATATTTTGTCTCCTTGACTGCATGCACCAGATCAGGGAGGGGAGGAGCAGAAGCCCAGGTAATGAAGGTGAAACTTGCTAAATGTTGGTTTCTGTGGGAAGGAGAGCATTTAGTAAAGTGTAAAGGGAGACAGTGCTATTGATACACACTGCTTCCTGTGTTTTTCACTTCTTGCCATCCTTTATGGTTTCCCCAGCGGTGCTCTTTGTACTGGGCTTCTTAATTGTGGTGCTGACAACCCTGGCTATTGTGCTGCAGCCCACTGTCCCCATCCTTAGCCCCCTGAAGAGCTGGAAGCCACGATGGAGGAGCCTGGGTGAGCCCCACATCCCACCAGAGTACATTCTTCTTAAAGACAGGTAAGCTTCCTTTGCATGGTAGATAAGCAGCACCTCAGACCTTGATAGTACAAAATCATGTCCTCTTGCAATTACTGACTCCCTCAGTCCCCAGCTCTGGATTCCTTGCCAGCGTTGCAGTAGACTGAGTTTCTAGCTGCATGGGAAATTTCTCGGTGTTCACCAGCAGCATTTCAGCTCTCTTCCAGCACAGTGTATGACAGCTCTATTGTGTCCTCTGCACAGAATACTGTTCTAAGAAGTACCTGGCCTAGGCTTCCTCTGTATGTTTTGAATCTAGAGAAGCAACCTGTTGTTCTGCTTGAACTAGGCTAGTGATAGTGTAGTGTTTGATTTTACTGGGGCAAACGTGTATGTCAGACACAGAGATACTCTTCACATCTTCTGTCATTGCCTCTAGCCTTCAGTACTATCAGAAGCTTGGTCCTCATGGTTCTGGAGAAAATGCCAGCTTTGGAGAGAAAGGAGCTGCACATAATGAAGGTGAAGTGCCAACCCCAGGTGTTCTCCCATTGGCTTCTTACCACTTACTCTCCATTCTGAGTCTTCTGTTACTCTGGTATGATAATTCTGATACCTGCTCACCTAGAAATACGTGCACACACGTGGTCACACAGGCATTTTCACTGCTGTGCACTTGTATGTAGATGTTTACACACACGTATTTTTATTTTAGGTTCATTTAATCTCTTCAGCTGGGGACTGTAACCTCCTATCATTGGAATGAATTAGTGTTTTTTTTTTTTCCTAGAAGGTAGGAGGGCAAGTGGCTAGCCCTGAAAAATCATTTAGAACAACAGTGGGTTCAAATGTCTAGTGAAGAAAATAAAGATCTTTAAAAATAATTCCTGGGTTCTTCTGTTGCTTATTCTATTCTCTGAATGCACGTGACTCATGGGCCTTTTTAGTCTTCAGGGGATGACCTCATCTTGGGAATTGCAGGGCGTTCACAGCATGTCCAGAGCCCAGCAGATGGCACTGTCTAGTGGTGGTGAGAACAGTTTACGCAGAAACTACCACTCAAAGCTACAAATCTGGTAGAGAAGTAGCACCCTGACAGTTTACTGGACAAGTTAGAAGTTGATAGTAACGCTCTGTCATCCTCCCTTACTAAGGAATGAGACCTTCTCTTACGTGTCTTGCCTCATCCATTTTATTTATTCACCGTACACAAAATCTGTTGCCTCCTATGGATAGCCAGTGCCCCCTGGGGGGAAATAGAATAGATTTGTGGCCAGTGGTCAAGCATGAGACTTACGTTGTGTTTCAGAAGAGTGTTTTGCAGTGAGAGATCTGGAGGATTTCAGTGTTCGTACCCTGTATGATAAGCTGGAAGACCAGAATCTGCACCTGGCATCTCAGCTGGCAAAACACAGGATGGATGTGTTGGTGTTTTACAACGGAATCAGCCAGCAGATTCAAGGTCTTACGGTCAGTATGAAGAAACAATTGAGAGAAAAGGAGTCTTGGAACTGTGAAACTTGCAAGATGGACAGTTCCCCTGAAGTGGCAATTTACTGAATGATAGGTTTTACTCCCTGCTGTACCTTATTTTGGCATAAAATAGTTTATGCTAATCTCTGTTTTGATATGAGAGCAAAAAAGTGAAATGAGTGGATTGTGAGGCTTGCAGAGTATAATACTACTTTGTTGTAAACAGGACATGGTGCAAGCACTGGACTCTGAAGGCCTGAAAATCTTTGCCAGGCAAAGGATTTGTGGGCATAAACCTGCAGACAGCAGCTGGGCAGCAGTGGGCGTTGAACCATGTGATGAATGCTGTAGCAGCAACTTCCAAGCAGTAGGGCACACAGGTGAGAGGAACACAGCACAGAGCAAGAGAGAAGTGGAGTGTGAAGGAGGAAACAGTGGAATGGTTAAAAAAAGGCATAGCTCATACAGATTGTGTCTTCCAGGGTTGTTGTAATTCCTTAAGAGTTGACAGACTGTATTCATGTGAGTTCAGTGAGAATACAGGTCTGTCAGCTTAGGAATGGGTGAGCATGGAGTTAGGGCACCCTCCCAAAATTACAAGCCTAATGAATACAATATTGTCTGGTTGTCTTCTTGGGAGGCATCTTGAAGCCATCTGGTGGAATTTTCAAAGATAGGTTCCCGCTCTTGGTTTTGCTCTGGTGATGGTAATTTGTCATGTGATTCTGTAGAAGTCCATTTGAATTGCTTATTGGGTTCCATTAGGTGCGCTGTGGCAAGAGGCAACAGAGTTAATGAAAACTCTGGAAATCCTGCTTGGGAGAGCTCAGCATAAGAGTGTATCTGTGAAACGAGAGATGGAGCAGCAGGTCCAAGGACAGGATGCAGCAGCAATTGTACCCTCACTGGACAGCCTGGCCAGCGAAAGTAAAGCAGAAGTAGTGGAAGGGCAGGTGAGTTGCAGGTGTCTGTTGTTGGGCCATCTCTCACCTTTCTGCTCTTTTTTCCACCTGCCCATTTCTTTAACTCTTGGGTCCTCTTTTATCCCACAGAATCATGAGCTGCCTCAGCAATGTGAGCTTGTCAGTAGGAAAGATGTTTTTTTCAGAATCCCTGGACATGAAGAACATGGTAAGTATGCCATGGGTACTCTTCAAAGATTACAGTAGAAGGCTGACTCAGTGAAGCCTAGGTTAAGAGAGTATCTGTATTTTGCTAACAGAGCAAATGTATAATTACCTTTCCCCATTTACGCTTAAAAATGGCACATAATTTTTTCATTGAGGTGGATAACTGAAAGTTCCCCAGTTTAGTAAAGCTACTTTTGCCCCCTCTGCTCCTCAAAAAGAGGGAAGGTAAGAAACTTTTGTCTGCGCACACCCCTTTACACCTCTAGATTAAGCAACCACCTGGAGGGAAGAGATTGAGTGTCACTATACTAATTAAATGCTAATATGAGGAGGTCAGGAAAATTCTATACCATCAGTTCTGTGACCCTCACAGCTTCTGGGCAGGCATTCTCTCTGCTCAATACAATATTTCCTTGTGGCAGCATGTCTCTTGCAGTCATCCAGCCATGGAATGCTTCTTCTAGCTTCAGGCTTTAAAGTGTCACCCTGTTTTCATCAGGTTTAGAACCCCATCTGGCTTACCTGACTGAGTTGGAGGTGGAAGGCCTGATAGCAGCTTCCCCCCTTGCCAAGACTCTGTGTGAGATCAAGCAAGCTTTGGTGAAGCTGCAGCAAGCTTTAGACCTTGTTAATCCAGGTAACAAAGCTTAGTCTGTATTGCAGCTTCTGTTTCCCTATAGGGAAATACAAGATTACAAGACTGACTGGAAAGAAGTCTCTCATCCTTTGTGTCTCGCTAAAACATTTGCACACAAAAATGCCTACTGCTGAGCTACAGGTCATTAGAAACAAGTCACCCGAAGACTGATAAGCCAACCAAAGTGCTTGAATAATTCACATGTGTAGACTGTGAAAAGGCCAGCTTGCTTGGCATTTGGCATCAGGGAGTTTTAATCCTTCTGAGAGGAGAAGGAGAGAAAGTACAAAGTGGCAGGCCAGGTTTCCTCTGCTACCCTTTTCAAAGAACTCCAAAGTTGTTACCCACATGTTTAGGGAGCTGGGCTACCAGTGTACTCTCAAACAGTGTTGTGATGGAAGGGAAACTGTAGCTTTGGAGTATTTCACAGAGGCAGGAGCACAGGGCATGGGACAGGGCTGCTGCACAGTAGAGCAGACAGCAGCGAAGGAGTGAGTAAGAGGTGGCAGATGGCTGTCATGTGCAAGAGGACAAAATGGAGCATTCAGCTGGCATATTATGTACCTCAACAGCTGTCTTCTTCCTTTTCAGAGAAGTGTTTAAGTGACAGTTCCTTGGAAGATAAGAGGAGTGCCCTCATCCCCACAGATCTGGCCAGTTTGTCACCTCACCAGTTTGTGGTCTACCGCTTTGGCTGTGCAGTGGTGCGCCTGTTAATCAGGGCCTGCTCATGCCCTGCTTTGGTACTTGTGCTGGCTCAGTCAGTTCCTGCCCAAAGTCCAGACCAAAATCTTCTCCCAAGCCCTGGAGACTGCTACTATGATGCCATCAATAAGTGCATGTATATACATGCTGCAAGGCTGGAAGATGCTGGGGAATTTACTGCTATCCTGCTGAACACCGTGGCATGGATCACAGCAGGTTTGGGTGTGATGAGGAATGTGTGTCCTGTGGGAACAGCAGTGTCTGGTCTTAACACTGGTTCTGCATGTGAGAAATGAGATCTCGTATTGACATACGTACGTGAATACCTACGTTTTTTTTTTTTCCCAGGGGTCCTGTTCCCAAAAGTAGGCAGGATTTTATGAATCCAATGAGCGCCATATTTCCTCTTCTGTAGCAAAAAAACTGTGCCATGGTTAGAGGGTATACTTGTATCTGTTGAGTGTGCAAGCACAGGAAGAATTGCCCCTTTGATGTTCTCACTTAAAACACTCTTGGTGTCAACAGATGTGGCTTATACCTTTTGCTTTGCTTTAGGTTGTCCCTCAACTGGTATTGTTCATTCCTGCTTTCTGATGGAGCTCAACAGAGCTATTGTGGTTCTCGCCAATGCCTTTTTCCAGCATTCATGGGGGATAGCAGAGAAGGTAAATGTGATGATTTCTTCTAATGCCAGTGACTATCTAGCCTGCAAATCAGGAAGCAAGGAAGCAGAAGCAGTATAAAATGATTTGATTTTTTAGGAATTGGGGAATTTTCTGGCTGAGCCTGAGCATGATCTGTGGCTTTGTCTAGAATTCTTGGTATTACCCTGGTTTTATATGCAGTTAGCTGTTTGAGTTTCTTTGAGGTACATCTTTTAATATGCAAGAAGGAAGTATAAGAAAGCTAGAATTCTTTTTAACTGGATGAGGCATTTTGTGATTAGGTATTGGGCAGAAATATTTTTCTCCCGTATGTAAGGTGGATTTCTACTACATGTTTTTTTCTACTTCTACATCTAGTGCATTTAGAGATGTTAACATTAAATAAACATTCATAATACAAAGCAAGGAATGCAAAGTTTCTTTAGGTGTACAGAGTTTAATGCTTCTTTGAGAAGGGATTCATCTGCACTGCTTGTGATTTGGTGTCCGGTACAGTAAACAGTTTAAGCTCTGTACCTACAGCTAGATCTCAGCTTGGCAGGATAGTTGATGACCAGAAATTCTTCACTGAAAAGCAGCCAGTTTTTGTCAGTTTTGCTTGTTAATTTGCTTGCGAAACTTAGCAGATCATGGTTGAGGTAAAATCATCTCTGGAACTGTGATGTTCTATGCATTGTTTGGGTGTTGGTTTTTTTTGGGCTCCAACTTCAGGATTCTTCAGGAGGCTGCTTATCTGTTCATTTTGACACTCAGACAGTGCTCAAAGAACTTCTGAGCATCAGAGTATCACCACTCCCCTGTGTCAAGGAAAAAGCGCCGGATGAGAGGTAAAACGGATCAACAGATTACTGCCAGGGAAATAAAAGCATTCACGCTATCTAGAATGTTTTACTTTGTCTGTCTAGACAGTGGATATGTTAATCTTCTGTTTTGGGTAGCAATACATTGTTTCTATCAAAGTTTGTGCTGCCCCGACATCCTGTTCTTTCTGCTCGTGAAACTGATATGGAATCCTGAATCAGCTTTGTGGTTGTGGTACAGGTTCAGGATTCCATTCTGAAGACCGATTTCATGATCTGGCTTTTAAGCTCTAGGAAAGTCATTGACTTGTGCTTCAGTTTCCTTTTTGGAAAAAAGGACACCTCATACTAGATCAGGTTGTACAAAGCTCCATCCAACCTTGCTTTGAACACTTCCAATGATGGGATATCCACAGCTTACTTGGGTAACCTGTTCCAGTGCCTAACCTTCCCTTTCTGAAGAGAAATAGATAAAATATGGGCTGTACTTCTGTGATTCCTTCTGGAAATCCGTGTCATGTTTCTTTCCCAATTATGGTGTCTAGATTGGAAAAGTACCAGTCCCTTAAGCTTCAAGTGGAGAACCAGGACAGGATGGAAAGTTCTCAGAAAAGTGACTACAACTGGACGTTAGAGTCTTCTGCTGTTAAGGTTGGTAATTCATTTTACTAGTTCTTCTCGGACAGTCATCCATCAACATCTCTAGAACTATCCCTGATGTTTTGAGTGCGCAGGGGAAAAAACACTCTTTAGTGTTTAGGAAGTTAATGATTTCTGTTTTCTTTTAACTTTCACCCTATGCACAATGACGATAGTCATCAAAGCTCTTAAATTATGTGTATTACTTTAAACATCTTCAGAGAGTCTTAATTTCAGAAAAGTATGAAGTCCTTATGCTCTAGAAATGAAGTGTGGACACCTGAACATTTTAGTAATTTTTGACAATCTTGTTCAACCTCGATCCAACTGACACATTACATCGATTGGCCAATTTTTGCAAAAGAACAGCATCACCTCTGCATTTCTCTCTTGTTACAACTCCTGCTAAGAATGTGTGTTCAGTGAGACATCTCCATTACTTGTGACCTTGCCTATCTGCTATCCCCAAGAGTGCCTCCTGCTAGAAGAGGCTGCCATTGTAGAATATATATTTGCTGTTTTCCATGAAGGTATTTTCTGTTCTCTAGCTGAAGGTTGCGAAACTGGAGGAGAGACTGGATGAGCTCAATGAAGAGTTTTTTGAACTGACAGTACGAGCCTTGAGTACGCAGGAAGATGGGGAATCACTGGAGAAGGAGCTGAGAATGCAGGAGGAGTCATTTGCGGTATGAGTCATCTTTTGCTGTTCAGTCTTTAACCAGCTGTAGAGCAGTGGCCACAGCAGCTTATCTTTACATAGGTGCATGCCCTTGTGATTCAGCTTCACTGCATTGCAGGGGTGAAGGCAGGTGAAAAAGGCACACCAGAAAACGTGTGCTTATGCAGATCAGTGACATTCAAATCTGAGGCCCCGTAAGTTCCAATATCTTTAGTTCAGAGTATTAGACAATGGAGGAGATTCTTTTTTCTATTCAGCATAAAGATTTTCTTTTCACGTAATTAGTTCTGTCAGGCAACATCCCCTTACTTAAAATTTTTTGCAAGATAAATAGCATACTTCATCCCTCGGGTACTCCATGTCCTTACAGTGTAAGTATCAAGTGGAGCTCAGTCCACATCTATGCATTCGGGCTAATGAGTGAGAAGAAGCAGCTTGAATTAAATGTTGTGCTTCATAGACGGAACCTGGGAGTCAGGACTCCTTTGTTCTCTTATCTCCATATGTGATGCTGGATAAGTCCTGTAAATTCTTTGTTCGTTAGTTTCTCCATTTATTTTTCATAATTCACTATGTAAGCTACAGTGATGAGCAAATTCATTGAGACATACAAAGAGTGACACAGCCTATCCTTAAGCTACATAGTGGAAAGCGGAGGTGCTGAGAATCCAAACACTGTGTAGAGTAACACAATATTGAATGAAGTTACAGTTTTGAAGAGGAAGTGGTGGAGAGCAGCCATTCAGGTACAAGTGCTTTTATTTTTTTTGTGTCCTTCAATCTCTCAGGAGGTACTTGCACAAACACAGGGTTTTTGTTTCTTATGAACTCATTTGTCAGAGCTTATCTGTTCATCACAAAAGGTTTCTGGTGAAACCATTGTAATACAGCCAAGTTCTGTGAGCAAGAGAATAAGAAGCCTGTTTCTTTTCACGTATACCTGTTCATAGCAGTAGATAAAGAATTAAAATAAGCTGGGTGTCTTCTGCACTGAATATTTTCTTCCAGCTGTTGCTGAATTTTTGGACTGTGGTGCATAGTTTGAAATTATTAATGGTGTGTTTCTGATGTAATTAGGGGTGGGTCGTTTGCATTATTTTGAAATTCAGATACAGTGGGCTTTGCAAAGGCCAGAATGTGCTATCAGTGTGCACTACACAGCTTGCCACATCCTCTAGAGTCACTGGGTCAGTGTATAATGCTGGCAGTAGATCCTGTCCACTGGACTAGGTAGCCTCAGTGGTGGCATAGCCATCCCTTGATGCTGTCCACTGAATTTATGCTCTGCTTTTGTTTTGTTTTTCTGTAATAGACTGCAAGCAACAAACAAGAGTGGGGAGCTCAGCAATATTCAAAGCTGTTGGATTCTTGGGCCGCAAAGAGGGATGAAGCCCTGCTGCTGGAAATAAAGAAGAACTGCATTGCTCAGAGGATTGAAGAGATGGAAGCAGAACTATTTTATCTTCTGCAGAGTGAAATAGCCACCAGCCCATTTCCTTCAGGAACCTAGCTTATAAGGCAATGGCTAAAGGCAGATTATGGGAGAGTATGTGTATCTGTAGACAGAGTGCTTTATCTGAAGTATCGGGATAGAAACATATGTATTTAGAGATGGACAAATATGTCATGAATAATCCATATTCTGTTTTCTTTAACTGGTTGAAGAACATTCACACTTACTCTCAGTTATCAATAATTTTGTAAGCTTGAGAGGAAAGCTGAAGTTCTTAACATTCTTTACTAATTTCAGAGTTTTCATTGCTAAGTTAGTAAAGCAGGAAAGATGTGAGGCAATGGGTGGCCCCCACTTACCAACGCATTCTGTACAGCCTTTTTGACCTCTGATTTCAAGGATATTTGTTAGGATCTTTACATACTGTTTAAAGCCATAATTCAAAGCCTTGCCCAGCGTCTCTGTGCATGTTTTCAGAGGATCGATCAATTATATTGATTTCAGTAAGGTCTGCTGTCAGAGACCTTGAAGGTTTTTAGAGGTGTGATTTTTGGGCAGAGTACACTTAAATTATTCCCTGTAGTAGTGAGTGCAGCAATCTGTTTATCTGCTGGTGTCCAGTGCCCTGGGAGCCTGATCTTTAAACAGAATATATCCTTCCTGCCGTTTCTATTCTTTTCGTCTCTTTGTACGATGCCAGAAGAGCCCAGCTGTGAAGTGGGCTTTGCTTCTGAGGAGCAAGATTGGAATCAGAACACCCGCTCCGTCTCTTTCTGCACAGTATTCCTTAGATCCAGGTGAAGTAGCATAACATAAAATTGCTTGTCTGTGAGCCAGCACAATGCCTTGGCAAACCACATAGGTAGGCTTCAGCCAGCTGTTTCCAACAGCAAAGCCTGTTCTCTTTTTATTGCAGTGTTTATGGAATTGCTTATGCGTGAAGAGGTTTGTGAACCCACTCCTTCCTGGTTCCTAAACACAGATCTGTGCTTACTCCTTCTGCCTTTGCATAACTATAGAGGGTATTAAGATGGTGAGACTTAACTGCTTGGGAGCCAAGACAGAAGCTCTCGGCTTTGGTTCCATTAACTGGTGTCTCTGGGAGATCCAGAGGAGCTGCACGTTCTTTTGCCCTCACCTAGTCAGTTTGGTAATTCCACATATTCTGAGCTTGCTCCCAGAAGCAAAAGGTTTGCTTTGGTTCCTTTGCAACTCCACCTTGGGAGAATTTAGTTATTTGCTGACACTTTGAAGGGACTTTCAGAAAATCTGAGGATTTCAGGAAGCAAAACACACCTATATGCAAACACTATAAAACAGTGTGATTGCCTTTTCTAGAATATAGTAGTGAAAAAGCTGTCATTGCTCTCCTCATTGCTTTTTTTTTTTTAGGTTATCAGCAGATAAAACAGTACTATGTGGCCATAATTGTCTTCAGTGATTGCTTTCTCTGTAATATCCACAGGAAAACATGGTACGCAGGTGATTAAGTTATCTCTGTGTGCTCTGCTTCCAGGTAATATTTGTAAAAGGCAGGTTGGAAGGCAGTAGCAAATAAAATCTGTCAATTTTTTAATTGTAACAGTTTTTTAATGAAAATAATTTTTCGTTCTAGGTCAAAGCAAAGATACGTGTATAGAATTTTGCTGGATTCTTTCTTTTACCCACTGTTGTTTTCTTAACAAGTACACTTCAGTTATAAGTAAACATTTTTGGGTTTCAAAGTGTTTGGTTTTATTTCCACAAAATGAAAAAATATCAATGAAAAGACCAGAATTTCACACAATAGTCTTTTCACGTTCTGTTTATAGTTACTGAAGGTAAGGAAAGAACAAATATAAAAAGGAGTGGTGCAGCCATTATTTTTGTTCTTCTAAAGTATTTACTTCAGCTCTTTTTCTAGTGTTCTCTGGAATCTTCTGGAAGTCAAGCTTGTCTGGAGTAGCTCTGAAGCCCCCTCACATTTGGAAGGCTGCCATTTCCCCGAGACTGCTGATTAGACCGATGGAGTCCAGGGTCACTTAATTTGGAATTTGAAGAAGGATCACAAGGCTATTGGTTTTTCTTCAGTTGTTTTGACTTAACAGAAAATGAAAAGGCCCTTTTCAACATTCAGTGTAAAGTTTAGCTTCTCTTGGAGGGCGTCAAGCATTGCTGTGGGTGTGAAAAGGAACCTCTTCAGTTTACAGCTGTGTGTGGCTCTGAGTTCTGAAATAACACCCGCTGAAGCTGGGTGGTTGCTGCTGCTTTTGTCTTCCATTGTGAAACTGTTATCAAGCCTCCTAGTCTGTTAACAAAACCAGACAATGTTCCGATGGTGTTTGTTGAAGTTACTGAGGCACCCCTTGGCTGTGCTCGTTATGTAGTTAATCCTTGCTTCTCATCCATATAGAGCTAGATGCAGTGCTTTCAAATGCTGTTGGCAGAAAAGGTCAAATGGAAACATCTAAAGAAAATGTCCGTCTGAAGAAAATGTCCAATGTGGATTTCATTACTATGTTAACATAAATGAAATGCAGTACCAGTCCAGATTTACTGGCAGGATCTTTGCAGATTTTCACACTCTGTGCTTAAGTACAGGCCAGTTAATTAAGCCTATTCAGTTGCCAGCTATAAACATAACCATAATGGATATCCATTGAATTCTCCTAGACTGTAGCAAGCACAGTATATTATGACCCAGCTTATCCCACAGCAAAAGAAGCTTGTGCTGAATTGTATGAACTAGTTTTTGCCTTGACTAAAAGCCCACATGTTGTTTTAGCTTGACTGACCGCTAGAGTGAAAGGCAGATACTTATTTTGAGATGGTCCTGAATCATAGTCCTCAATTAAAATGCACCCAGACTCTGGGCTATTTTTCAGATGTGGATTACATTAGCGTATCTGAGACGTGTCTTGAGTTAAATTGTATAGCTCTTAGTAACTTCCTGCCCTTGAACCCTGACCTGGACTTCTTTGTGTTGCAGGTGAAATTCAGTTGGCAGATGAGAATGGTGAGGTGAAGAATTTGCTCAAGAACCATTATGCATCACAGTTCCTAAGTGAGAGAGGGTTTTGTGTACTATTCAGAGTTACAAGTATGTGAATTTGCTAATCTTTATATTGCAGATGCCATTATTTTCCTTTGCAGCTGAAGAGATACCCACACACAGGTGAAGGCTGAAAGTTACAAGTAATTTTCATTTTGGATTCCCAGGCTAAGCCTGTGAGCATCCTTAACTCCACTCAGAACCTAATGATGTTGAACACTTACTGACAACAGGGCTAAGATACCAGAAAACAGACATGAAATTAAGTTGCTTTTAAAAAGGGTTTTATGCTGCGCTTTTATCCCTCACAGGACATGAAGGTTCCCAAGAAGCTGTGTTTATGCCACTGCTGAAAGATCACAGCATTGTCACTCTGAAGTTCTGCTTTTGGAAGTTCCATCCACAGAAGGTAAGCCTCTGGCCTGAATGAGATCTAATACACTTTGGCTGGGCCCCCAGCATCTATCTGTTAGCGTGTTGTGTTTCTACTGCAGGTAAAAGGAGTCATTCACCTCTGGGCACCAGGAATAGAACTGTGGCTTCCCCTTCCAAACAAATTGGGAAACTCTATTAGTGGCAAATTGAAGCTATTGCTTGGTGCTGAGTTTTTGGGGGAGATCTATACGCTTGCTGGTTTATTCCTTGAGAAAATGCCTAATTTGTTGGGTTGTTCCCAGAAGCCTGAAATACTAAATGCCTCATTTCTATGATAAAATCTATGATAAAAGAATAGTCTTACTGAGCTAGTTCATCAGTGAGCCAGGTACATGCTTAATAACTTTGCCAAATGAAGCCTTGATTCTCGCAGACACAGGGCTGTATGGTGAATCACAGAAATTGGCAGAAGGACAAGCTGCAGCCCCAGCTGTCTGCTTTCAGGGTTAGTCTTGTAATTGATTCATCTTTAACTTAGTAGTTTTATTTCTGGAGTTGTTGAAGTATTCAATTGACATGTCCTTAGTATCCTCATATAAACTTTCACCTAACCAACTTTGTAAATAACTTTATAACTCCTCATGTGGGTCATATTGCTGTGGGATGGACCGTGTCCTATCTGTATTGTTCTAGTAATCCTTTGATTTGCTGTGCTGAGTACTTGTTTATACCCTGCACAATGAGAAACGTATTAAAACTTCATATTATATGAAGATAATATTAAGATAATCTTGTAAAAGTAATCAATAAACCTTTCTTTTTCAAGGTTCCTCTTTAAAAAGGCTATAAAACCTAATCAGTGAAAACATAACTTACCTCTATAAAACACCCAGTGATACATTGATCTCAGAATAAAGATAAGTTCGCAAACAGTTTTAAAGTTGCAACACTTGATTTTGTGCAAATCTTTCGTTGCTGAAAATATTTCAAATGAAACAAAAAGATTTCCAAAATGTATTTTTAACAGTGATCCCCAAATAAGAAAAGGGCTGTTGGGACTTTCCAGTAAGGTTCCCTACATGCTGATGATTGTACACTGAAAATCACCTGTGTCTGTGTGAGCACTGTATGACAGTCTTGGATATATTTAATTATTTTTGTGTCATGGAAAAGTAGTAGGAACTGACACTCAGGGGAAGACCTCAGTCACCCAGCAATTCAGGTGCCTGCTCCTGGCTTTGTAAGTAAAAGCAACAACTCTTTTCCATTTAATTCAAAGGGGAAATTTGTGTTTATGGACACACTGTATTCCTCTGCTTTAAATCCCTTCAGTATAGTCACTGTTCTATGTCTTATTTGTTCTGACATGTGTTAATGCATACTTTGAATCAAGTGGGTAGCATCTCTTTTCTATTAGATTTGCAAGAAATACTAAGACATGCTTTAACGATACAGGAAGGATCACCGCAGGTCATGTTGCTGACTTGCTGCATTGTTGATGGCAGTTGTCAAAGGCACGAAGCAGTGGACTTGGAAAAGCAGACTGTGCTGATACTAGGGACGTGCAAAAGTAGTATGTGCTCTGCAGTTGTGGAGATGTAAAATTTGTTGGGACACAGCATTTTTGTAAGGTAGCATCAGAACTAGCAATTACTTCAGTGGGAAGTTTCCCTCTTTTCTCTTGAACATACAGAATTCAGTCTGACAAGAAGCCTGGGGAAACAAAAATAAGATCAAGGTAATAGTTATCCAGGTTAGCTTTTCCTTGGAAAGAAAACAGAGAACCCTGGAAGACTAGCACGTAGACCTAGATATCTTCATTAATAAAGCAGGATAAAATCTTTTCTTAAATTAAGTCAGGTATCCAGCCCAGTCATTAGAAGTACTGAGGAAGCAGAAACTGGGTTTTCCTTTTTGCCTGTTCCTGACTGGCAGTATTAGACCCTGAGAAAGTGAAACAATGAAAATACACTCATATCTACCAAAGACTGGGAATTAACAGGCATTAATTCTCAGTCTCCCCCTCACCCATCTGTCAGCCATTTAAGTTCTGACAAATCAAATCCCAAAATAGCAGAAAAAATGCACCGTTCTCTGTGAGAAATCTGCTGCAGCCCCTCACTCCTACACCTCTGAGCAACAAAGCAAACAGCACTATATTTTGTAGTTCCAAAACTATACTAAGTGTACACCTGTGGTATTCTTGGGAGAATACCACAAGCTTGGGAGAAAAGGTGCTAATAGGCCTATTTCTTGGAGCAAATTTGCCAAACCAAACATAGATAAAGTGAAGAGTGTGGCATTTAAAAAGCTGGTGGTTTCCAGGTGCCCAGCTCTTACTAAATTCTACTGGAGGGCCATTGTGTGTAGGTCTGGCAGGTTGCCCTTTGTTAACAGTGCCAGGGGAGGTACTAGCTGATACCTGGGTTGTGATGAAAAAAAGAAGTCAACATGCTGTACAAATCAAAGGCCTCTTGTAACGCTGGATATTGAGGTCAGTCACTTTTTGACAGGTGTAAGAAATAGCATTTTCAAGAACAGCTTGTCTGAAGCACCCAGCTCTTTATGATCCACAGGCTGAGCTTTACCGCAACATTAGTTGGCAAGAAGGGAGAATTACCACAGTCTTAAGTGCAGATCCTGGGTAACAGCTTTTTGGAAAAGTGCCAGATAACGAATATGCTTGCAAACGCTACCAGAGGAGAGATCAGAGGAAAAAGCGGATATTTGTGGTTTGGATTTACATTATGACACTTGAGAAGAAGTTAGAGATTGGAGCAATAAAAAGACAGGGTCCTTTGTTAATACATGCTCTTGTGAAGTTTGATTTACTCCACTTGCATGAAATTTCGGTATGTTTTGCTATAAATGAGGCTAGGACCTTTTTTGTTTTTTTCTCTCTTGTCAGAGAAGCCGGTTATTTTTTTTCTTTCCAAGCAGAAAAGGTGTGCTACACTAGGTAAACAGTCCTTCAGCTCTTTCCTGGAGAAATGATTTTGAATTTCAGATGTAAAAGTTATTCGATCCATAGTAAGTCCATGAGCAAATGCCCCCATCAATGATTTACTACCCGAAACAGTTTTCCTGTAGCATATTTACCCGTGTTTTGTAGGTCAGCAGTAACTAAGAATGAGGAAAACTTTTGTCGTGTTATAAATCCTTTGCTTACCTTAGCTTCTCCACCCTCTGTTAGCAAACTGCACTTTCAAAACTCTTAGCCAAGCTCAGAAAGGAGGCATTCATGCAGCAGAGTTGCTCCTGTTGGGTTTTATTTTTTCGTGATTTTTTTCTTCCTGCCACATTCATCTTCTGGACTGGGAGGGGATTTGAGACTTGGCTGTGCAGATCCTGAGCTCAAGGAGAAACTCACCTTGTGGAAGAGGCTAATCTGAGCAACAAGCGAGCTGGATCCAGCTGCAATCTGAACAGGAGGCTGTGCAGCCAAGCGGCTACTTACCCTTTGAGTTGCTATTCATACTTCATTGGGTGGTGCTAATGGGGGGGAAGGGGAGTGGGGCAGTTCTCCTGCACCCCAGTTGACCTGCCCTGGTGCGTACCCTGTAAAGAAAGTTCAGTTACAGCTGGCCAGTTGGGAACTGGGAGGTGATTTGTCTTGGGAACATTCTGTCTGTTCGGGATATAATCAACTTTCCTCCAAAGTAGCTCATACCTGGCTATTCCAGACAAAAGTAGAGAGTAATTCAAATCTAATCTAGCATGGCTGATTTGAGCCCCCTGGGAATTAAAAACAAAATTCAGTTTGTCCACAATAAGGAGAAGAGACTGGTTCTAGCCAGGGCTGTACTGCTTCCAACATGGCAAAGTAGTGGAGA
Organism: Anseranas semipalmata; assembly: GCA_013399115.1. Lineage (NCBI taxonomy): Eukaryota > Metazoa > Chordata > Aves > Anseriformes > Anseranatidae > Anseranas > Anseranas semipalmata. The sequence goes on from VXAA01001109.1 coordinate 597,429, forward strand.
GAGTTAGGACAGGGAAAGCCCTACACATTTCGTAGAAAGACTGACCTGGATGCCTGAAATGCAAATGCAGTAGAACAGCATCGTGCTTCTGACCTGAGGACTTGGCTATTTAAATAGGGAAGGTGCCAGAAATAGCTTCTTTCTCCAATTCTGCTGGAAACTATGAATGACTTGGGGTAAATTTGTTAATGTTTGTGCTTTAGGAGACTATGAACCTCAATAGAAAATTGGACCAGAGGTTGTTTAGATGAAAAGTATACATAGGTCTATGCCTTCCTTTCTCGGCATCTGGTTTTTAGTGACAGCATTACATCAGGTTGCTTTTCCAAGTCTTAGAGGAATGCAGGGTTCTGATTCTAGAAAGCACTTGGACCTCCTTAGATGAAAGGCCTAGTGCGGTGTAGTACTGTAAGTTAACAATCTCCACACCAGCACATCCATCAAATAGTTCTTTGTGTGACAATACCTTAACTTTCAGAGCTAATAAAAAGGCTGGTTTTGAGCCCTTTTGGATCACAGGTACCTTATTTATATACCAGGAAGAAACGGATTGGTTTTTCTTGTATAAAATCCCTATCTGGTCTTCAGTTATTGTCTGTTACACTCCCATCGGAAATAACAGTTGACATGTACTTTGTCCTTAAGGCACCCTTTTGGGGTGACTTTTTTTTTTTAATGAAGATGCATAGGGGAAAAAGAAGGTCTTTATGGGTAGTAGATGAGGCTTACTAGGAACAGTGAAGATTGTCAAAGGCTTCAAATTACATCCAAGGAAAGTTACTAAATTGTTCCAAGTTAGGAACTAGCCCCACAAGTCTGGAATAATCTAAGAGAATGGCCCAGCACTGTCTGTTTTGGGCTGTCTCAATATTCTCTTGTTTAAAATAATAATCTGACTCTGCTGCTAGCACTCTTTGTGGCCAAGGGGCTTGGCACAAGTTTTTCTGTCTCCAAGTTGTTTTCTGCAAAATGGGTACAAAGCCTATTGCAGAATACTGAAATTCTCCAATGGAGCATGTTCTACTGATCTCTACGTCACTTATTTCAGAGAGGGACCTAAATGAAAATCTGAGATCAAGGTACTGTCCTAACTCAACTGTGTCCCTTTATATGAATCTTGCCACCCAGTCTGTGCCTTTGCTTTGTTGAAGTGGGTGTTTGTTAACAAGAAACTTGTCAGAGTTGATTGCCGGTTCCCTCCCAAGCCATAGTGCAGAAGCTCTCAGCTCAGGCATGACATAGGTCTGGCCACCTGATTCTGGTTTTGAGTCAGGCTGGGGCTATTTTCAAAGGTTTTATTGTGATCTTTGTTGTGATCTGTTTTATTTGTGATCTGTCGCTGTGTACCTGTTGGGCTAGTTTGCCATTGCTTTGGCTCTTGCCCTTGCTCAGGTCTTCATAATCTAGTCACTACATTTCTTGTCTGCATAAGGCAGTACTTAGAAATATAAATTGTCCTCTCGCAAACCAGCCTTTTTTTTTTTTTNAGCTGCAGTGAATTAGCACTGTGGGCATCTTTAAAAATAGCTGCATATGTATTTTTCTTCCTCTGTCACATAATTTCAGTGCATCTCTATGGCTGCTTCCTCCTCCCAGCCCTCCTGCAGGCACGTAGCAGAACCAAGCTCAAAACAAACAGTTTCAAAGCACTGCTGTGGGTGGTATCCTCCTCCTTTCCCGACTCTCTGGCACCACATTTGTCCCCAGGAGAAATACAAGTAGCCTCTTTGGGCTGTTGGACTTTCTCCTTTGGGGGAATTTGCTACACTTTGTTGTGTGGATCTTACCTACTTTCTTACTCAATATATTATTTGGGGTTTTGTGTGTGCAGAACTTCTGATGCACTGCTGACCTGTTTCATGTAGTCCATCCATTCAGCACACTTTTGCATTCCTCCCTCCGTCCCTCTTTCTTCCAGGCCTTATTGCTACCATGGCTCTGCAAAAGTGCTTTTCTACAGCCTGTTTAGGATTCATAGATCAGGGTTTCCTGCTTAAGTGCACGCTCCTGATTTGCAGACCATTCAGACTGCCAGGGAGATCACTGAGATGTTGACTTTATGCCTGGAAACAGGCCTAAAGACAGGGTAAGATGTGCCAGGAAGTCTACCATAAGTAAGTTTATTTGCATGATAAATGGTACTGTTCATGGGATTTTCATCAGCAGTGAACCCTTCAGAGAAGTTACTTAAGGATAACTCAGTTCTCTCCTTCCTTTCCTTCAGTTCTTTCGTTTTCTTCCATCTCTCCTTAATTCACTTCACTTTCCATGTCTTCACTTTTCTCTCCGTTGTTCTGTATTTTTCTAATTCACTTCTGTTTTTCAGCTTCTTATTGGAATAATCTTGCTGAGTGATTCTTTCTGGCCTTTAAAATCTATGAATCATTAGCGCCAGTTTAATGTGATAAATTACTGATTTTCCATATTCTCTCCCTAAGACTGTAATATAGGAGGTGAACAGTTAAGTGTCACAGACTTACTTGAGCCATTTTGCTTCCTTTACTTCCCTGCTCAGTACACATGGTCTTCATGTCTGTCAGCTGTAGCTGTGAATAATTCCTTGCTGTTCGAACCTCACCTCTTCTGACTCAGCCTGCGTGACATGGAGGGACCAGGGAGATGTCAGAGCCTGGGGCGACTGTGGTACACAAAGGTGAGAGAATCTGCTGGTACCAGCAGAGAAGAGAGCACAATCTACCTGTGCACACAGACAGTCTCTCCTTCCCTGCTGGTACCAGCGCATTCTCCCTACTCAAGTTCAGGCTGGTACCAGCATTTTATTTTTTTTTTCCTTTGACCCGGAATAAGATAGCTTTCTCCATAGCTAAAACAGTAGTCACACCAGCTCTTACAGTTCAGGGACACCTGTTAGTGGAAACCTTTTCAAAGGCATGTCTTTGAACTGTGTCTCCATTCTGTCCCTTTCACCTTTTCTGCAGAAAGGCTGGAAGGGACGGTTACGGGGAGTCTTTCAGTATGCTGTTTACCAGTGTATTATTGAGACCAGCCAGTCTCGCATAATGCAGACTTAACAGATATTTCTAGGGAAAAGAGAAGAGAAAGTGAGAGATTCTTGAGGAAAAGAGAGAATTTTCTTACCTAGATAATTAGTTCTTGTTTGGAAGTGTATTTTCATGTCAGCTAGGGTCTATTCTAGGTGTTGAGATCTTTTCACAAAGATGAGATGTATTGTGTGTATTCTTCCTATTAAATCTCCTAGTGGCCTGGTCCTGTAAACCCTTAGCTCAAGGCAGACAAGTAGGTATTGTACTCATGCAAGATTTTTAAAATCGTACTGTGCAATATATTGCCACCAAACTGCAGATCTGTGGCAGATCTTGATAGTTTTTTGAGTATTTGTCTCCTTGAATTAACAAAAATAGCATACATAGATGCATCATGTGGGGCAGAGCAGAGATTCCAGAGGGATGTGGCCCTGAAACATTAATGCTACATATGAAAGAAAGTTGGAATAGTTTCTGAGTATGTAAAGCAAACTGAGGTACTGGTCTGAAGGCCAGAAGCAGAGATTATTGCAGCAGTATAGGAAGCAATGTTTGTAGACATCAGCTGGAAAAAGCCCAGTCTAGGTCAGTGAAGCAGTCTTACAGGGCTTCAGACCTGGCAAACTGACAGTATAGGAATTTCTGCTTGAGAGGCTAGGCCTGTGCAGAACAATGTGGTTTTTCTTGTAGTTTCTCAGTTGCATAGCCCCAAAAGTTGTCTGTTTTCCAGTTTTACAAGAGTAGTGGCTAGAGAAGTATGGAGACTATGTAAGACTGGAACGGTGGGACAAAACAGAAGTGCTATATGACTGAAGAGTTCATAGGTTGGAAAAATAAATAATGCAATCATTTGCAATGTTTTTATTGTCACGATAGTTTCAGGTTAGGGCATTTCTTGCCTGCTGACAGTAGGTAACTGATAAAGTACCATTTACTTTTCACATTGAGATTGGAATGAGATTGGGCTGAATTTTAAGAATCTAATAGTGGTGTTCTGCTACAATGTACAAAAAGGGCTAGTTACAGACACTCTCTTGGTGTGAAATTTGGAGGAACAGAACCCTAGCAATAGTTGTGTTCTGTGAGAAACTTCAAGACCATGCTATTTGTGTCATATTTATTATAAAATCATTGTTTTTCTTTCTGCTTAAAAAATGATCAGTTAAGTTGGAACGGACCTTTGATAGAATGACAGCATGCAAGTTTGTTGACTTATAAGGGACAGATTTCACAGTAACCAAACCCACTTCATTCAGCAGAGAAATCTGCTACCATTTTTCATCTTTTCGGCCTATTCTACACCCAAGCGTGTGTCTCTTGTCCTGAGGAACACTTACGATGTTCATCTTAAAAACTCTTGGTAACACAGAAGAGCTTTTACTTTAAGTCTGAGAGTCTTGCTGGTGCACATACACTGGTTTTGTGCTTGCAGACAGCTTCAGTAGGGCTGTCTGCCTGCAGGGCATCAAACACAGCCCCCGCAGAACTGTAGGCTGCGTTTGCTTATTGCTCATCTCAGCAGTATTTCCAAATCTTGCTGTGTTGTTACTGCCATTTGGGAATGGGCTTCGGTGTACTGCTGCTTCCTTCTTCTAGGAAGTACTTTGTTCTTGCCAGGTATAAAACAGCATTTCTTCCTTTGGTTAATAACTTGGAGTATAAATATTGAAATGCATCTGTTCCAGAGTGTATTCATTTAGGAAAATATGTCAACGAGAACGTTGCTGGAGTGCAAGGCGTGCGGGAGCATGCAGGAGCCTCTGTGGCTAGCATGGCGGTGGCTGGCAGGGCAGCCTGCCCCGAGGAGCAGGTGTGCCGCCTTGTTGGCGGGCAGCGAGTGCAGCTGCACAGGGCTGCAGTCCAGGCAGGCGTGGAGCCATGCAGTGCCTGTGGACAGATTGCCTCGTGCTGTACTTCTGCATAGGCGAGGAGTATTTGATCGTGCTGCTGAGGTTTCGTTTTTTTGGCTGTGGCTGCTGTAAGTACTCAGGCGGCACTTGGAGGGGTGGGAGATGACCGGTGGCAGAGCCTCTCTGTGGTGAGCTGAGGCCGCACCTCACCTCTGGGAGATCTTGGTGACAGACTGGCTGCGTCTGTGATTCCTGTGAGCTTGGGGCCTATCCATGAATTCAGGGAAAAATGAAGTGTGAGTTGTCTTTACCCATGACCAACACAAGCTGCCTCCCCTTCCCCACCTCTGCTGGGCCTGGAGAGGGTAAGCGGCCACCAGCTAGCTGCCTGTGGTGCTCCTGAGGTCAGGATATTTTCCCTGTGAAAGCTGTGGCTTGGCCAGGCTCCTCTGGTGGCTCCCTCAGGCACAGGAAGCCATCTCGGTTCCCCCTCGTAAATGCTTGGAGGTGGAGGACCTTACTGTTCTTAACCCGCCAGCAGTTAGGCCTTTAAGCTCTCTTTCACAGTTGTGAGAGCTGGAAAGTTTCTTCTGGAAAGTAAAATGAAAAGAAGGCATGTGAGGAGTGGCTGAGAGAATTGGGGTTGTTTAGTCTGGAGAAAAGGAGGCTGAAGGGAGACATCATTGCTCTGTACAAATACCTGAAAGAGGTTGCAGCAAGGAGGGTGCCAGTCTCTTTTCTCAGGTGACAAGTAATAGGACGTGAGGCAACGGCCTCAAGTTGCGCCAAGGGAGGTTTAGGTTTGATATTAAGAAGAATTTCTTCACAGAAAGGGTGGTTAGGCACTGGAACAGGCTGCCCAGGGAAGTGGTGTGGAGTTGCCATCCCTGGTGGTATTAAGAGACCTGTGGATGTGGTGCTTAGGGACATGGCTTAGCTGTGGACTTGGTAGTGTTAGGTAGTGGTTGGACTTGATGATCTTATGGGTCTTTTCCAACCTAAATGATTCTGTGATTACACTGACTCCAGGGGGTAGAGCTTTAAGGGAAACCCAACAACTACTGCAATAATAGTCTTCTTTTGGAGTGGGCCAATAATACTGAGTATTAGAAAGCTAAAATAAGATCTTAGAGACTGGTTTATATATCCATGTTAATAGATTTCCCTTCCTTTAGAACTGGTTAGTTCTCTCAGTCCCCTTTAAAATGAATGCGGGACTACAGGTAATCAATATTTGTGGAAGTTGTGACAGACCAGGCCAGATTTGTGGGGCTATCCTTTCTAAGCAACACATGCCACTCTTACACTGTCAACACCTTAAAATAGGCAGGATGGACTTCAGTTATTTCACCTGATGTACATTTTGGTGTACTAGGTCATGCTTTCAGTCCTGCTTGCTAAAAATGAGACTTTTCTTTCAATTGGTTCTCAGCTGAGTGCCTTCTGCATGCCCTCTGGCTACATAGGATGCTAACAAACACTGAACTTTACCCTTTTTATTTGTCCCTATCCAATGAATGCTGTATTTTCAGAGCTAACAATGATTGCTTTGGACCAAATTGACTGACTAAATAAGGCAGCAATTATTGCTGTTTTTTTCCAAAGTGGCTCTCTAAGGTCCTGGGGACTTTGACCCTTATGACCATGTAATTGTTAAGCTAGCTGAGAGGTAAGGGTTGAACTTTGAAGGGAAGCAGTAATGCAGAATTAGGAAGGCTAGTCTTTGGATTTGCCTCCTTGGCAAAGGCATGACCTGCGGTTGTTTGAAATGAAAGAAAGTGCCTGTCTCCATGGGACTCTGACTCATATTTCTGACGTGTAGAAACCCCTCTCTATAGCAGAACTGGTGCAGGTTTAGACCAGTTTTTTTTCTAGGAAACAAGCATTCAGAGATTTATCTGCTGGACAGATCCATATGGAGTCGCTTCATTAATATCATCAGCAGAGTTTGGTCTTAGTGGATTTGCTTTACTTGGGGATCACCTGGTAATTGCTTTTTTGTTGAAATTTGTTAAGGTTTTAGGAAGTAATCCTCTTCTGAACCTGGAACTGTGGCCCTCAAGTTGAGACTGTTTAAAGGCATTAGAATAATCTTTTATCACAAAAGTACAGAGGATGAGTGCTGGAAATGAGATTTTCCAGCAACAGATCAGATATTTAACTGCAGCAGTTTCGACTGAACAGCTTTTGTATCACTTTTTGTGTGTTAGGAAGGGCTATAAGCTACTAAACGTCAGTATTCAAATATTCTTGATCGTTCCAATCATGTCAAGCTTCCTGGAAAATGAATAGAACCTAAACAGGCTGTCTGGGGATGTGGACACCTGGCAAAGAGCTGAGAATCTGCTGTGGTTTTCTTGGCAAAAATCAGTACTCGAGTCTGCATGTCTGCAGTATTCTCGCTGAATTCATGTAACAAGGACTTGTCCTTGGCTGGAACTGGACACAATTGCAGCACTTTGAATTCATTCCTGGTCTTAATCTGAATTAAGTTTTAAGTGCAGATAATGCTTTAGAAAAAGAGGCAAATAGCTGTCTCTGCACAACATCATGCCAGCCAACAGTGGAGAAAGAGATACAGTTAATACATAACTAACTGCAGAGCCCAGAACTTCATTACAAAAGACTGTGGTCTGGTTGACCCTAGCTCAAGTGCTTTCATTAGGCCCATTGGCATGCATTGAGTAGTTAGGAATGACTCTTTTGTTTGTGATACGTACTCAGCTACTGGAGGTCTTGTTGTTATTGTGTTTTTCCAGGAAAGAGCAATGCTTTCTGTCACTTGTTTTGCATTTTTGCTTAAATTTTTCTGTGAAACACTTTATTAAAAACATGCAGCAAATTCCAAAAATCTGTCAGGTTAGAGAAAAGTAGTCTTTTAGTCTTTCCAGAAAGCATCATTGCCTGTTGCAATTCATTTTCCAATTAAAGTGGCATTAGTTAAAAACAGTGGAATTTCGGAGTAGGTTGTTAGAGAAAAGACACAGTTATGAAGAGAATGATTTAATTTCTTGCTGCTTTGCTATATAGGTCTGCTAGAAAATTCATGTTCATCCTTAAATACAACATACTGTGCTGCTAGGAAAGAGCTGGTGGGCATTCTGCTTGAAATTCTGCAAGAATTTAGCAGCATCAAACCAGATAAAGTTGATTCCAGTTGAGCTTTGTTTCCTAAATAGCATGATTAGTAATGTGAGCATTTAAATGATGACAAATGAGCTTTTAAGATAGCATCTTACAGGTAACAAATGGTAGCTCATGTTGCTGAATGGTGGCTCACATTGCTGTAGTGATTATTGTTCATCCAGTGAATCTGTTAGGTAGCCAGTGCTGGGGGTAAATACCTTTGCAACTTGTACTTTTGTGTTTTTTTGTTTTTCATTTATGGACTCAAATTTTGCACGTGCAAATTAAAACTCCTCTGTCAGCTTAAAAATAAACTTTACAATGTGAAGTTGAAGGAAATTCAATTACTGTCTGAGCAAGAAATTGACTGTCATTATGAATGCAAACAGCATTGTGTTTTCTGGTGCTGTTACCTGGAAGTTAGATGGATTGAGTGATTATGGGGTGTGCAGGGCTGCTAGAAAATATCTGCTCCCAGGGGATCTTTCACACTGGTGGGTCTGGACTAGTTTTTCATTCACTGCAAAATAATGTTTTGGAAAGGCTTGTAAACTGATCTGGTTAAACCAGGTGTAATAAGGCATGACTTAGGAGATGGTGTTTTTCCTCTGTGAAAATCTCTGGTATCAGAAGAAATGAATGCAGCCAGCTTAATGATGTCTTGAGTGTTTTTGTCAGAGCATGGGGTTGGAACAAGTCATTGAGGTCTCTGTAAATCAAGAGGCCCTAGATTGTGTAGTGCCAAAGACATTTCTGAGATTAAGTCAAGGCCCAAGAGTGGCACTATAATCATACTCAATGAGTGTGGTGTTGACTCTCTTCTTATGGCTTACATAAGTGTTTATATTAATTTACTTTGATGCATCAGGGATCTGCAGTGAGGCCCTTGAGAATTTGTTACCCTGACGGGTAACTAATCCCAAGTTCTTTGTGTGGTAGTGCTCCAGCAATAATATCTTGAATTACGTGGTTAAACAGACAGTGAATTGGGTGTGTATATCCAGCATCATCGTGATCATTTCCATTTTCAGTAAGTGTTGACACTGTAGTGAGAACAGCAGTTGTCTGGAAATGTTTACAGGAAGAAGATTAATTTCTGTGTTTTCCTTCTTCTAGCACAGATTTACATGGGCCATCAGTGTTGTGGTGTCTGCTGAAGAGCTTCCTTGCTCTAGAGGTGCCACTGCCAGGAAAGGTAATAAAAACAGTTTCTATTGTATAATTTGGCTCTGATTCTTGTTTAGGAAATGCGAACCCTGCCTATGAGTTAATGGCAGCGAAGGCACTCTCTACACTGTAGCAATAGAAGTCTTCACTGTATCCCTCCAGTCTTCACTGAAATCTCGACATCACAAGCTCTCTCAAACAGTTGATCAGCTCTTGAATCATGTTATGTGGTTAAAAATGTATTATTGAGAATTCCTAGTTACTAATAGTTTTGAGAGGGGATGGGTATCCTATATGAGGTCTGCAGAATGGATTTACAGGGAAGGGAAATGTGCTCTGCATGAGGTAGTCACTAAAAAGACTACATACTACACTCAGATACTGTGTGTCTCTGCTACTACTGCCAAAATCCGTTTTGCATTTGAGTATAAGGGAAATTTGGACCTGCTACACATAAGAACTTCAGCTCTCACACAGTTAAAGCAGAAGGTGTAAGTATTACTATTTTGTTACCATTTTGAAGTTTGACTAACCCCAAGATAAAGTGCTTATAACTGACCTGTTCAAAAGCTTCATGTTCAGAAGTATAATATAAAATCCCAGTGATTTATTACAGTATGAAGTATCCTTATGAGTAAATTTTCAGCAGCGTACTAACAGGGCCAAGATACAGACCTCAGGACAGAGAAACTGGTTCAATTTGCCTGCCTACATAGCTTTTACACACTTCATTGCACAGCAGTTTTTGCCGACCTTAAATTCTCTTTCTCATTTGCTAAGGATTAGCACTTTACCTTAAGCCAACTTTTCATCTTGCTGCCTCTTGACCAGAATGCAGGAATTGTCTAGTGACATAGCATGTAAAAGGGGAAAGGTGTTAGGGTTTTTGGAGGTGGGAAAGGGGATGGTGGTGAGAGCTAGCTTAAACTAGAGAAAACTGTGCAAAGAAGCTGTTGTTAAAAGGGAGGTAAAGGAAAGCTGTGAAGTTCAGCGTAATCAGTAGGGACATCTGACCTGTCTAGTCTGGCTCAGGCTGGAGCAAGAAAGCACAGTTTTGTGTTAAAGAAAGATTTCTCAGTTTATGAGCTAGTAACTTAACTTTTGCATGCTTGCAACATAGGTGTAGCCAGAAAAGAAACAGCCTGCTTGAAGGTGTATTCACTTCCAGTTCAAAATCTGCTCCTCTGCTTTGCATATCTTTGAGTTATTGCCACTTACTTGACTGAGGGAGAGCAATGTTTATTCCTGTTGAAGCTGCAGAGCTGGCTAAAGGAATTTATAAGTAAGGACTGAGTGGAGGAATTGCATTTTCTTTATGTTTTAGTTTTTAGCATAGGATTATTTATCATGGTTCATGGCTGTGGTTTCTGCATGTTTTCTAACCCCTAATAATAATAATGGTAGTATGCATGTAGTAGTAAGAAACCTATGCAAGGTTGAAAGCTCCTTGTGATAAAGACTCTGCAAGATTAAACGAAAAAGTGGTATATAGACCTGACCAGGAAAGTAAATTATCTTCCTTACCAGCTATTAATATGAAGAGCCCTTCAGCTCAGTTTTTCAGATTCTGGATTACAGTGTGTGTATCCTGCCCAGATTTGCAATTTGACTGAATGTCTGTAACGTTTTTGATTTGCGAGCCACTAGAACATGAAGATGCCATGCTATGGTGAACATCTTTAGCCTGTTTATGACTTAGATACAAAACAGATGAAACAGAATAAATGATGCAGCAGTAAGCGTAGGAATTGATGTGTGACATAACTATCACCTTTTAAAAACCCATTATGAGATTGAAGGGAGGATACCTGCGTGCTTGTTTGATTGACATCAGTTTGCATCTGGATTGTACCACCTTTTTTGCACTTTTCCTTGTGAATAGTCGGTGTTGTTTGGGTACAGTAACATTCTCTGAGCTTACTGGGTTAAATAAGGCCTTTGTTTGAGGATAGTTCCGTGTTCACTTGCATCAGACACTATAGCCTCACACCTTCGATGTCAGTGGAGGATGGTTATGCTGGACTGAGAGGTCCTACCTGCTGTTTACCGCACATGGTGTTATGCAATGGCCTGTGTTGTCCAATGCAGTAATTCCCAGACTTACTAGTTCTAACAAGCGTTACGCATGCCAGTGAGTGAATGTAGGATTCATTCTTCCCACACCTATGGCATGTTTGTCCATTTTGCCTTAATGTTTTTGAGGTCTTATGTAATAGTGGAAAGTCTCTTAGATTTAGAAACAGTGAATCAGTCTTCAGGTGTTGGTGGGCTTTGCCTTTCTTGGATCCCTTTTTGGATGTTCATCTTCTAATTTCTTAACTTGTCTTTTCAGTTGCTTGGTTAAGCTCTTATTTGGACTGTCTGTTTAGGCATCAATACAGTAAAACAGATTGCTGAGTACATCTTGTCCTCTCAAAGAAAATGTTGGTGTGCTGGAGTCACAGGCAGCCAAACTATGGAGAATGTGTTAGGCTGTATACTGCTCTTAGCATCTGAATTGGGCTTTTAACTAAAGCAAAGTTTGAAATGCAAAGAAACATTTGCTGGTGACTGTAGTTAAAAGTGGAAATGACCCTACAGGTACGGGAGCAGACTATTTCAGAATCATTTGCTGTTTTTCAGTTTTTTGCTGTAGACCATAAGCTGTTTTTTTTGCTGTTTCTAGATGGCTGATGTTCTAGATGGCTTTTTTTTACCCCTAAAATGATTGTTCGTGTGGGAAATGCAATGCCGCAATTTCTCCCCACTCTCTTTGGCACCAAGGGAAGCATGGAAACATACGTTCGCTAGTTCTACAGATATTACTGTGACAGAATTCTTCAACTTTTCTGTCAAGAGCATATGCTAATGCTAAAAATGGATTTGTCACACCCATCTTTTAAGTTTTCCTCTCAAACCTCTTTTTTTTTTATTGTTCCATTAGTGTTGAATGTTTTCTAGCTTGTATTACTTTGTTTCCTCTTGATTTCTTTGACTTTTCTTCAAGCTGCTGACATCCCTGTATCAAACTTCCCTCTGACCCTGGAAGGACATGTTTATCAGACCAAGACCGAATGGTTTGTGATATTGCAAGGGAAGAATGTCTGTAGAAAAACAATGAAGAACCTGGTTTAGCATCCAGTGTTGCAGTTCTACTGCTGTTATTTGGCCTTGAAATCCTGAAAAATTCCTCTCCTGTAGCTCTGTGGTTTTGTCAGTCTCTTTTGCTGTGTTGTGAGATTCTGATTAACAGAATCTTCCCTGCATCCTATATGCCTCTGTCTCACGCATCACATTGTTTCTGTTTTGAAGGAGCTGCAGTGATGCTTTTCTGTCTTTTGCTGTAGGTAGTATTTGACTTTTTCTCAAGGTCTTCTTGCAGCTTCAGCAGTAATTTTATCTTAAGTGAGCTTTCCAGGCTGTCCCTGCAGTGCTTAGAGATAGTACTCTCCTGTTTTTCAAAAGTCATGTTTTTATGAGGTGATAACTATCAGGAATTAGAACAAAACAAGCTAAATCTCTTTTTGTAAGTTTTTGTTGTGGATTTGGTCTTCAATCAGTGGGAGAAAACAGCCTTCACTGTTCAGAAGGTTTTGCAGAGCAACCACTGGATTTCTCAGTGCTTTGTGGGTCTTGAATATTCTGTGAGCGAACAACTTGCCCAGTTATCTTTTTCTTATTTTTTTTTCAAGAAAATGTATTTTGTTTTTGAAGTAAAACAAAGGTAGGTATACTTTCCTGGTTCTGTGCAAAAACTGCCCCTCCACCCTTTTTTTTTAACCTCTTCCTGTCTGAATTTGAACAAGCTGTTTTGACTAAGTACTGCAAATCTATAGCTGGTGAAAAGAGGGTTATGTTGCTCCCCTGTGCAGATTCTCCTCGTATTTTCCTGTCTTTTAAGCAGAAGAGAAAACAAATCAGTCCTGACAGCTGGCGAACGACAAGGTGTTGAAATTAGCCCGCTTGGCACCTCATATACTTCTTGGTGTGTTGCAGGGTTGCATCACCAAGTGATAAGCAGCACACGAGGCCTTGTATCTGGAATCCTCATAATTCATAGCTTATGTGCTTATATTTTGTCACTGTTCCTTCTCCTTTTGTATTTCCTCTTTTTCATGTCAATATGTGAAAAACAGTGATATCCAGTGTAATTGGTATCCATTGTAATACCCAGCCAGTTTTTATGGGGAGGGGTTTTGGGGAGGTGGGCTCACTAAAAGTAGAGTAGCTTCTAGCATGCAAGACTGTGGAGATGTGGGAACAGGCAGGATGTAGGCTGGAAAACACTCTCCATTTTGCTCTCCCTCAGTTCTTCTAGCTTCTTTCTCATTTCTAATTCCTCTTGCCTTTTCCTGCAACAGGAAGTTCTCTTTCTGTCCCTGTTTCTTCTCTAAAGTTTGTCATCTGGACTTGTATTTAAATGTGAAAATAGCAACATAGATTAATTATCTCGTTCTCTTTAAATTTGTTAAAGCCTTTGTCTAAACAGCATGTGGTACCTATTGGTTCCTGCTAAAAATGGTTGTATTAAAGACCTGAGTTCAAATAGAACTTTAATGGTACCATAGAGATTGTGGTCTTTGGAAAATGAGTGTTATATTGGGTATCCGAAAGTGTACAAATGGATTGGTTATGCCTTGTTTTGTAAGATGCGTTTATCAAAACTGAAAGGTATTTGAAATATGACAATCTGTTAATGAGGGGAAAAAAAGCAGGTGTGCACTTCTTTTCTCTTTCACCTGGCAGAGCTTAGGTCCTTTTCCATTTCCCTCAGTTTCTCTTAGTCTTTATAAGAAAAGAAGGTGGAGAACAGTTTTCTGGAAAATACTTTTATTATCAAATTTTTCCTATACAGTGTTGTTACCCTTGGTAAGGTAATACAGATCTGTGTATGCACTTGCTTGGAATTCAGTTGCACCCAAAAAAAAAAAAAAA
>VXAA01001109.1:611529-732391 GCA_013399115.1 Anseranas semipalmata
AAAAAAAAAAGAAAATCAGCAAACAATACCTCTAGTGCAAGTTAATGCCTTACATTATTAGGATTTTCTGTTTGTTTGTTTCTTTCTTTATGTGTGTTTTCTCTCTGAGTGTTTTCAAAGTTCATCTTTGGATGAGGGAAAGTCGTGCTTGTTACAAAAGCAGATAGCATTTCAATTTCAGGCAAGTGTCATCTTTACAGTGCAGTGGGAGGTAATTTGTCAGCCTGTTAAGTCCTTACTTCTTCATGAAATTCATGAAATTTCTTCACCCATTCATGGGGCGAACCCAGTACATGCTTGATATTGCACAGACAGGACATTTAAGCAGCAGATGCTGTGTGAGGTGGAGAACCAGCTCTCCACACGGAGGAAGAAATCCAGTGATAAGGACTGTTTCAATAATACATGTTCTTGTCCCACCAGCCTGCAGTAGGAGAAGGAGAGGGGAAAAAATAAAACCAGTTACTTTTTTCTCAAAGAGGAAAAGCAATCATTGGGAACAAATGGTCCATTTTTTAGTCCAACTGTTAGAGGCAGCTAAGGTGGGTGAATGAGTGAAAGGGGGGAAAGGATAACTTATAGTAAAGTACTAAATATAGAGAATTCTACTTACTTCCTGGATATCTCCTGATAAACAGCTTGCGGACTTCATCGTAGGCCCATATCAAGATGGCAAACGGTACAGGCACAAACCAATACTGAAACCTGGGAGTGGGAGAAGAGGTTCTCATTCAGAAGCATCTAACTACTCAGCTGAATTTCTGGGGTCTCTGCCTATGCTATTTGATGTCACTAAAAGAGAACCTGGACTTTATAGCTTCCTTTTTTTTTTCCCCTGTAGCCGAAGCACTTAAATGGTTAGAAATAAGATTATGTCCATGCAAGCCTCCTAAGCTTAAGTAGTTAACTGAATTAATTTATTCCAGATACTATTCAGAAGGAAATGTTGCCTAGTAGCATTACAGTCTCTGAAGATGGCAGAAGAATTGAACATTTTTGACAGTGATATATTTAAAATAGAAGTTACTTGCGTAAAATTAACTAAGATGTTATCTAATCTCAGCAAAAGATTGGGGATCCTGGAAAAGATCTTTAAACTTTTTGTTGTACACAGGTAGGTTTCTGTATGCTCTATAGTAATTTTAGTAGAAAAAACAGTCTATTTTTTTGTAGGAACTATGAAAATAATTCCTTTTTTGGTCAAGAAATTGTCCACCCTGTTCTTCGTAATGAATATTCTTAAATATCCTGGAATTGTACTGCATGGGCATCCTGTTCCCATTTGTCTGTTTCTGGCAGAATGGTAAGTCCACATCTGTTTATATGTGAAGGGCAAGGGAAGTATACTACCATCAAAACTCACCTCAGCGGTGTGAAGTTCAGGGCTGTAACATGTCCAAGACCATAGGAGAGAATCAGAGCAATTCCTATCTGGGAAAATATACCCACCCAGATGACTTTGTTCCTACAAGAAAATCAAAGAGGAAGGGTTACGTGGGTCTGATTGTGCATGAAAAACTGATTCCTCAGCATAACGCAAAGGCTGTGCCACTTTCTGAGTTGTTGCAGCTCTGGTAGCTGGCTTGAATGACCTGCCTAAGATGATGAGCAGTGTAGGCAGAGTAGCACGAGACAGCTGGTAGACTGTAGCGCTGTCGTACGTCACATATTCCTGTGTCTTTTTTGCTACCATTCTTGACCTACCTAGGTTAAAGCTAGCTTTAGGTAGACCTGCAGCGTGCATTAGTCATGTCTTCTGCCTGCACTGTGAATGTGCTCATTGTGACTCAAGTGTAAATGTAAGAAGGAAAAATACATAGGTGTAGGCTCTGTATCTGCAGATAAAGAAAGGAAAA
Source organism: Anseranas semipalmata (assembly GCA_013399115.1). NCBI lineage: Eukaryota > Metazoa > Chordata > Aves > Anseriformes > Anseranatidae > Anseranas > Anseranas semipalmata. Next base: position 613,386 of record VXAA01001109.1, read on the forward strand.
CAATTGGCTTTCCTATCAGAAATACTCTGACTAAATGCCAACTTTACATGTGGCCTCCATCCCAGTAGATATTTTTGATTCCCTGGCTTTCATGGGATTGAAAGGTGCAGAACCTTTTGCTAAGGGTAGCCTGTGCTATCTTAGGGAGTTTGACCAGCTGGTATCTCCTTATCTGACAGGCTAAAGTTAACTTGGAGAAGTCTAAATGTGCTATCTACTAATAACTAGATAAGAATTTAAGAAAATAATCTGGAGAGGAAACTCCCTTTTTCTTTGTAGTAACCATTTTAATGAATGGAGAGTTGCTTTTTAAGCTGTGCTTTCGGATTAAACAGTACGGAGTTTTTCTTTAAAGAAAACCTCTGTCATGAAATAGAAAAGGAGGTAGGGAAAATGTAATAAAATGTTTGTCTGAGATTTGCAATTACTTGAATCCAAGTTTAGTCTTTGTTCAACAACTGAATGTGAGGCGGCTAGATTACTGAGCTAATGTTTTTTCTGAAATTAGCAGTAAGCTAACTTATTCTCCCTTGTGTCAAGTAAAGAACCTGCAAAACTTACCTGAAAAGGCCCTGCTGGAAAATTGAATTTCTTCGTGTTTTCCTGATGATCAAATCTGCAACTTGCTGAATTGTGATGCTGACAAAGAAGGCAGTATAGCCAGTCCACTGTAGGTACATCCTCTGGTATTTAGTCTGCAAAGTGAAGGAAAAAACAAATAGTTGTGTTGTATCAGACACTCATTTCTTGTGCAAGTGACTGCAAACGTTAATAGTAGGATTTCAGTTACAAAGGTGTAAATGCAGAGTTATTGCAGATTTAGATATGTGATGATCAGATTTCGGCCAGTTGTTCTAGTCCGCTAGTTACAGGGGATGAGTCATGAGGCTGGAGCACTAGTGTAGTACGAGGCAGAATTTATATTGATTTATTAATGGCTTTTGTGTCTTGTGATTTCTGCAGAATGAGCAAGGGGGTGGTGAAGTATGAAAGGATGAGGGAGAGAGTCTACAGACTACTTTGATAGTGCTCTTCAGAAGCGGGGCTGAGAGATTGTGATGGGTCTGAACATGAAGTCCAGAGAAGAAGGTGCATCCCCAGTGGCTTGGAGATGGAAGAAGGGAAACTAGAAGAATAAATGAATGAAGTCTGAATGGAAGAGCTAGGTGGTCTGAAGCAATAGGGAATGTATCCTTAAGGAGCATTAGATGAAAACTAACTATGTTTACATTTAAATTTCTCTTTTTTTTCCCTACTCTTTTATTTTGGAAGATAGCACAGATTTTTAAAGAAACTGTTGGGTAAGACACCATGCAAGGATGTTTCAGTGCTTCTTTACCCATTCCTGTCCGTATGAGTCCTCAAAGTCATTAATGTCATTGCTTTCCCAGTTGACTCGTACACCAAGCAGTGTGGAAGGTAGGAAACCTTGTTCAGCATACACTGTAAAATAGGTTACAAAGGCTCCCACTGACTGCATGATACCTGCAAAATAAAGGAGGGAGAAATGAGGAAGAGGCAAAATCTAGGAGCACTGAGGATTTTACTGGAGATCAGTGTTGAGATGCCTGCTAAGGCATGAAACTTGCCAAGAATCTAAAGTTAGTTTTAGAGCTCTTGGTGCTCTAATGTTCTTGACTGCTATAGATAAAACCTGTTGTGTTTTCGGATATGAGCAACAGAAGGGAGTTAGTCAGTTTGCCTAGGAAGGCAGAGGAAGGAGTTCAGTTTTTCTAAAAAGTGAATGAACTTGTCTTTTTCTTGTTCTGCTGATGCAAGATAGCGTTACAGAGAATAGGCCAACCTACCAATCTGCAGATAGGAGTATACAGCAAGCTGCTCGTTCACCAGCCTGTCTTTCTTTTTGTTTCGAGGTCTTCTGTTCATAATATCGCTTTCTGCTTTTTCATAGGCTAATGAAACAGAGGGGATCTACAACAGAAATAAACCATCAGAGTCCTGGTAGCAACATTTGTCTGCTTCTCAGAGGCTTATCAGAAAAGTTTCAGTTCTTGAGTGGTTCTGTTACCTACCCTGGCTTTTCAAATATACACAGAGCAAATGAAAGAAGGCTCCATGTGGCATTCTTTTGACATGTTTAAAAGATTTGAGGGAAGGCTGAAACTCTATTATAGATCTGATGATCTTACGACAATCCAGAGGGTTAGAGGCTACTGAAAACATTAAAGTGTCCTTCTGATCCCTTGGACTGGGCTCTGATCAAGTGTCTGGTGTTCATCCCCTCTACTATATGCAGTAATCTGTATGATCTCTTGATTGACAAACGCTGTTACTTAGCACATTGCTGGATTTTGTTTGTCAGCATGGATCAGAAGTCTTTTCTTTCCATTCCCCCTCTGCAGTTTTTTTCCCCAGCTCCTCTTTCTCTATACCCAGCTACTTTTAATCTAGCCCTCTACCCTTTCACTAGTTTGTTTTCCAGTTGCAGGGTAAGGCAACTAAATCTTCTAATGTCCCTTTGCACCCAGCTTCTCTCACTCGTCATTATATTTCAGCGGAAAATAACTTAAAAGACACCAGTATTGAGGCAGCAACTTACAATGTCTGTTCCCAAGTCAATGAATAGGATGGTGATAGTGCCAATGGGCATTGGAATGCTGGCAATAATGTAGATAAGAAAGGGACAGAGTTCAGCAATATTCTTAGTCAGGGTGTAGGCAATTGTTTTCTTTAGGTTGTCAAAGATCAGGCGGCCTGGAGGAAAAGGAAACACTTCTATAAAAGCTTATTGTCAACAGCATTTTCAAAAAAAAAAAAAAAAAATTAGATTTTTAACTAATTGAAATGAAAACAGTCATGGCTTATGTCTGCTTTCCTCATATGTTTCCTCATATAATCAGTTGTTTGTTTGTTTCAAACTAACCTACCTTCCCTTTGACCCTTCCAAAAATTCAGTGAGAAAGATGGACGAAAAGTCACATTCCACAATATGCTGTAGTTATAATGGAAACCACAAGCTCTTTGGGGCTAGAGAAGTGGCGTGTGTGTTAGTGTTGTGGATGGAGCATGATGAAGATGATGTGCGAGCAAGTAATAGAGTGAAAATGGAAAGAAAACAACTTGTATCTTTGTGCTGCTCAGAGCTGCATAGGAACAAGATGGGAAGTGCTTTTGTTTGGAGTTTGAACAAGCAGAGAGAGCAGACCAATGCTCTTCTTAACAAATATGTTTGAGAGGGGAATGATTTCCTTATTGTCTGTAAGTTTGTTGTGTCTATGAATGAAAGTAATTTCCATTTTTTCCAAATACCAGAATCACATTTCCAGATCCAGGAAGAAAATAGGGTGGGGATGTATGCAGGAGGGAAGGATCAGGAGACTGGCCAGTGCTGTGTGGCTGTCAGCAGCTTTCAGCTAAGAATGTGAATAGCAACATTATTTTTACCTTCCTCCACTCCTGTGACAATAGAAGCAAAGTTATCATCCAGCAGTACCATATCAGCTGCATTTTTAGCTGCGTCAGAACCGGCAATACCCATAGCAATTCCAATATCTGCTTTTTTAAGAGCAGGGGAGTCATTGACTCCATCTCCAGTCACGGCAACAACTGCTCCCTGGAACACACAAAAGCATTCAGATGTGTTTTTTTGAGGTTATGGTGTCTTCCCCTAAAGAACATCTGCTCTCATCACACTCCCTGTCTTTAAATCTCTAGAAGAAAGATGCTGATAGGAATTTTGAATTCTCTTCATACCTACACAAAACATAGCCAGTGGTCAGAAAGATGGGGTAGAATTAATATGGCAGCCTCAGACTTCTGTGCAATAGGTGTCTGTATAGATATGTGTATAGATGACTGTGTATCATCTAGACTGCCTCCATTGTCAGCAGAGAGAAATGGGAAACTCAGGAATATGATTTACCACATCCTAAAGTAGACACCTGAATTAGATGCATTTAAAATGCAATTAATCTTATTATTTATTTCTGTGGGCTATAAGGAGGCTTAAAAATTTAGAATCTCTCTATATGTATATGGTCTATCCCTGTCTGAGCAGACCCAGGCTCATCTCTGGCATCTGTGGGAGATTCACTAGACTCAGCATGATCTGTCCTTGTCTTTGTGGAGTTCTTATGAAATCAGTTGGTTTTGATTTTAATTGTAAATTGCATAGCTGTTCAGTTAGAGACCCTTCACATCCTAACCCAACAACTTGCAGCCACTGCCAGGCTATGCTAGAACTGCACTAGTAATCCAAAAGATGGAAAACGGATTTTTCAAGTCAGCTTCTTTGTTATCTTCCAGTGAAACCATCTATGCAGCTAAAGGTCCTGTTCTAGTTGATGCAAAAGTTCACAGCTTGGTAACAACACGGAGTATTCTGAGTGGGAGAAAGCCTGACAAACTGATTAAAACAAATAGTAAACGTCCTGTTCATTTGGGGATTTAGCACAGTGTCACTACCTATGAATATTGCCGTGTACAGAAGGGCTTACAAGCTCTAAGTACTGAACGTAGCATGTAGACTGACTGGCTTGAGTTGAGGGGGAAGGGTAGGGTAGGGTGTTCCTCTTCATCCTTTGAAGAGTCAAATATACTAGGAGTTTGGGCATCTAAGCAGTACAGAACACATTTACCCTCTGTCTGCCAAAGGCCATTGAAAAAGAAAAACTTAAGAAAGAGATGAAGTGACATTTTTCCCCTGAGAGCAATTCATGCTTAAACCCAAAGAGCTGATAATGCTGATTGGAAAGCTTAGTGCTGGTGTAATTACAAAAATAAAATTAATAGCTTGTGCTATCTCCTTTCTTGTAAAGTTCAGGTATGGCGACAGTGTAGCTTTCAGTTCTCAGCATCTATTTGGAAAATGTGTCAGAGGGGAAAATCTTTAGATGACAGTTTGCATCTTTTTCAGAGTGCTATCCATGTCATTTCTTTCCTTGTGCCTCTTGTGCTGGCTGCACTCCATGCTCCTTTACATAATATTGCCTATGAGTGGGACAAATCCTCTTTAAATCCTGCCTCATATTCATGCTTTCTGTGGGTTGTTTTGTAGTCATTTAAAGCATACGGATCAGGTTTGGTTGTGGATAAATCATGCTATGACATTTTGTGGGACTCATACCTTATTTCATGTCTAAACATTCCTGTGGGAGGGAAGTACATAGGTCTAAATGGCCACAAGAGATAAGATGAGAGGATGTGGTAACATGTTGCTTTTATCTGGGTTTAAAGAATTCCTGGGGGAAGGCTCCTTCCCAAACTGTGTACGAGTCTTTTTACCCAGGAGGCTTTCTGTGCATCCCAGCAGCAGCTTCTCAGAACTACATGCAAGCCGGTCAGACCCCCTCCCTCAGAATGGCTCCAAACCATTCAAACTTAGGAGAAGCTCATTTGGTCAACAGGAGTTCAGAGTCTGGAAGAGGAATTTAAATAGCTTGGATTCTGTACCGAGAAGACAGTGATTGTGGCAAGCTGTTAGATAATGTTTTTGCACAGTGAAAAGAGTATAACCAGAGCTTAGAGCACATGGGAAATTGGCTTCCACCCTCTCACCTGGGGGATAACACCTGTGGAAACTGCTGCCTAGCGAGTGCGCTGTAGCCATATCTGTGTATGACCTCGTACACCTCTTACCTGTCTTTGGCAGCCTTCCACTATAATCAGCTTCTGTTGGGGTGATGTCCGAGCAAAGACTATCTCTGAATGGTTACACAAAATTTCATCCAGCTGCTGCAAGCTCATATCCTTTAGCTCCATCCCATTAACTACTGCTGCTGTAGCTTCCCTGTAATAGCCATGGGAAAGCTGGGTAAATTTTCAAATCAAAACACTTAGATAAAAATAGCATGCGCATAGAATGTATGCAGCTTAACAGTAAGGAAAGCGGCAAATGGAGTTAAAATTTCAGAAGCGGTAGTTGTTAATCAGCAGGTATTGAATGAAAGATACTGCAGCAACCCAGACAGAATTAGTTACCTAGAAACAGAGGGAAGTAATTGAAGCTTCCTCCTGAGTAGATGTAACAACAGAAAATGCATTTTAAAGAGGACTCTGAGTGGGAGCGTGGGACAGTGGAGGAGGAAGACATCTTTTCTGTAAAAGGCTTTTATGTTCCTCTTCTGATGTTATTTTTTTCATATTTAATGGGTGGAAGAGGAACTTGGACTTGGTGGTCCTTATGTCATCCTCCAGCACTGCATGATATTCTGAATTTTGCTTTTCATAGCTGCGTGTTTTGTCAGATGTGAAGTGACAGCAAAGACCAATGTGATCGGCCAAGTTTTATTCACTAGTTTTTTCCAAGTGCCCAGTGCAGACGAGAGCTGCTGACCTAGGCATATAGTTATTCAGGTAGAGATGACATGTTAGATGGACACGATGGCTGGGAATGTTCATAAGAAACAGAACAGCAAAAAGCAGCTGTGATGTAGAAATAGGCTAAAAGCATTGTAGAGGGAGAAGGCATAGCTTTCAGAAAATGAAGCCATGGGTATCTTCTATATTCTGTTTGCTCTTACCGTCTATTGACTTGCTCAACAGGAATATTGAGGCGCTTAGCAATATCTTCCACGGTCTCGCTAGTGGCTGAAATGATGCCTACGCTCTTGGCAATGGCCTTAGCAGTGATTGGGTGATCGCCAGTGACCATGATAACCTGAGGAAGGGGACAAGCACTTAGAGTGAGTGACAAATGTATATGCAATGGATGTAAAGAGATAAGATGAAATATCTATTTTTCTAGACCAGGAAGCAGTTTGGAATCTGAACTTGGAAAGCTGTGCTATGTACGTAACAAAGACAGATTATGACTATTAATTAATTAGCTCTGTATTGATTTCTGTTCTCTACTTCTCGTTATTGGCACTATTTTATCAGGGCTGCAAAGGAAAAACTCGTCACACGCAGCAAGGTTGGAATAATTGCAGAATAAAGAAGCTTTTATATAAGAATTTATATTACATATACTCGAAAGTAAGAGTTTGTTGGAATATTGCATCATAAAATGGATCCTTGTGATGGAAGTCTCCTGGTAGATAAGACAAAGATTTTGTTTTTCTTGAAAAAACGTTGCCAGTTTTCAGATCTGTCTTTAGACTACAGAAAATTTCATCAGGATTAGGACTTGGGATTCATCTCATCTGGGATAATGAGAAATTGGTAATTCAAAATACCAATTTTTCCTTAGTTTAGCTAGATAAGCTCTCTGTCTAGATCTGAAAGTTTACCTGCGGGTCTTGTGGGAGTGAAATAAGGAGAATTACTGCATCAGCTTCAACTTAAATGGTTTTGAGATTAGTTATTTGTATGCATAAAAGTTCCTAACAAATGTAGCTCTGTGTCTTGATGCTTTCTCAAGAATTGTTCCTGTTACCTTACGCTGTTTACAAACAAGTAATTCTATCTGGCATGGTTTCTATACTCTAGAGAGGGATCCAATGAGACAGTATCTGGGCTTCTCTAAATTTGGATTTCCGGTTTTAGGGTTCACACACTTCCTGTGGTCTGATTCACACTTAAATTAAACCATTTTGCCTCTGAGGGCCTTCAAGTAGTTTCTCTAAGTTACAATTGTAGAACAGTATTAATGAACATTGAAACTATTGGTAGTTGTTTCTAGAAAGATATTGGATGTCAATGAAGTGGAAATCTTAACAGTTACAGTATCATGAGTCTTTCTGTAGAATCACTGTATCTTTCAGTGTAAGATCCCTACCTTGATTCCAGCACTGCGGCATTTTGAGACAGCATCTGGCACTGTGGAACGAGGTGGGTCAATCATAGATAAGAGCCCAACAAAGCACAGATTGGAGGTGGGGAAGTTCATGGAATCTGTGTCAAATGGGTAGGTGTCTGGAAACTCATTTTCAGGCAGGTACAGGTGACAGAAACCTGAAAGGAAACAGTTGTTGAAATGTACAGGAAGTAGTGGGAGAAAGAAAAGAGCTTGCTATAGCATAGCATCAGACTTTCCTCGTCTATAAAACTCCCGTGTATTTAACCATTAGCTTTTTATGGAGCATTATTTAACCTGCCATTTTAACCTTCAAATCAAAGTGCGTATAGAGTCAGTGTTTCACGTGGCGAAGTTAGTGATACTACTAGCAGGGAAGAGTGTTTTCCTTTGTGGACTACTCCTTAGTGAGGTTTTAGCACTCTGCTTAGGAGGCCGTACACTTTGCTTTTTTCCCTTCACTGCAAGAGGAATGAAGTCCAGGCACATTGGACTTGTACCAGGTTTTAAAAAGCCATTTTGCACTGCAGTTCTGTTACGGTCTGTCTAGTTGGACTCACCCAGCACCCTCTCTCCCATGCCTCCCAGCTCCATGTATGCTGTTTGGAAAGCTTCTGCCTTTTCACTGTCCAGTGGTTCTTCTTTGCCGTTGATCATGATGGTGCTACATCTCTCTAAAATCCTCTCTGGGGCACCTTTCATCACCAGCAGAAAGCGTTTGTCGTTGGGATCGTCAGTCTCGTGAATGGAAAGCTGCATGCCACAAATATGAAATGATTTGAAAGAGCATATGTGATCCTTGTTTGTTTCTGGGTTTGGTCACTTTGCATGGAAATAATGTTTCTCCTCCTTTTCCATGAGAGCATCATTCTTTCCATCAAATTCAATGAACTACAGTTATTATAGGTTAAATTTATCCTGTCATTGAATTCCCCCATTAAGACTTGCAGGTCACAAACTGTTGCATTACACATAGTGACAGAAACAGTGAAAGTTGAAATAGCCTGGCCAAATTTCCAAAACTAAAACACACCTGGAATTTGTTGGTAGAGTTGAAAGGAATTTCAGCCACTTTCTTGTTTCGTGCTCTAATATTCATGACATCACCCAAAATGACTTCTGCAAATTTCAGCAGAGCTGTTTCAGAGGCATCACCTACCACAACTCTCTGTATGGACAAAGGAAGAAACAGTTTATAGCACGTATACTTCTGCACTTCTGTCAAGAGAGGTTGCATACTTCTGTAAGATGTTGTGTGCTTAAACAGCAATGAAGCTATATGAAGCAAAGGTTGTCCTGAAAAATGTTTATACTAAAAATTCAGGAAGCCTTTTTTTGCAATTGCTGCTAGAACTAAGCTATTGCAAAGAGATTAAATTAGTGTTTAATTCTGTGAAAGTGTGACATTAGTGATCACTTTCAGGTTTGTGTGAGAGCTTTGTAGCGTGGTTCTACAGGAAGTGAGAGCAGGAGGCATGTACAGGTGAGCTAACTGATGCGCGAGAAGAAATGACTTTGAGGAAGGCTTTGATGGAATAAACAGCAGAAATTTCAGATTTGTTCTGGTAATCTAAGTCACCAAAATTTACTACCTTCAGCAGTCATGTGTAGACATTAATCAAGGGATGCTTACCTTTTCTTTCTTGCGATATTAAATTAATAGTGTAGTAATCAATAGCATGGAAATTCTTGATACCTGAATTGTTTTCTTCCTTATAGGGATAGTTGCTCTTGGCTTTGTGTTTTTTTTCCTGTCTTAAACTTTTTGCGAGCGTATAGCAAGTAGTAACTTAGAAGACTGGAGTGTTAAAATTTGAGAACTGAAGCTGAACAACTCATATGTATTGTTCTTTCAGAGGAAGAGAAACAAGTTGACATGAAGCAGACAGTACCTTCATTATTGGGAGATTCTCCTGTCCTGGTCTGAATTCTGCCCGGTTGCAGAGAGTTACAATTTTTGATAATGCTGTCCATGACGGAGAACTTTGATCAAAAGGCTGAGCTGAAGTGAAGCAAAATAAATATTGCATCTTTTAGCATATTAAGTAGTAGAAGTAGAAACTCAAGGTTGAAACAACAGGATTGAATTCTTTGCAGAAGAACATTGTTCCTTTGATAGGTTCTGTTACAGAAAAACAGTTTGATACAAGCCTTTACATTAGTCAGCTAGCAGTTCTGGCAAAGTTACTTAGATGATGTTTCTCTGTTCATTTCCTTACTAAATTTACCGTTGGTGAATGGACATGCATTAGAACCTCCTCGAGTCTTACTTTCTGTGAGTGGAGTTCAAAGAATAATTCTATTGTTCACATCTCTACATGGCAAAGACAGGACTTCCTTACTGCACGTTACACTGCTGTGTGTGGCAGGGAGACGTAACTGTTCTAGCTATGAAAAGACATCCCCATTGACATCAGTTTGGCAGACAGTAGGTGTGAAACATAACAGGTTTGATCAATGTAGTTGCCCATTTCCAGATCCCCCCCTTGCCATATTTACTTGTTTGATCTTCACTGGTATCAGCTGAGTAGATCTGATTATCAAACCAGAGGTGAGCAACAGTCATCCTGTTTTGTGTGAGGGTCCCTGTCTTGTCAGAGCAGATGATGGAAGTAGAGCCGAGTGTTTCCACAGCTTCCAAGTTCTTCACCAAACAGTTCTTCTTCGCCATCCGCTTGGCTGTCAGAGACAGACTCACCTGGCAGAAGTAAAGAAGTTCAGCTCACTGTTAGTGATGTACAGTTACAAAATGATGTAATGAAGTTACATCCTTCTGTTGTTGTTTTTTTGTTGTTGTTGTTGATTTTGTTTTTATTTTCTAAAATATCATTTTTAAAAAAATTCATCTTTGGGTTGGCTGCAGTGCATTGTTTTGCTTTGTAATAGCATTATTAAGATCAAAGAGGTTTGGCTGTAACTAGCAGAAGTGCATGTGCTGTACAAGGAACCTGCTTGCCTGCTGATAGAAATGAGAGTGTCATATCAGTTAAAAGGCCATTTTAGATGGAAGAACCTACAATGTGGGGGAAACTCCTAATCACCAACTTAATGAATCCTGAAGTGAGTCTCTTCATTATTGCAGGACTGCTACTTGGTCATTGTTGGTGTACTTTAGGGCTAACAGTGCTTAACGGTTCTGCTGCTTCTCAGCCAGAGATTTTAGTGATAATTTTTATGTACTAGTAAATGGAATTCTCATGCAACTTTTAGGATACAATATCCTCATTTTCAAATAGGAACAGGTTGTGGAGAAATGACTCACATCATTCTACTGGTTAGTAATTGAGTCAGAGCAAGACTTCAAGAACATTATTTAGAACTGGATTTTTGTGCTGAAGCTTTTAAGATTAATATCTCAGTTATGCTAGAATTCCTAAATGAAATACTTATCCTTTCAATTTCATGGGGAAAAAAAAAACACCCCTGTTTTAAAGTCAACTCATCCAAGTGAGGTAATCTCTTCTTCAGTGTAGGGTTACAGTGAGTGATGGATTGTGGTAGTGACTGAAAAACTACAGTGACAACCAGGGAATTCAAACACAGACTTACTGTTACTGTGGCTAGCAGTCCCTCTGGCACATTTGCCACAATGATGCCAATGAGAAAGATGATAGAGTCCAGGATCTGGTATCGCATTGAAACAGAAATAATGAAGAAGAGGACACCGATGGAAATTGCCACTCCTGCCACCATGTAGACAAAATGTTCTATCTCAATAGCAATGGGTGTTTTCTCATTTCCTACTCCCGATGCGAGAGAGGCAATCCGTCCAATGATAGTGTGATCCCCAGTGTTGATTACAATGCCAGTAGCTGTGCCTGCAAAGAAACAAAAGTCTGTCAGCTCCAAGAGAGATTGTCTTCTGTACACAGTACTGATTGACGAAGGCCCTTCTCAGCCTTAATGTGACTGAGACTTTATCCCAGAATTACGTTTTTCCCCTTAGAAATATTAGAGCTCTGTCAGTGAAGGGAAAGAAAGAAGTAATCTATTTTCATTAATTAGAATCTTTTTTTGATTGCGTTGCAGTAGGAATGCCGCATCACCCTGGGCACTGTACAGTTTCCTAGCAGGTAGTCTGTTAGGTATGACACATATCTTCTAGTTCTGAGAATAGGAACACCACCTTTGAGTGTACAGAGCCCTTTCACAGAAGCATCCACAAGTACTTAGAGGCATTTGCAACTTGACATTCCTAAAGATAGTGATTGGAAGACTACAATGAAACTGCAATTAATTGCTTGTTACACCTATAACCAGGATAGGTGTTAAAACAGATGTCTCACTGCTTGATGTTATGAAGGACCACCCCAGTGCTTCAGGCTTTTTTTTGGTGTCCCTAGGACAATTGTTTCTTGTAGCAACCAAACCTTTCTGGAATTCCTTGAAGCAGAATTGTTCAAAATGAGTTAGCAGCAGTATTATGTAGCACCCTGTCCACGTGCCATTTCTGGAGGCCCTTCTCTCTGTCACTACATACCTTCCACACAGGTGGTGGAGTAGAATGCAATATTCTTGGTCTCCAACGGGTTCTCATGGGTGAAGTCGCAAGAGCGGGACTGTGGTTCTGATTCCCCTGTGAGTGAAGAATTGTCCACCTTTAATGAAACGGAGACAGGCCCACAATAAAATTAGTAATATACAGTTACATATAGCTCAGAAGGCAAGGCTGTAGCACATTTAATAACAAGTGACAGGGCCATAGTCTCTCAGTGCAATTTCTCTGAGATGATTGCTGTGTTCACTGAGGGAATCTATTACTGTGGGATTTTCAGTAGCGGCTTGAAAGAAAACATGGTGTGAAGATCTGCCTCCAGGTCTCAGAAGACATTTAATACGGTGTTGGTATTTCTGCCTCTGTCCTGGCAAAGAGCATTGCTAGAACATGGTATAGCCATAATGGTTTCTTCTGATGTTTAGCAAGTGGGGATGTTAGTACTGCATGAGCTGAGCATCTCAGTAGAGTTTCTGCATTCTATAATTTAAATAGATAATGTCTAATTTTAAAGCTCTAATAACTCGTGTTGGGTGTACAGAAATTCTTTATGTTATAAAAACCTCTAAACCATGTTTTTCCTCTCTCCCCATGCTCTACAAAGCATTGTTTACCTTACACCCCTGAGTAGAGATCAGGCGAATGTCCGCTGGGATCCTGTCTCCACCCTTTATTTCCACAATGTCTCCAACCACCAGCTGGTCTGCTGGCAGTTCCTTCTTTCCTGCATCTCTGATGACAAGAGCTTGCTGAAGGATGGAAGCATGACAAAAATGAGTATTGTGCTATCCTTTAAATCTCCTACTAAGAGGTGGATTTAAGTTGTGCTTATTGCTTAAGTCCTACTTGTATCATTTTGAGGTGTGCTATTACAATGAGTTTTTATCTCAGATAAAATGTCTTGGTTGTTTCTCACCTGTGGAATCATTTTGCTGAAGCTGGCCATGATGTTTGTACTTTTAGCTTCTTGATAGTAAGCAAAGATACCAGTGAGGATGACAACCAGTGCAAGGACTACACCAAGGTAGAGCTAATCGATAAAAGAAAGAATCCAGTTAATTAAAGGTATGCATTCAGCAGTTCCTCTGCTAGAATAAATCATAGTTCTATGTTGTTTCAAGAGACTCTTAAAATGAAGTATTGGACCAGGCTAGAAGACAAATTAAGAAAAGAGCTTTCAACTTTTGCCCTGCTAGTGATCAAGTAAGGCTTTTGGGGTATAAAAAGGGTTTTTAATTGCAAGTGTCTTGTCTCTCTAAAAGCCTTCTCTAAACTAAACCTGGCACAAGCCTGAACAAATTACATTCCTAGCAGAGTGTAACTCATAGGGGAATCAAAGTCAAAGACTCCAGAGTCCTTTTTGGACTTCAGTGTTGCTCTTATGAGTGCTCAAGTGTTATGATTATGGGTAAGTGGTTATAAAACCTTTAGACAGGCACTCTTAGACAGAAGTGGTATGTCAGGTATTTATCAGAAATGTTCAGTAGTAGAGGGAGAGTCCTGAAAGAATAAAAGGCCTCCTTGTAGTTACTGAGTAACTATAAAGTAGTATTTAAATTACTTAGATTGTCAAAGGGTCACATACTCACTTTGTAGTTATTCAAACACTTACATTGTCGAAGGGTGATTCAGCTCCCTGGGTAAACTGAATGGCAAACGAAATCCAGGAGAAGATAGCTCCTATCCATAAAAGGATGGAAAACCCTCCCACCATCTGCTTGAGGAACTTAACAATTTCAGGAGTGGCTTTAGGAGGAGTGAGTGAGTTGGGGCCATCACGAGCCAAAATCTCTGCCGCTCTTGCACTAGAGAGACCCTGCAAAAGTAAATGCCACGTTTAAAATGAAGTCATAGTAAACAGATTTTTATCTGAACTCAGAAATAAAATTTGTGTGCTGCTTGTTCCTTAAACATTGTTAGCGTTATGGATCAGCTGCAGTAACCTGCATCTTTGATTTCCAAATCATGATTTCAGGGTAGTTATTATTAGTTATCTGCTATAAAGAGATGGATATTGCTTTACTGGAACAATGAATTTGTGGCTGTGTCCCTTAGGAGTTTTCATTCTCTGACAGTTATCTGCCAAGTACACCTGTACTAAATGTTTGGAAAGCTGAGAAAAAAAACAGGCGTCTGTTCTTTTGCTATTTTTTCTGTATTTCCACAAAGAAGTCAGTGGTTCATGGGTTCCTGGAAATTATTGTCTGTACTCTGGCCATGTTAAATGCTTTGATATTCAAATGTTAGGTATCAAAGGGACTCAGGGGTACAGCTTCTCAGATCTAGTGTTTCCCTCAAGATAAAATAATTTCCAGTGCACTCTCTTGCCATAGGTTTTTACAGACACTGCCAGTGAAAAATGAACTGTAGTGAAATCTGAACATCTGATAAAAACTCAGTCTTTAGAAAAGCTGAGGTCCTTGTGAAAACTTTGAGATCAGGTTTTGTACGGGGATTTTGATTTCAAAGCAGTAGATTGGACTCCTTCAGACTTGAGAGAGAAACACTAGTCTAAATCCAGGACAGTGCTGCACGTGACTTGCTGTCTGTTTTAGGCTTTATTGGGAGTTAGTGCATCATGCTTATGCATGCGCGCATCCACGAATGCATCTCTGTGTCGGTCTGTTGATTTGCATGCTTTCCCAATGCCTCTGAGAAGCCTTGGATCAGCCAGAGGTAAAGGAAGGCATCTGAATCGGGCAGTTTCTTGACGATGCCCTATGGACTTACTTTGTTGATGCTCGTACCATACTTTTCTTCCAGCTGAGAAGTGCTGAGTTTGTGGTCATCCTGGATTCCAAAAGAAAGAGAAAATGATAGTAAGCAGAATGTCAGACTTGGAAATTTTGTATCGGGATCTGGAGAATGTTCAAACTGCCTGGATGTGGGACCATGAATCCAGGTGCTAGTATTACATCCTACTTTCATGAATAAGCAATATACAAATTTTCAGAAAAAGCATGAGCCTTCTCTTGTCTATTCCTACCTCTGCCATTTTCTTGTTTTTTACTGTTTGCAAAACATTTCCACTCGTCTTCTCGTGACAGAAATAAGATGGGTTTCACCACAAATGTTGGTCTTAGGTGGAGTCAAGAAGCTTAACTGATAAATGTGAAAGGTTTTGGGCAACTGCTAGCAGTGTACGCACCACTGGAAGATGGTATTTTCTTTTGATTTTGTGTGTACTTTTGTAAATATCTCCCTCCTCCAGCAAATCCATCACAAGAACAGAATGGTGTTCTCATGTTTATACTGTACTGCTTGCCACAGATGTGTGGGCTTCTTTCAGTTAAGTAGTTCCTCTTTACATGCTTCAGGACCGTGCATTCAGTACCATAGGCAATGCGTTGATAGATGAAAGGGTGTGGTGTTAGAATATGTGTGACAACAAACTTTGCATCTGATTGACAAGGTAGGGTATGTGAAATTATTTGCCACAATCTTGTAGAAAGGAGCAGCAGGTTCTAAACACCGTTAAAAAGGGGTGTGGGAGAGGGAAGTCTGAAAGCTCTTCTCCTTTCTCTGCAGTGACACCTCTGTGGTATCATTGACCTAATTATATCTTTTCCTAAACTGAGATTTAGAAGCCATGAATTTGTGAGTTCTCACAATTGTTTTCACAGAATGATTCATTGGGTGAGTCAATGAACTTGTCTGCGCTTTGGTTTCTCTTTAGAAACATGAGAGTAATGTTACTGATGTTAATGTTGCCTGATGACAAGCATAAGATACATTGAGAATTATTTAGCTGGTACTGAATAGATCTTGGAAAGATGATGGATAAATTGGTGGCCCATTTTGGGGTTTCCTTACCTTTGAGATACTGTCTAGCCCCTAAATAGCCTTTGCTGTGAGTTGCTCTTAAAGCAATTCAGAAAAGAGGTCAGTATAATTACCTTCATTTTACAGATTGGGAAACTGAAACAAAGAGCGGAAGCAAGTTTTCCAAGATCAGTTGTCAGGTCGGTAGCAAGCCAGAAGTAATATACAGGTTTCTTGAACTTAGTGTGCTGTCCTTGAAGTACGTTGCAGTTAATTTAGGGGGAAAAAGCTGTTTAAAGCTGAGGCATGCTTTTAGATCTGCTAGAAATCTGGAGCAAGCTGTTTTGCTTCTCTCTTCCCTCTGTTTCTTGGCTGACTGTACAAGTGGCAGTTCAGAGGAAATGCTGATTATAGTAACTCCATCTGGGAGAATATAGACCTCTTTAGGGAGATACTGTTCTGTACCATCGGTGGCTTAAGTAAGCCAGAATTATTCTTTCATTGTAGGTATTAATCTTGCACAACTTTTTTTCTGGCACACTTCAGGAGTGTGAGAAAGGTAATTCTTCTCTGTTATGATTTTCAGTGCAACAGGTCTTCTGTTAAAATGCCAGGTGAAATAGGAGCTTAGCAACACTCACCAGGTCCAGTTCTTTCTTAAGGTCTTCATTCTTTTTTTTCTTGTTGCCTTTCAGGTCTTTGTACTTCTCTTCATCTCCAGTCTCTGGTTTTTCCGCATCTCTTGTCCCATTGATCTCAATTGAGTAAACATCAGACTTTTTCTGTAGAAGAAATAAGGTTTTGGCATTGTTGTAAGCACCTGTTGTGACTTGAGGGAAGCAGTGAAAAATACTGCAGACAATTCGGACTGACAAATCCACTTTTTTTTAGACTAGCTACAAACTGCTACTGTTTCTTTCTCCTTGCAACTTAGAGTTGCTAGTTCCTGAGTTCTCTAGAGCGAGCGTTACAGCACTCATGATCAGATCTCCAGCGTATGTAAATTACAGTGATTCCTTTAGGGAGTACAACACTTTCAGTAGTTTATGTTCTAACACAAAGCATAGGAATATTGCCCAGGATTTCAGTATTACCACTGAAAACCATTGTCATCTCCAAAGAATAGATCAGTGTAAAAGAAAAAGATGTTTAAAAGAAAATGGAAAAGTAAAGGAAAAGGAAAGGCAAACAAATTCAATGGGAGCTTTTTTTCTTTGGCTATTCCTGGAGCTTTTTAGATATGTGACTTCTAGATTAACTTTTATTTTTAATTAAAATTAGCATTTCTATTTACACATTTACACTAGATGACTAGATGTAGAAATTGAGGCAAACAGCATACTGGTAGCCAAGGAGAACCAAGCCTGTTGCTTCCGTCTCCTCTCTTTACTCATATTTGTCAGTCTAGGAGAAGGCACAGGAAACTGTTAAATAACCTAGGGATGCTGCCAAACCTCTGATATTTTGCTTTTATTGATAACTTGAGGGGGCAGGGAGGTGGGTGAGTTGCTGCCTCCTAAGTTAACACTGTAGTCTGAAGGGCAAACTTCCTGTGCTGCCAATTTACCAACTTCTATAATCATAACGTTCCAGATATTAATTATCTTGTAAACTACATGCCATTCCTAGGAAGAGCTATTGGTTGACCCCATTTCAGAGGCTTCCTTAGAGATTAACCACCAGAGCTTTGTGAGAGTCATACTGGATCTTATCTCATGGTATGCTTAACTAGTGAGATGGATGTGCTTGTATGCTGCTGCCGCTGTTTGTCTCTCTGTCTAACAAGTGCATAGACATTTTTGCAGGACATCTGTCAATGTTCAGAGTCCTGCGAAGGTAATGTTTCAGGTGAGTTGAAAGTAGACATCCTACATACAGCCTAAACCGGGCAGCTCAAGTGATGGAAACAACAAGGAAAAGAAAGGATTTGGACATCTTATTATCATTCTGAATTCAAAACTGGCATCCTGTCCTCAGATGTCCTTTCATTAGAGGAATGTTGAAATCTTGAAGTTGCATCTTGAGGAAGGGAAAAGCTAAGAGCTGGTGAGTGGTTTGGGCAGTTAAAAGTCTGGAATCCTTCTAAAGTACTTGTATTTGCGTGTTACATATCCCAGATAAACGACATCTTTGTTATAAGTTGTTCTAATTTTTGTATCTTGCTGAAGATACAGTCTGGTTTATCTGTTGGGATTTTCCTTCATACTTCTCTTCTTTTTAACTATACAACCCAAAATCTGTTTGGCTTTTCAAGTCTCCAGCAAGTAGAGAGACTAGGATAGAAAGAAACAAACTGCCTGTTGTGAGAACCTCATAGGAAGAGAATAATAAAGAAAATTCACGAAGTTAGTAAAATCTGTTGGTCACTGTGCATGATGTACGTGTAATCTTTAACCTGCAAATTTTCATAAAATCTCAGATTTTAGCATTTGCAAAAGAGTTATCATTCATGAAATTGTTGATTACAAAACTAGCCATTCCTAAAAGTGTTTCCTATTTAATCTGATCTCTTTACTTTTTAGGATTAGAAGTGCATACCCATCTAGAGTGAAAATTTTAGTCATTACACTGGATGCCCAGCAGCGCCTAGTATCAGTTCCATTTTTCACTTAGCCCACATTTATAACAACACACACACATATATATATATATATTTTAAAACTTAAATTAATGCTTGTTCTTAAGAAGAAACTTGTGCAGTAGCAGCAGTTTTGGTGAACAGTGTACTCACCTTTACCATCTTGGTGATTTTATTCCTTTGCTGATGGAACGAAGCAACCAAGCCAAAGGGTCTGGATGAAAAGCAAAAGCCCAGTCGGACAGTAAGGTATCTCAGAGCACTTCTGGCTATTGCAGTGCAAAAGCTCACAGAGGTTGTAGTTCCCTCTCAGCTGACAGGCAGACGTTAGCTGGAATCCTGCTTGTGCTTTGGCATCCTTCAGGCACGACGGGTTCCTTGTCCAAAGCCTGTGGAGAAAGAGCACTGCTTGCTAGTGCTTTATAAATCAGCATCTTGTGCTGCCACTCCACCCCTCCCCTTCCAGGTCCAGCCCATCTTCTGTTTCACCTGTAGTAGGTGGAAAAATACCACAGTAATGGGCATGTGGGTTTCAGGTCAGATAGTTTCTAATTATTCCTTTGTAGTGTTTGCTCACGAATAGGGAACAGGTGTATTATTCATCTTGCTAGAAGCAAAGAGTTCCTTCAGAGACTTTCCAGCACTGGGCTCCCCTTCAGATTTCCAGCTGTCATAGCAACATGTGGTGGGGTAAAGGAAGTCTGTGCACGTCTTGTATCTCCTGGCTGTTAACGTGATGTTCTGTTTGTCTGCCTAGGTCCCTAAAAGTCAGATCCCTGCCCTGTTTAGGTACTAGGGATTTAGCGGAGCAGTGCTCCTTGAAGTTTCTTAACTTTGACTTCATTTTTTATTTCTGGATTGCATTTGTTCTGTTTTTAACCTTCATGCAGATCTGAAAAAAAATCACTTCCCAATGCATTTTCAGCAAGAGCACTTACCTGAACAGCTCGTGTAAATTGTTTGTCTTGTGCCAATTACAAGCTTCCTTATGGGAGAGATAACAAGATTTGTGACATGATTGATAACCGGTGTATCGCATCAGTCAGAAGTAAAGTTAACTTTTTCTTCATATTCCTGCAATTTCACTGAAGAAAAACTAAGACATATATGGTGAAAGATTTTCTATACTTCAACATTACTTCGGGGAAGAGTGTCCTCCATCTGTCTGGCAGGACTGGTCTCACTGTACAACGTAACGTTTCAGCAATGTTCTACATTATATAATTCATGAGCTTAAAATTGCATCATTTGAGATGCTGTGAAGTACCACAGTCACTAGCAGATGACTCCAGTTGTGGTAGGAGATATAACATGTTAATAGGAATAACTAACATTGACCATTTCAAGCCATATGTATAAGCTGTTGTTGTAGGGAAGACAACCAAGAAGCATGCTTTAGTATTTCAACAGGAGCATGAACAAATACACATTCAAATTAGGGACTGCTTTCCAGTGACACAAAGTGTTCACAAAGTTCACAAAATATTGAGCTGGGTTTTGCTGCTGACAAACAATCTGTATTGAGATTCCAAGTTAAAATACCAAACTGATGGTTAAAAAGTTCTGTGGCAGGAATTTCATTCATTTTTTCCACCAAAGGGATTGTTGGTTTTCCTGCTAATTACAAAGTAAAGATGAGAAGTGCTATACAAGGCAAGTTCCTGGTTCCCTGTGAGCCAACGTACCATGGTTGGACAGTGTAACATCCCACTGTTGGGAGCACTGATTTTCTTGGTTTTTGTCGTTTGGCCATGCTGTGAAAAAGTACCAGAAATGGAGCCCACGTGAGCAGCCAGGCTGCAGTACTGGACAGGCGCATATACACTCTTGAATCCTGCCAGTTAAGCACTTGTCCCTTGGCTTGGCAAGATGTGGCATGTGTAGAGAGGAATATACTTGTGTCTGTGCCAGAGAGCTGTAATCATCTTGCGAGTTCCCAGCATGTCTCAACACTCAGAGCTGAGCCCTGTTTCAAAGGCAAAATGAAAGTGTATTGTTCTATTTGTAAATATTGGCCTAGAAAAATAATGTGTCTCTTTTGAAATATTGTATCGTCTGTCTTCAGAAGAGTTAAGATGTATTTTGATTCTGTTTTAAGTTAATGTCTGCTTGCAAGTGCTGCAGAAGGACAAACTGGAGAATATTTTGCTATTACTTGACACAGGTATTTCTTAATATGTACTGTGTGAAGACCAGGCTCATTGTTGGTACATGTGCTCAGATTCTCAAATCTGTTCAGGTTGCACAGGGAAGGTGAAAATGTTTGTAAAAGCTTCTAGAGTAAAGAAACAATGTAATGGATTTGCCTGCATTTATCTTCCTGCAGATGTTTACCTTTAGAAATACTACAGTTTTATTTATATGCCTCCCTTCGTGCAGGAATTAGGGCCTGCATTAGCAAAAATAGCAGCATGCAGCTTTAGAAGTACCTGAAGGTGCGGGAGTGGGTGGGTGGTAGATCTGTGCTCGAGTTTGCTTTTACAGGGCGTAGTACAAGCTTGCTGCGTGCTGAGGGAGGGCCAGCAGAGGGAGCGCAGCAGCCTCTGTGCTTGGCTCTTTCCTTGTTCATTCATTGCTTTCACACCAACAGAAATGTGATTTCAGAGGACAGTGGGTGTCCTAGTACAGGTCTATCTGCAGTTATGGAGAAGTGTTTTGTGTTTTTTGTTTTGTTTTGTTTTTTTAATGTAAAACAAAATCTGAACTTCAGGTGATAGTTTTGTGGTGCTAAAATCATCTTCAAAGGTGGGATAGAACTGCAGGTGAGCTAGGCGAGTACTGGCAGGTATACAAATGAGTGCTGGGATTCCCTTGCACTGTCAGAGCTTTAAAACAAGGCTTTGCAGCCAGCTCTCTCCAGTGGCTGCAGCTGTCAGGCTGAGAACATATTCTGGCTTCCTCTGTTAGCAAAGGTGGGAAGTTTTGAGGAGTCTTTGCTTCCTTTTTCAGGGGAGAGGAAAAACTCTGTGCAGAGAGAAAAACTAATGTTGAATCTTACCCTTTTAATTGAATCTTACCCTTCTTAATTGAATTCAGAGGTGCTAAACTATAATTTACAGGCCAAAAGCGATGAACAAAATGCTTCTGTAAACCTGTAAGAAGCCAAATTAAAAACCGATGATATAAACATTGGCCATAAACTGCTCTTTGTCTGAGTGCCTATAGCACTCATCTTCCCACAATCAGCAAGTCGCATGTTCTGTTTTATGTAGTACTGTACAGAGTTCATGGGAAGGTATATTTCTGTGCTTTTTTGTAATTTTTCTTTCTTGTTCATTAGAGGTGAATAGGAAATTATGAAAAGCAATAGGCTTAATGCCCAGCTTTTAAGATGGCACTTTGAATGGTGAGCTATAGTCATCTGCCTTACTAGAAGTACCATACTGACTTGATAGCCCTAGGGGCCTGGCACAGTCACCACCGCTGTAGGCTGTTTCAGTGAAAGTTTTATCTCAGTTTTACAAAAGGAATTGCCTTAACCTGATGGATTTTGAAGCTAATGTATTCCTGAGGTGATTTTTGTGTATCCACAAGAGATAACAGAGATGAAATGTATCATTTCATACGTATATTTCAACATATCATTTATTTCTTCACTTCATGTGAAGAAGAGATAGTTAGGTCTGGAGGAAGTGAATGATCTTGTTATTTCTAGTCTTCGTTTATGGAGTTTCATCTTAGATTTTTACAACAATGCCGTCATTTGCATTCTATCACTTTCTAATATAGAGAACTGCTCATTCAGAACATTTTCATATGGATCATCAAGAAGCCATGACTGTCTCTAATACATCCAAAGTAATCGTGGGTTATTTGAAATAGCGAGCTACAGAGGTATGTCTTTCACAGCACACTACCAACTGCTGAACTAGCAGCTCCCTAAAGAAAGTTCAAAAAGATGAACTTGCACATTTTTTGTGAATGGGGTGGGGTGCAGGACCAAGGCAGAGACACTGCGGTGAGGGCACAGAGACTAGGGTGAGCCCCTCCATGTGCCTTTGAGAAAGATGAAATGAGCAATATTAGATTGATTCTAATATTTAGAAGCAATCTTCTGTTGAAATCTTCTGTCTCTAAGGAAAAAAAAAAAACAAGCCACAAATGAGACACGGGATCTAGGACTTTGTTATTATTCTTGCTATTTTATCTTCCTGCTTCTTAGTGCTATTAATATGAACCATTACTCAATTCTTATTGAACTTGATATAAAAAGAAGTAAGGAAAATTGAACTTCTTCCTCTTTGCAACTGCTGGGGCTGTCCAAAGGTACAGTCAGAACTGGAAGTTGATGTAGAAACATAGTACAACTTTCTTCTTTAAATGTGCTGATATTTTCAGTGTTTCATTTGCAATCTTAACTGATGTAGAGGAATTTGTAAATTCTAGTCTTTTGTTCAAACAGTTGCTCTCTTGATGTTTTCATCATTCTCAGGCAAACCAATACATTTTTCCTTTTAAAATGTTCTGTAACGTGCTGGTCTGATGTGCCAAACCAGTATATCTAGAGCTTGCATAGCCAACCTGTATTTGGCAGTCTGAACCTAATCCTCTAGAATAACATATCCAACCTCATTTCTGAAAGATGTCACAGCCTGTCAAGTGGCAGAGGCAAGCTAACTCTTCAGGTGCAATAGGATGAAGAAGGAACAGTTAGAAGAGGGATGTGAGTACAGGCCTACGTGAAGCTAAAGTTGGGTACACAGGAAGAGAAAACAGACTGTAATACAAAGGTATGTTTACCACAAAGCACCTATGCAAATATAGGAAAGGAAGCTTTGGGGTAGTTTCACTTGTTAAATACATTGTATGTGTGATACATGTTTCTACCTAATACTGTCTAGAAACAGCA
Source organism: Anseranas semipalmata (assembly GCA_013399115.1). NCBI lineage: Eukaryota > Metazoa > Chordata > Aves > Anseriformes > Anseranatidae > Anseranas > Anseranas semipalmata. The sequence continues at coordinate 636,766 of VXAA01001109.1, forward strand.
TTCTGTGGTCAGCAAGGGTTTCCATACACAGCCTCTGGAAGGATGTTGTCCATTATTTGTCAGAAGATATTGTTAATGGGCAATGGCAAGATGCTGTTTTGCACAGAAAACTTTGGTCTCATGGCTTTTGCTTTTTTGTGATGAAAAGCGGGTCACTGGACTAATGTGACTGCACAAGTGATTGACAACCGATACAGAAGGATTAGATGTTGACTAGCAAGATAATTCTCATTGTCAGGCTGTTGAGGTGCCACAGCCAGATGTTTACTGTCTGGATGACCTCTATTGGAAAGTGATTAAAAATGAGTCAGTTGGTTGAATGTGGGTTGGTCAGGCAGATGATTTTTTTTTTTTTTTTTTTTTTACCCTGTCATGTCCTTACATTGATGTCATGTCACCCAAGAGTTCTGCTAACAGAAAATGACAGTTTGCGAGCATAGAAGTGGTGAGTGTTTCAGCTGAGAATGCCAAGATGCTGCCTCACAGCTTGCAACAGCTGCTAGCAGAGCAAGTCAGGATCTTTAGTCACAGCTTGCAAAGCCGAAGGCTGAGACTGACGAAGCGATGGCTCATGGTTTACAAGACCTGACAGCCAGCGACCATTGCTCTGATGCAGACTGACCTTTGTGTTTGCTATTCCCATCTGGAGCTGTGCTAGCAGATTTGCAGGCAGGAAGCAAAGTTTAAATTGCCAATACTCGAAATGGACTTGAAAATTGCGGGCTTCAGCAGCTTAGCGGAAGATAAGAGTAAACCATGTTTTAATATGACTATTTTAAACTATTTTTTCATTTTGCCTTTGCATCTGCATTCCCAGAAAACTGGGTAGATCGTATAGAGCTGCATGAGAGCATGCAAGGTGGGAATCTATTGAAGCATTATATAGAGAGTGTTGTGTCCTTTTCTTTCCATTTTTTTTTTATTCATTTATATGTGATATCATTGCAGTGGAATTCTGCGGGCCACTTTAAAAGGTGGGGAGGGCGGGAGAGCTTTCTCTACTCAATTGTTCATACTTTTTGACGTATTTCAGAGAATCTGTATGTACTTCACATTTCATTTGTATTTCCTTCTGAAACTGTTCTCTAGCAATAATGGTCATATTTGTGTGCTGCAGTAAAATTCAGAGAAGGCTTACAGGTTGAGAGAAAATGGTCTTGAAATAGTTTGAGGTGTTACACAACTGAGATGTTTGAGCTGTGATATGAAGTTGAAAACAGCATTTTGCCTGTGGAATTTGAAAATCACATGGGTTTATATGCAACCCGGAGCAGTGTGAAATCTTACCTGTACAGACCTTGCACTTGGCCTGGTACTGAAAATACTTAGGGTCAGGAAAAACTTGTTTTCATATTTGTCAAAGGCATGTGAAGGGGCTTGGCCCAGTCTCTGTTCCCTCACCGCCAGTGTCTCTGCCTTGGTCCTGCACCATGCTTTGCACGTGTAACCCGGTGTCAGCCCTGTGCCCGCTTCGGAGTCACACAGGTAGTCTGAGACGTCACAGGTGGGCGATGAGCAATTTGAAGGGTGAAGTGCAGAACTAAAGAAAGTACCGGGGCCATAGTATGACAACTGAGCATGGTGAGTGTAAGAAATTCACAGTGCTGTTTCTCACCAGTTTCTGAAAGCCCATTTTGGTTCTACCCTGCTCTCTTTAGTTACTTGTGCTTCTGCCGTGATACAGCAAATGTTAACGAAAAAACTCCCTTGCTGCTTAGCTCCGTCCAGAGCTCTGTGTGCTGTCAGTCGGTGTGCAGCGGCGGCCTCGAAGGGAGCGATGGACATGAAGAGAGGAAGGAGTCCGCGCTCTCTTCAGAGCTTTCCATGAAGGCAGCACGAGCGAGACGCTCTGCCCCTGCCACGCCGCCGCCATCGCCCCCCTTCCACCAGCGCAGTTTCACCTTGTGCTCCCAGTCCTGGTGCTGTCAGAAAGGCAAACCGTACCTTTCACCTACTTTCCTCTAGGGAAAATGCTCTTGACTTTGATTTATACTGGATATTGTTTGGCTGATGCTGAGAACCAGTCCAACCGCTCGTTTGATGCAAATTGGTATAAAGTCAGTTAAGTACAGACAGTTATAGGATTGGGGCTTGGCTAGCAAGGCCTGTGTCCCACATGCTTTCCAGGGGAGGGAAAGGTAAAAATGAATCCAAATGTATTCCAGGGGACTATGTGGCTCAGGGAAGCCAGCAAGGAATTAAGGCAGCCATGTTTCACAAAGATTTGCAAGGTTTTGTTCGATGCAACATGTACTTAAGAGTTTTGTAGTCTTAAGTGCTTTGGTGAAGCATTTATATTTAACAGTTTCAAAACGTTATCTTCAATAGAAGATGTTAGCTGAGTTAGATTTTTCCCTGTAGATCTTTTCCTTTTGCAAGTCGTGTCTGTGGTACTTTTTTATTTACTGTGCTCTGCTTGAGGAAGGTCCTTGAGGGCTGCAGAACTGGGACTTTTTAGTATCATACTTAAAGGTTTACAAATACCCCTAGGTAGTGAGTGACCTATGTCCGCTACGTGCTACGGTTGTTTTCTTTTACCGGTAGATGTAATAATGTTTGACAAAGGTCAGGAGCATCATCTCCACTTTATAGATGGAGAAACTGAGTCACAGAGGGGCAGTGACTTGTAGAAGATCAACCAGGAAATCTGGAGTCCTATTCTAGCACTGTGGCAACTTGGTCACAATGTCACAGCCCCCGCTAGGTGTTTTTGCCTATTCTGTTTGCTGGCTGCCACCTCGGGCTCGGAGGGAGCCGGGAGGACCGTCAGCGGTGTTCTCTGAAGCGGTGCAGGGTGGACTGCTCTTTGCTAGGGCTGTCAGTCTGTGCCAGGGTTTTTACACGTGGCCGACACCACAGCCTGAGTGCTCTCATAGTAAAATCAATAGCAGTAGTAAGGTCCCTGTGAACAAAGAGACCTGAGCTTTCTGCTTGCTTGATTTGTGTCCCTTCACCATATAATTTGCTTGATAGCTGCAAAACATAATAGGATCTTCTACTATGAAATTGCTTAGGATGAGATACAGCTCATCTAATTTAACTCTGAGGCTACACTAGTCACTCAGATTGTCTGTATAGCCAAAGGGAAGAAAGAAGCACCTCCAGACAGCAATTCGTCTCATTTGTGTTAAGCATATATGAGATAATGATTATCCTGTAGAGGCATGCTGTTCTCTGCCTGAATAGAGGAGGAGCCGGGAAGAATAATTCAGATGAAATACCTAGCTTTTAGGGGAGATGAATCCTGTCCTTAGGAACAAGTGCATATAGATGAGTCCAGGTGACGTGTTTTAAATATTAAAACAGGCATTTTCCAAGCGTGTGCTCTGTTCGGATTTGGCTTTTGTGTACAGGCGTGTCTGAATTAGTCACAAATGTGGGCACGTGTAGTCCTTGGGCTTCCTTTTAACATATTTTGCTAGGAATTGAGCTTCAGTCTGTCACATCAATTTGCCATGAAGAAAGATCTGCTGTTAATACTGACTTTTACCAAGAGTAGCTCTTGCAACTCTTATCAAATTTTGCTTCAAGAGTCAATTATTTTGAACGCATGTGGGGTGAGAGGATTTGTGAACAAGCTAACTCGAAATGAAAGGCTGCCTATGTCACCAAAACCATGTTTAGTATGCAAAGTTTTATTACAAATAAGTAGATAGTAGCTGAGGTCTGTTGTGGGTTACATGCAAATAAGTAAGCAAATAAGCTGAAATAGCTTGGCAAGATCTCTGCTTTTGATGAGAGGGAGAACAAACTGAGTCATCTTGGTAGTGGGTCTGGCCCAAGTAGCTCCCAGGGCTGAGGAGGTTGTTTCTCTCCTGGAGAAATGGTGAGGGCTCCATGTCTTTCTCTGGCACCGGGAGAGGTGACTGTACCCTGAGCATAACTGTACCCTGCAACAGGAGGCAGGCAGGGCAGAGACTGCTGGCAAATGCTCTAGCTCTGGAGCTGGAAACAGCATAGCCATGTCAGCACTGGGCTTGTGATAATAAGCTCTGCTGCATCACAGCTCTAATTGGTATTTGCGTACGTAGCACTTTGCAAATACGAAAGAATGGCTTAAATGCAAATGATAAATAGGTTAGCTTCCACACTGTCTGTATAGCTTGCCCTCTCAGCTAATTAGGCAGTTAGAGAGTTGATAAGCATTTAAAATAAAAGATTGAGTCAAACAGCTTTTCTTTTTCAGTTTGGTTCTGACTAGAGAGGCTTATTCCTTTTCAGCTGTGTAGATGAGCTGTGAAACCATTTGAGTTTAGAGAACTGTTAGTAGAGGAATGTGTGCGGCATTTGGGGATCTTGATTCCAGGAAGTGCCTTAAAAGCCGTGGAAACAGCCATGTTCTGGTTTACTTAACGTGAGAGTTCTTTTATGATGAGATTCATAGTGCTTGGTGCCATAATGATAATTTTACTTTAGAAGTTTTCATCCTTCTTGATGCTGATGTGAATTTAAATTTGGAAACATGCATAACTTAGTTACTGACATGGGGTTTTGTTGGACACTATCCATGTGCTTTTTAGCTGGCAATAGTAAACTCGATCTTTGTCTGCTCATGTAATTGTTTTAAATTGTAGTGCAATTTGGGCAGCCAGGACAGCATAGACAGATAATGCATTAGGAATGACTAGAGAAGTTCCAAAATGTGTCTCCTAAGAAAAATGTAATCATTGCAAATTAAAATACATGAGTTAGTATTTTCTTCCATGGAAGTGAAGTCTGATACTTTGATAGTTCACAAGCACATAATAATACTTCTTTCATAGCTATTTCAGGACCCTGAAAAATTCCACTATTTGGAAAAACGAGGTTTTATAATCGTAGCATGTAGAAATTTTATGCTACTGCATCATTTGAAAATAGATTACTCTTTAACATAATGTATTTTAAAATCAATAATTTCAGAAGATTCTGAGTATCCATTCAAGAAAGCTGCTTGGGACAATAGCTGTTTTTATTGGGTTATCATCCTGAAGTGTATTATTCAGCTGCTGAAGTGATACTACAAAATGAGTATCCTTTTATCGCAAAATGCATGTAAACCCAAACATCAGAAAGGAAAAATTATATGCTATACTAGTAGGAAAAAAAGACTAAAATACAAAAGTGAAACAGTTCCGTGAGGGCCACAAAAGTCGAGAAGGGAAAATAGCATCATAAGGAAATCAGTCGTAATAAATTACCAGTCCTGTGGGAATTGTTTTGTACTCTGAAAAGCAATTCTGTGATTTCTTCTCACCAGAATGATTAATGGACCGATTCTGCAAAAGGTAGCATGTTTAAGCAAAAGATGAGTACAAAAAATGAAAGCTTAGTGTTTTTGCAGCTACCCATTGTGAAATCGGGTTCTCTAAGAATGAGAGAGAAATTAGGATACTTGCATAGGGAGCTGGACTAGTGAAATGCAGCAGTTTAATTCTGATCCATCAGAGGAAGCTGGAACCACATCACAAAGCTATGTCATCCCCAGACAGAATGCTCACTTACGCCCTTTCCCCCAAATTCACCTTAGTCACTTAACTATGGAATTAAAGCCTAGCCACGACACTAAGCTTTCCTTCTAAGCAGAGCTTTGACCAACTGGATTCAGTCTCCTGCTCTGAATTGCCCTTTAAGGCACTGTTACCTGGATATACTGTTAGCCAGTCAAAAATTCTGAAAGCCAATTCATTTTGCTTATGTTGGAGTGGCACTGCTGAAATGTTCAGTGTGTGAGAGGGAAGCCAGCCATGTGTCCAGAGCTTCTAGGTGAATCGGCCCAATTTCCATTAGCTGTGCCATGTGCAGTGTTTGTAAGTCACACAGATGCTTTTCAGCACTCCAGCCTCCCGCAGGAAGTGTCAGTGATGGCCTTTGCTTTTGATTTACACAAATCCTATTACTCAGCAAGAAGAAGTTGTAAATCAGTTCTCGAGAAGTATGAAGTGAACGAATTCTTTCCTGTTAAAGCAGGTGGCCTTCCAGAGCGTATGAAGATCTATCAGGTACATGGCTCTGGATCAATGTATGATTTGCATATGATTGTTTTCCTTATGAAGATGAGTCAGAGACTACGGAGTTTCAGTCCAATGAGGAACTGAGTATCACTTTTAAGTAGCTATATATTCTTGATTTCTCCTGAGAAGGAGATAGCAGGGACTGAATGCTTCAGCTGAAACCACTGATACCTCATACAGTAATCTTTGAGATGGAGAGTATCAGAACAAGATTACGAGCCCATACTGCAGCAAACCAACAAGATAATGCCTAGACATTCCCAAGTTGTTGGGGGTAGATGGACTCTGCTTCTCCTGCAGCCAGCACTGATCCTGTGCCTTTTGTGCAAAGCATTCTCCTAGTTCCTTCAAATGCGCACCCTGAAGTTCCTTTGTTCATTTTTTGCATTACTTTGTGGTGTTCTCGGTACTGCACTTTCTGAGATAGTTTCTCTTTTCTAGCCGATTAAACACTTTTTAGCTGGAGATTTTGCTTTGTAAATTGGTCTGTTCGTGCAGTGCAATATATACCGGTCTGTCAGCAGTTATTTACAATCTAAAGATAAGTCCTGAATATTCAAAATTGCCCATCATGTGATTAGATTTTCAAAACTAGAGAAGTGCTGGCTGTGTGAAACGTGGTGCTTGCAATTGTACATCTGGCTTGGGCATACGGCTGCTGTGACCTTACAAAGTCCATCAGGTGGGCAGATCCTTCTGTAGAGTCATGGTAAGCGTGAATATGCATTTTCTTCTGTTGGTGCATTTCTCCTGTTTTTTCCCTTTAGAACAAATGCAGTACTAGCATATTAGGCAGGAGAGGGAGCTTTCACCTTTGGATGTCACATCACTGGCTGCGATTAATTCCTTTGGTTTTGTGAGCGTGGCGTGTCGTTGCATTGTAAAGCATGTTTATGGAGACAATCCACTTATCAGCCCAAGTACACATTCTGTCTTCACTAGACAAAAAATTAGTTCTTTTCTTACAGAAGGAGATTATAAGGGCTGTCCTAACCTAGAGGAAGAGGGGAGGGCATGGCATGAAGCTGGTAACATCAGAAACAAAAGTAGAAGCAGGAGATGAAAAATAAATTTATTGAAGAACGGCTACAAAATACAAGTAATCTACTGCAGCAACTCATGCATCAAGGGGACTTGGCCTTGCCTCACTCTAATCTAAATTGAATCTAATTTAGATTCCAAGCAAGGGATGGGAATCCTTTCCTGAACCAAAACAAGCCTTGCCACCTCCTACCTTCTCATTACTCATTCCTCCATTAATTTGTTTGGGTTTGTTATGTAGGACACTCAGGAAGAATAGCTTAAAGCTGTGTGTGCCTGTGCTGAATCTGATGTTGTCATCACTGCTTTGCTGTACATTGGGTTGACTTTTTGATGCAGTAGGAGCACCCAGAGCTGGCAGCGTGCCTCTGCCTGGGGCCCCCAGGAGCTTAGGCATGAACAGCTTTCTCTCCCTTCCTGAGCACTGACTTGCTTGCACTGCTACTTAGTCTGGGGGAGTCCATTACAGCCTTGGGCTCAAGCAGTTTCTCTGTTTTTTCACTTTAAAAATCACCTCTGCTGGTGCCTAGATACATCAAGCCCACCCCAGAGGAAGGGACTGGAAGGTAGTTTTCTTCATTTCTGAGATATCCTGCTTGCTCACCTACTTTCTGTTCTTGCATTATATGTTGATAAACAGCAAAAACTCCTAATTTGTATATGTCTGGAAAGACTAAATGGCATAACTCCTTTTCTGAGGCTTGTCAGGGCTCCCAGCACATGAACTAAAGTTTCAGACCATGGGCCATGGTGGCAAACAATCTTTATTCAATACTCTGTTGCTGATTCCCTCTTCAACTGTGTGCCCTGTTTTTTCTGAGGCCATATCCTGCAGAGTGAGAGGAGAGGAGATTTGGGCATTGATTCTAGCAGGGATTTCTGTAACATGGGGCATGTCAGGACGCAGCCTTGGAGCATGTCCCAAACCTTCATGCTACCTCATAATTTTCCAGCCCCTTGCCTGATTCTTTGACATGCACCTCTCAATGGCTTGCTTCCCTTGCTCCCAGAAGCCCATCCTAGTTCTGAGGCATTTATTTCCCTACAAATACTCTGCCGCCGTACAGAAATCTCCTGTGATCCTGTGGGTATGTGTTGCGTAGTCCGGTCACTGTCACAGGGCCAGAAATTTTGTCATATCTACATATTTAGTTCCCATAGACCTAATTATTCTCCTTTTGATCCTGAACAGCATGCCTAGATCTGACCAAAATGGTGTGTTGAGCAGGTTGTTAGGCCCCGAAGATTTAGGACATGGAAAAAACCTGCCTGCAAGTAGTGGGAGGGAACACTGCTTTGAGGAATGGGAAAACCGAGTGGCAAAACAGGGAGAGTAAAAGTGGCTTGGAAGAACTTCGGAGGCAAAGAGAAGCAAATGATGGGGTCAGGGGGTATCAGGATGCCACTGAGAATTTGCTGGAAGAAAATTACTGACTTCCCTGCAGAATTTAAGGTATGTGAAAAGCTAAACATGTACAGCGAACCAGAGTACATGTAGTTTATATACTTAAGCCCTAACTGACAGTGAGTTTGCTGCTGTCTTCATCTTCATGCTTATCAGGGCTGTGTGCCCTTTTTGTATTGTTAGGCAGCTTGTACTTGCCAGCCTCCTTATGGAAAGTGTTAAAAGCCACGTGAGAGAGGTGGGTGATGAAATGCTCAGTAGCAACCAGCTGCTAATGGGAGTAAGGATTGTGGGACTGCTGCTTCCTTCCCACTTCCGAGAACTGCACCAAAAAAAAAAGAACCTCTATCACATGTGTACTGTGCTCTAGACTGCTTCAGGCAAGGGCTGGGAAGTTTTGTTCTGGTTGCAGTAGGAAATTCCAGTCGAAACCAAGACTGGGTTGGCCTCATTAGAGCAGGACACGGGTGGCAAAACATCTCCTTTCCTGAGATTGTTTGAGTGAGTATTGGGGTCTGCTATTTAATGCATCCAGCCAGTTTTCATGATCCAGTAATTGTGCTGTCTTCTCCAACAGCCTGCTTTAGTGATGCCCTGTACTCTCTTCTTGTTTTTCTCTGACACACTAGCTCTGTTACTGCTGCTGCTCAGCCCTGTGATGCTGTTTAGCATGTATGTACATGATGAGACTACCATTTTATTACATAAGTGCATCCCTTTGGGTGACAGTGTCAGTATCACAGCTAGAATAAGTCTTAGAGATAGCTCCTTCTCACAGCAGGGTGTTTGTGTTGTATTTTCCAGATGTAGTCAGAAGACTTCAACCTTCTGAGGCGGCGTTTTGGCTATGAGACTAAAATAACACACAGGAAAACCTATAAGCTGCCGGAAACATTCCTAACTGCATTAGATCTTCCTTATCAAGCTAAGCCTGCGTTTGGAATTGTGCCATGGATTCCCAGGCTTGAGTTCAGGTTTGCTCAGTTTCATGCTTGTTTTGAGTGTGATGCATGGAGTGTCTATCAAGCTGGCTGATGACTGTTTTCATTGGAAAACAGTAAATTAATAGAACATGGAATCAGTTTATGTAAGACTGTAGCTATTTCCAAATTTAATGATTTGCAAATCATTAAATGCAAATGCCTTAATGCCCCAAGGAAAAAAAGTATGGGAATGGGAGAGGAAAAAAAAAAAAAAAAGAAACATTTCATTCTGAGATATCACCAAGAGGAAGGTTGATTTTGTTATTGGATTGCAGTCAGTCAAGGACTCTCTGAAGTTAAAATGGCAAAATTTTGTTTAGTCCAGATTTATTGGCCTAACGGTTCCTTTTGTTCCTCCACTCTGCAATAAACAGTTGTCTCCTGCCTTCTACTGGAACTCTAGCACCTGACTTTCCATCTTTTGTTTGTACAACAGCTACAACAATGGAGCCCTCTCTCCCCAGAAAAGGATAAAGAAACTTTTCTGGTTTGTGCAGGATTAAAAGGTGTCAAGTGAATATCTTAAAATAACTGAAAGGGTTGTAGTTGGAATGATACTTCCTAAAGGATTAGAACAAGGTCCTGTGAGGTTACCGTTCTCCTTAACATACTTTAAATGCACAGCTGGACACAGGTAATTGAGCATATGGATGTTGCTAACCTTTTCTGTCAAAAGAGTAGATTTTTGTCCACTGTCCTCCTGTGTGCCTGCCTTTCATGCTGTTTCATTTCTTCCCCTATAGAAGAATTGTGGGGGAAGAGGAGCTTGAGCTGTGCTGCTGCAGCAGCTTGTGAAATTATTTAGGGTAAGAGGATGCTACTATCATCAGCAGGCAAAGGCTTTTGATACTTTAAAGTACTGAAGTGCTTCCTGTTTGCATGGTGGCACCCATACGTTCCAATAGCATAAAACAATACGGGGAAAAGAAGGGACTGTAAAGCTTTGCCTAGAAAGGGAAATCGGGTGAGAAGGTTTTGCTGAGCACGCTGCATAAGGGCTAGAGAAAGACTGATATTGCTAAACAAGGCCATGTGCGATCATGGGACAGCAATGAAGGTATGGGGGTCAACGGTGGGGTGGAGGCTGTGTAACCTGGTCGTTAAACCAGGAAACAGGAAGTGAAGGGCCCTCACCTCAACCCCAGGTTTAATCTGTGGCCTTGAGCAAATCGCTTCACCTCAGTCTACCTCTGCTTGCACTCTGCCTCCTGGGAGGGAGGATCTGATACCTCATGGGTTCTGGTGTTAAAAGACTGCACTGGTTTATGGACAGATATGTACACAGTACCTACTGAAATCAGGAGGTGACACTGGAGGAATATTCAAATCCTGAGTATATTTTGCATGTGTTTGTGCGTAGAATTGACCAGACCTCACAGTAATTGTGGGGAAAACTATCCTGCTTAATATTCTGCTACAGATTAGGAACACTCATGATATTTTGGATCAACTCAAATATGCTATTGTGTTTAAGATACTTGTTAATACTTCGCTGTGATTTTTTTAAATTATTTTAGTTTACAGTTCCTCTAAAGATGCAGCTTTATTTCTTGCTTTCAGAGAATGAAAGAAGCTACTCTGACATATCAGAGAAAGCACATTTCTTTCTAAATTGAAATAAGCTTCCTGCTTTTGCTGAGGATGCATGAAATTCTTATTTCTGCTTCAGAAATAGCTTCACGCTTGTGCCTTCTGTATGTTGCAGTGATGTGTGTCATTTCTTCATTTCTTAGGGAAACAACTGGTGTTGATACTAGTTGTGTGTTGTTGCTCTTAGATGCTGGGAAAGGGTGGTAATGTCTGTGTGTGTGAGAAAAAGACTATTTATAGAACAAACAGCTCCTTTGTTAGGAGATGTCATTCCTCATATGGCTTACATCAGGATGCGTGTAGGAGGAGGAAAGGCTATTGTCAAAGCAGTGGGAGTTGCTGCCTGTAGCGAGCAGCCCAAACCCCACTGAGCACCTTTCTCCCTGGCTCCTCAAGTGTGGAGTAGCTGTGCAGGGAGAACAGTTGCAGGCAGGAGATGAGAACATAATCCGTACCAGGCAAATGGAGTACGTTTAAGTGCAGCCAACTGAGAGCATCTGTCAGGGTTGTGCTTTATAGTGCACAGCTTGGTTTTTAATGTAATGAAATTTCTGGCATAAAACTTGTGTTTTGTACAAAAAAAAAAATTAATTTTCTCTCCCCCACAATGGCTTTGTTCAGTCTTCTGACAAAAAGTGAACATCCCATCATCCTTTGCTTACCACGTGTGAGGGTTCAGAGAGACCTCTGCTTCCCTCAGCCTCCCAGCTATTGTTCTGCTGATCCTATACAGAAAAGCCTGTAGAAACGCTTGAAAATATAAAATGTCTTGGTTTTAGAATGAAAATTGTGTTTCCAAAGGTGTTTTTAATCAAGGATTGTTTACACTGGAAGTAATAACTAGCTGCTGTAGATGTACTGAGAGCATCCTGTGTGCATGAATGATCAGAATTTAGTAACTCAGGTACTGTTAGGGGCTGAAGGCCATGTGTCGTGCCATTGGAATGGAGATGATCATGCCACTCCTTACTGGGTCACATATGTAGCCTTTCACCTCATTCTTACTGGGCTTTTATGACCATATCGATAGCTTCCAACATCACCACTTTTATGTAGAGGGATATATATATATATCACAGAATCACAGAATCATTTAGGTTGGAAGAGACCTTTAAGATCACCTAGTCCAACCTAATAATAACAATATTTGTCTCTTTAAGGGGAATATATGTGTATAGTGTTCTCTCTGATGCAATCAGCATGGCTCCTTATCCACAATCTGTTGTTATCATTGGATGATTGTATCTGAACAAGGATCCTATGATGTTGAATCTATACAAATATGAAAGAAAAAGGCAAAAGACATTACAGTCCAAGTGATTTCCTGTTTTGATTATTCAAATGTATGCATATAATAACAAGGAAAATGTTACGGAAGTTGCAGATAAAACTTGATTCTTTTCAGAACAGCAAGCTTCTTTCTCAGTTATGAGTAATAGCAAATACCCTTTTCTTTTAATAGGAAGTGCTACTGATAATAATGGCCTTCTGGAAGCACCATGCTGAAATTCTGTATTTCTGAACGTGTGAGTGTGGTTAGGGAGAGTCCATCAACGGTGTCTCTTGTTTTCGAGTTGGAGGGCCCCATCTCTGGTGCTGGAAGGAAGCTGTTTCTGTTTCCAAAGTAAGTATCATCTAAAAAGTTGGGTTTGGTTTCATCTAGTATTAATAATAATGGCACTTTTAGGACCAAGAACACTCTTGTACTTGTTTCATCCTCCACATGGCACTGGCAGTTGGCACTAATTTTTAGTCCTTGCCAAAACACAGGCTTGAGCTGATGACCTAGTTTCAGCTGACCTTGAAATAAGCAACCTGTGTGACCTTCAGGCAGTTACATGACTCAGGTAGCTGGCTATCCTGTCCACTGGATGTAAAACTAGGGGTGCTTTTGTTATGCTCTGTTCAAGGGCTGCTGTTGGAATTGCATTATTCCCTGTGCATTACAGCCTGTCCAATTTCGCAGGTATTGTTTTTTATTATTATTACTTTATTTTAAAGAACTGACTGATAACTGTGCTGGAGCGTGTCCAGAGAAGGGCAACAAAGCTGGTGAGGGGTCTGGAGAAAAAGTCCTACGAGGAGCGGCTGAGGGAGCTGGGGTTGTTTAGCCTGGAGAAGAGGAGGCTCAGGGGCGACCTTATCGCTCTCTACGGGTACCTTAAAGGAGGCTGTAGCGAGGTGGGGATTGGTCTATTCTCCCATGTGTCCGGTGATAGGACGAGGGGGAATGGGCTAAAGTTGAGCCGGGGGAGGTTTAGGTTAGATATTAGGAAAAATTTCTTTACTGAAAGGGTTGTTAGACATTGGAACAGGCTGCCCAGGGAGGGGGTTGAGTCACCATCCCTGGAGGTATTTAAAAGACGTTTAGATGTAGAGCTTAGTGACATGGTTTAGTGGAGGACCTGTTAGTGTTAGGTCATAGGTTGGACTAGGTGATCTTGAAGGTCTCTTCCAACCTAAATGATTCTGTGATTCTGTGATCTGGCAGGAACCCATCAGTATCTGTATGTGATATCAGCAGCTACTGATTCATTCTTCTCAGAGCACTGGGTGTTATAATTATAGTCAAAGCCAGTGTTTTTATATAGTCTGTAGCTTCTTGTTAAAAGTAGTGACTCATAGTAATTGGTTACTGCATGCAATACGGCCTATTTATGTGTAGTATCCTCTCTGCTCAGTGTAAACCGGGTGATCTTTAGAGGCACCGTGTGCCTCTAAAATAAATAAGTGCCCATCAACTGAGCAGTGAGAGGGGACAGGGCCAGATGAGGCTTGTAGGTATGGTACATGAGGCGGCAAGGTACAGACAAAGCAGAAGGACAGAAAGTAAGGGTACCTGTTGGTCGGACAGACATTGGGCAGGGCAAAGAGGACAGTGAGAGGTAAAGCGGGAGGAGTGAGGGAGAGGGGGAAGGCAAGGCAAGCATGTGGAGTGGATCAGAATTGGTGGTGTATTCCAAGGTTTAGTCTGGAGAGAACTTTCTGCAACCCTCTTGCTTTTATTGTGTCGCAGAAATCTAATTCTGAAGTCCTTATTAAGCATCACGTGCATCCTTTATGGCCAAATGCATTTAGAACTTGACAGGCACCAAACACAGAGCTGTTCTGTTGCAGGGATTTCATTTTTTTGCTAAATGAAGAACTTCAGATCTTTGGGGTGAAAGTGCAGTATTTGCCCTTGCACACAAAGTATTAAGCATTGCATTCTACCTGACAGTTACCGTGTGCAACTTTAACATAGGTTTGTGCTGCTGTTTTTTCCGAAGAGAATTGATGTACTTCTGAAGAGTTTCACAGTAACAGGGAAAAGGTGTAAGTGATGCAAAAACAAACTCTTCGTAGATAAATTAAAGGAAATCTTCAGAGCAGCGAAGTAGTTTGGGATCACCCTGTTTGTTGATAGAACATTAAGAAGAACCCCTGCCAGAAACGGAACATCACAGGGTTATGGGATTCAGTTTTTTGTACAACTCATGGCTCTTCTGAGGTAAGTTTTGTTCTCCAGTGACTTTTAATCAATCACAAGCCATGATCCTGAAGAACTAACTTCCAGTCATGAAATCATGGGACAGAAAGGCTCCACTGAGCTCTTAGTCCAGTGTGTGCAAAGTGCCTTGTCTGTGACAGGGACTCTCTGAGGTCAATAATTAACAGTAATAACATCAGATGACAAGTGGATGCAGCTAGAATGATGGGAGAACACAAAAACAGCGACACAATATCTCTAGCTCCTTAGATCTGTATTGCCAGAAAAACCTCTCTAAATAGAGGAGCCTGGCTTCCCCTCCTGTACCAGAGGGAAGCGCCTCTCCCCTCACCAGTGCTCTGCGCTAATACAGAGAGCACAGCGCTATCTGCCGGCTCTGCAGGAACAGTGCCGGTGTTTTCCAGGATTTCACAGCAGAGCACCAGGCTTCTTTTACCTCCTGCCTGCAACACACATATACACACACACTCGCACACTTTCCTTGGTACTTGTTCGTGTAATCTCTCCTTTCCTGTACAGAATTTGGTATCTGGATGGAGAGCTATGATTACTCGCAATTTGTTTTTGTTTGTTTGTTTTGCTTGTTTTTTGTTTGTTTGGTTTGGTTTGGTTGTTTAAAGTTAATAAAACAACTACTAAAGCTCAGCAAGCTGTAGCACAACACCTAGCCAGGAGAAAGAACTTGTTTGGATGGTGAAGGGCTAGCAATGACTTCTTTCTTTCTTTGAAAAATGGTGGTTTTGAAAGCAAAAGTGTCTTTTTTACAGATTAAAATCTTTGTGTAACTTGTATTATTTTACCCAGCACCTTTGAATTTGACCTGGAAGATGTTCCTTGCTGTCAGAAGACAAAAGACCTTTCAAATTTGTCAAAAGTCCTTTCAAATTTGCCGTATTGAAGCTGGAAAAGCTGTTTCTCCTTTTTTTGTGTGTGATGTCTAATGAATTACATATGTGCTTGTTCTTTTAGACAAAAGATGATGACAGTTGTGTTAATAGGAGGATGAAGTTGGAAACCCACAGATAGAAGGTATACAACATGGTCAAAAACCAAGAAAGTTTCTCTTTCACAATGGGAGACATGACTGCAAGATAGTAAGTATATCCAACCAAACATCTGCTGTACAAAAAAAGTCTCTTGGAATCCTTTGTATTCCCTGGACTTATGTGAAAACAAAACACATTTGAGAAGTAGCCCAGAGCTGTCTTCTAGGGGGCTTGAAAATGAACTTAAAGGTGCATTCCCCTTGTTTATTAGCAGCTGTGAGGAGATTCAGCCTTGCTTACCATTTAAGGAAAAACACAGCAGCTAGCCCTTCAATTCAGCCAAGGTAAGATGGTAACACTTGCTGAACAAGATTTTTTTTTTTTTTTTTTACAGAAATTCAGTCATTGCATGGTGCTAAAATAATTGATGCATTGGTGTATTCTACTAGGAGTAAGAGTTTAGAAATTAAATGAGCAAATGTGAATGAATGTGTGTGGCAATCTGACACTAATGGGTTTTCATCTGCTGCCGAAGTGAATGGGCTGGGGAGAGGCCTAAAAGCGTATCTGTGAAAGTGCCACCTCATTAGACTCCAGATTGGTAAAACAGCACTTCAGTTACGGCACACAAAGGCTTGCCTATGTGCATACACACTACTTGATTTTGTTGGCATTGAGTCTCAGAAAACAGTATCTCAAAAGTACCTGGAGCAACACCAGGGCTTAGAATTTCCAGGATGTATGCCGTAACGCACCTCTAAACATGGCTTGCATTAAAGGTCTGAAAAAATGTTTATTTAGTTGCTGACCACAAAGTGTTAGCAGTGTGCAGGAATGTACCTCAGTGCCAATTTCTCAGACAGAGAGGACAATTTTCAACCCAGCCTTCAGAGTGCACCTGCTGCTTAAAGGGATCCAAGTCCCCAGACCCTGCCAGTCCTCTGTGCATGCGCAGGCTGTGGCTTACGCAATGCTGTTCTACGTTTGAGGAAGTGTTTCTCTGACAGGGAGCACCACTATGGAAAGCATTAAGGGCTCACAAACAGCTCAGGCAGTCACCTTGCCAGAGCAGTTACTTCTTGTTCACAGAGAGAAGGACTCTCTGTATCCAGTCCTCCTCATTCTTAGTCCTGAAAGGAAAATAATTCTCAGAGCCAAGGATAAATAGAGGCACATTGCACAGCCTGTGTTTTCTCTGGGAGATGAGGATAGCAAAGGGATTGTGCCTTGTGCATCTTCAGTGAAAACAGAAAGGGAGAGCAGCTGGTGTTAAAGGGTCGGAATATTGCCCATCCAGAGGCCTTGGACGTCAGGTGGTCTCTTCTGCAGGCATGAACAGAGCTACGTAAAGCTCTGGGAGTAGTAGTAAGTGAAGAACAGGCACACTGGAAAGACGTTCTGCAGTGTATATGTGATAGAAAACAGAGTGATTGCTCAGTATGGAGCATAGCTTTCAGGAATCATAGGTGTATGTGTTTTGGGAACCCAAGTTTGTTACATTCCGGGGGGAAATAGATCTGGCAAAAAAAAGGATGCAAAGCAAATGGAGGCAGGTATTTGCATACAGAGAGCATGTAAGATCGCACAGTTGCTCTGGGTACCTGCATTGTAAAAGCATTGATGGGGACCTATCTTCTTGTGTATGGGGGTGTGTGAGAAGATCACACAACGGGGTGTACCTGAAGACTGCAATGGGAACTCTGCATCATCTGGAGATGTAGGTCTGCAAATGCAAAGGTGTATGACGAGTGTAGCTGTCTGTTGTGTACGGTCACTGGGGCCAGGTGTGTGTTAGCAGGTACATGGAGAGTGCGTTTAAAAACTTGCATGTGACAAAGAGAGAACTGAAGGAGTTTTTAGAACTCTTTACCCTGTAAAGGCAACTAAATAAGTCTTCTCTTGCTACAGATTCCTGTAGAATGTTTTTTAAAGTGCTCGGGAAGGACGCCTTCATCTTGTAAATTCAACATTTTTAAATCAGTCTTATCAGCATTATCCTGTGTGATTTTTCTGCAAACCATTATTGGTTTCGTACCAGCTACAGGCTGCTTTACAGGGGCAGTGGTGAGCAAGTGTAAAGGGCGATCTCTTGCTTTTTGTGCTCTTTCTTCCAGCACTTGTGCATCAGGAGATTGCACTGCTGTTGTTGCGTTATTGCACAGCTTCGGTAGCCTTGAGGCTGGGCTGGCTGACTAGGAGCAACTGGTGCCAGCGGTGGGTCTGTGCTGGCTCCTGACGGACAGGAGAGGCTGTGCAGGGAACAAGCTTTGCTGATGTTTAGCTGCACAGTAAAGAGGACAGTTGCACTGAAGTGAGCTGATGTGACGGCAGTGGCAGAGGAAGCTGCCGAGGTGGCTGTCACACGGAGGCCAGAGATGCAGGTTTTGTGTTCCCACTCCCATAGCCTGGCTCAGAGACCATAAAAGTGAGGGATTACTGGGGGCGGGGGTGCTGAATATCTCCTCGTCTTGTTGTGCCTGTGCAAAGTGCCAGCCTTTTTTTTTTTTCCTTTTTTTTTTTTTTTTTTGCCCGTGAAGCATTAACTGGGTGGGTTGCCATAGCAACCCCTGCATGATGAGTTGGGCTGCTTCTTGCAGCGCTCAAGATTTCTCTCTCAACATTCAGTGCTCTTCACCATTTCCCCGGAGTAGCAAAATGGCTGAGGGCTTTGTGGTCGGGGGTCCTGCACCCTGAGGGTTATGCCTGTCCTGCAGCCCGCTCACTGGAGGTGTCAGAGCTGGGTCAGGGCAAGAAGGAGCGGCTGTGCATCCTTGTGTTGGACGGGCTTTGAGGAATACGTGCTCTCCATCTCTTTCACAGCACAGAAAATTGGAAGAGGCTTCCAGTATGACATCCCGTTTATTTGCGAGTTTTTATGAAGAGGTCTGGGCAATGTTTATCGTCTGTTCAAAACAGGCACATGGAGATGTTGGACTGGTTCCCAGCTAAGCCCAGATCACAGCAAGAGTGAAAGTATCTTATCCTTTCATTCTAAAAACATACAGTATGCTTGAATAAGTCTAGGGAACATGTTCTGGCAGTTTAATAAACTGGACTGACTTCAAGTATTTATTGTAAATCATCTTTGGTTTTGTCTGTAGTACATGAAGCATGCTGTAGGTGAAGGAATGAAGTTCAGAGCAAGGAGAGAGCAAGGGTGTGATCTCCATTTGCTTCTCTGGCCTATGACTTTTTGTGTTACAATCCACCCAAATCCAAGCCCAGTTTCACCAGAGATTTTCATCTCCGGGCATGACTTACCTTCTTTAAATAGTAATTAGAACTCCAGTCTCACCAGGATGAGTAGAATGCAGTGCTTGAGGTCTGTACATGAGTGATTCAGAGGAGAAAGTCATTAAGGATATTTGTTTGTTACTGTAATTTAAATTGGTTGACAGGTGAGCTCTGGAGTGCCTGGGGTTAGAGGAGAAAAGGCTTCTGTTTCTGCCTGGAGGAGCACAGAGGCACCTGAGAGCAGGATTGTGCTAAGAAAGGAGGAGAAGTGATGAAAGGTCAATTAGCGGCTGCTGACCAAGTCATAGAGCTGCTGCTTCCTCTTAATCCTATAGTTCCAGACCCTCTCTCTCATCCCTGGCAGGATTCTCCATAATAGATGTAATTAGAGCAGCCGTAGCACAAACAGTCCAACTCTGCTGATCCGTGTCCTACGTTTTCTGGCAGTGCACCTGGCTTCCTGAGAACAGATGTGATTTCCACCACACTTTGTGAAACAGGTGGTTGTCAAATGAGATAGCCATGGACATTGTTCAGTAGTTCCTGTGTCTATTAAAAACCCCCATCAGCACTCATCCACCACGCACAGGCTGGATTGTTCCAGAGAAGTTAGGAGCAAATCCTGTGGCTTTGCCTGCCCTTCCTTTTGTTGAGTTGTGAATACAGCAAGGGGCAATGGGAGAAAAGCAAATGACTTCATGTAGTAGGCTATGTCCTTCCATCATCTCTAGGTACTGTGGTTGCAATTTTGTCTTCCTGTAGAGAAAAGTCAAATTTTATGATTCGGATATTCATGATAGATGGCTTTTAAGGGGGAAATTGGAAATGTGTTGCTGGTATCTGCAGGGCACTGACTTGCAAGCCATTGGTCTACACAGTCACACCTGGCTCCTGGAGATACGTTTGAATAGGTGTTTTCTTTGGTAAGTTTGATGGTAGGAGTGCACAGAAACCCAAAGAAGCCAAGGAGCGGAAGGGCAGTGAGTGAAACTTGGCTACCAGTGCGCATGAACTGTCATGGCTTTGGTCAGTTGCTGCTGTAATATTTCAGAGCTGCAAAGGTTTTGGGGGTCACAACCAACCGTGGTTTGGAACTGGGCAGAGTACAACCTGTCCAGTCAGTAAAACAGAGCAGAACAAGGGGTTAGAAAGATGTCCTTAGCTAGGAATTACCTGGACTTGTTGAATGGCTCCTCATGCACCTGTACCTGATGTTCTCCTCCTGTGCATTTGTAGTAGAGTTGGTGCCTGATGCTACCTGGGACACACGGGAGCTGCTTGGACACTGGCATTATTCATGTAATTCTGCTATCCCAGAAATGGAGCGTGCAAGGAAGTGGCAGGAGGGTGTAATGGGTGATGTGGAGGCAGTTGCTATGCACATGGCTATTGGCAGATAATGAATGCAGCTTGCTGATATAAACATGATTAGATGATGTCTAGGAAAAGCATTTGCTGTCTTTGTTCAGCGCCTGCTTCGCTTACGCAGCACGGGGACCAGATTGCACGCGTGTGCCCTCAGCACCGAGCCCCCAGTGCCAGGCAGGTCCGGACCTCAGCAATGTTGTGCCCCACTGAAAGTAAACGTCCAGCTGAAGGGCTCAAAGCTGATGTTCTCCAATGGCTGCAATTTTTTCTGTTTGGGTGGGTCTGACTGCGCACTGACTGGGTGCAACACTTCCTTCTGGGTTTTGGCACTGGAAGTTGCTCACATGTCATTGTCTGATGGGATTGGTTAGGTTTAATTCAATAGATGCTGTTTATTGAGCTGCCATCAGAGCAGATGCTTTAAAAAGAGGGAGCACATTTAACAAGCACTTCATTTCTCCCTCAGTCCACTGTGACCTTCAAAGTTGGAGAAGCCCTTCTGGGCACTGTGGCTCCAGTCCAAGAGGAGAAAGCCCAGCCTGCTGCTGGCATTGAACTCCAGGGAGTCAGACTGGAACATGAGGAGAGAGGATTTCCCAGTATTTCCAGCTGTGACCTTCAGAGCTGTACAAATGTTAGTATTAAACTCATTAGAGGCGGAGGCCTTTCTGTGACCTCGCATGGATAACTCTCCCCCCCTCTTTATCTGGCTTTATTTTGGAGGCCGGATAAATGATGCCAATATCCCCTCTCCAGCTCCTCTAACTAAGCTGCCACATCCACACAGCCAGGGAAGGAGGATGCCCGAGCGCTGCCCCCTCCCGTGACTCCAGAAGGCGCTGCAGCGGGGGCACAGGCAAGCCCCAAGCTCCTTCCCCGCTGCCGGGAGGAGCCCGGCTGCGCCCCGTGTTGGGGCTGGGGCCAGGAGGGAAGGAGGGAGGGCCCGCGCATGCCTGCCGTGGGCCGGGCCCCCCGCCCGGGCTAGGCTGGGCTCCGCGCAGCCGTTGCCGGCCGAAGCACGCAGGGAGGCTGCGCCCCCGCGCTGCGCTGCCCCCGGCCGGGCGGAGCACAAAGCCCCGTGGGGCTGCACCGCTCCTGCGGCCACCTGCTGCTCCGTGCCCCGAGCCACCGGCAACCGCCCCAGGGGCGGCGCGGGCCCTGTCCGTGGTGCTGCTGCCAGGGCGTGGATTCCATGCGGCAGGGAAGCGGCACCCGAAAATCCGCGTGAAGTCACGGCGTCCGCCCACCCTCGGCTCCCTTCTCGCTGGCGGATCCAAGCCAACAGGCGCAGAGCGGCTGGCAGCCGGAGGCATCCTGTTGCACCGGGAACGCAGCGAGGAGGGGAGACGGAGCGTTTTCCGAAAGAGCCTCTGCCCAGGTTGAGATTTGCTCCTCGCTCGGAACAATGGCTGCACTGCCAAGGCTGGTTTGTGTGTCTTCAGCCGTGTTGGTGGTCTGGGGTAGGTGCTTCCATTCCGTGTTGTCTTCAGCCAGGTTCCCCACTGAATCCTATGCTTGTTTCCTGTAGGATGCTTCTTTAAAGCGCCACTTTTCCTAGAGAGGTTCCTTTAACACTGTCATGAAGCCCAGCCTTCAAAGTGGATTTTAGTTTTGTTTACAAGAGGAGAAGGAAATAACATTTATAGAGCTAATACGAATATAACGGAGTTAATCTGAACAAAGAAAATATATTACTGCTAAGTGGACTTAGGGCAGAAAGCGTGCGCTTTAATATGCATGCAAGTTCCTTACTGTTTCCTGTTTGCTGTTCTAAAATTTGCAATGTAATTTAACATGTAGTTTCCTTAGAGAGGTCATGCAAACCAATATGTAGTGTATATTTAGTGCTAGTTTTCCATGCAGTCTATATAAACTAGAGGAAATTTTTAGGTTTTATTGCAATTTCAGTTTTTCTTATGAAATCCAGAACAGGTTTTTTAGTTTTGCAAATACAGCTAAATTTAATATGCATGTATGCCTACAGCTCTGTGTGTGTGTGTGTGTGTGTGTGTGTGTACGTGCGTGTGTGTACATATTTAATTTAAGTGGAATAAAGCATGATCCAGTATTTTTTTTTTCTTCATTTCTCCCAGAAAGCTGTTGCTACCCATGGAGCTGGTAGTACAGGAGAATTGGAATCTGGCTATTTCCAGGATGGGTCCCGGGATAATACAGTGCTCAAGAGTGGGGGTTAATGGAATCTCAGAGGCTGGGGAGGAGGGAGCAGCTAGCAAAATCAGCATCTTCACTGAGCTACACTCTAGGCTTTGGAGACAGGTTTGGACAGACATAACCCAGTATTGTTTAGCCCAGGGGACAAATGTCAGCAGGGATTTAGTCTGAGATGCTGTTCTGAAGCATTCGTTTTCATATCAAGTATTTAGTTAGCTTCACAGACTGATTTTTGTCTGGTTTGGGAGAGCGGTATTTCATAGTTGCCAATGTTAGCACAAACCTGATCGGAAACATTTTGAACAGAAATGCATGTAAAATCAATAACTCCCTCAGCTGCCAAATTTACTCGAGTCCGAGTCCCTTGGTTCCCAGGACTGCTTAGGAAACCTAGGAACAGGAAGCGTAGTGAATCCTACCCCTTTGTTTTGAACACATTGCCAGATTAAAACATCCAGACCTTTTAACTTAGCACAAAGAGCGAGCTGTTCCTCCATGCTTGAATTCTAGGCTTTCTCTCATACCAGACTCTGTAATTGCTTCTGTAACAGGAGCATGCTCAGCGTGTGTGAGAGAGAATGAACGATGCCTCTAAAGCAGCATTAATTACTAGGGGAAAAATTAAAGTTGTGGCGAAGCAGATGCTGGAAAGGTGAATCTGCATGAAGTGATCACCCTCTGTTAATTATTATGAATTATTTATATCTCAGAGAAGGAAGCTTGGTAAAATTTGACATTTGAGACTTATCTGTTGTCAGAGAGTGCTAGTAATGAATCAAATGGTTTTTCATTGGGGATGATGTGTTTGTAAGTGCTGAGATGTGGATAACTGATACCTCTCTATTTCTCTCACACATTTTTTCTCACTTCTCCACTGCTCCTTTTTCCTAGCTGGTTTTTGTTCTGCAGTATGTGTTGAAGTTCCATCAGAGACAGAGGCTGTCCAAGGAAAGGACATGAAGCTACTCTGCATCTCCTGCATGAAAAGGGAAGAGGTCACAGCCAGCACAGTGGTGGAATGGTTCTACAGGCCAGAGGGTGGAAAAGATGAACCCGTATGTATGTTTGGTAGCTGAGCCCTTGCTTTCATAGGCCATATTGTGAAACACAGTCCAGTGAACCTGCGGGAGAAGCTAAAAAGTATTATGAGAGTGTGAGTTTGTCTTGCCACAGGCTCCCTGATGAAGAAGAGAAACCCAAATATGAAGAAAAGGTTTATGCCACATTTTCATTCAAAGTCTGTAGAAATGTCCTGCAGGCTGCTTTAATAACACAGAGGAGAGACAAGCTTGGAGCTAAATTCAGGTCCAGACTGCAGGTCTTCACAGTTTATATAGCATTTTCACCCAGAGGATCCACAGCACCACTTTTGGGCAGTAACTAAAGCATCTTTTCCTTGCTTAGCTGATATCCACACTTGCACACAGCATGTACCCATGGCAGGAAAAACTAAAAGCTTTTGGTGAGTTCAAACATTTGGGGCTGTATGTACATGAGTGTGCATTTCCAGTTCCTTTCCTTGAATATGTATAGTCTAATACATGAGGGAATTGAGAAGGGAAACAGAAGTATGGAGTGACTCCTGGCCACCTTGGCCAAGTCTTATTTCATGGGCCACTTTTGAACCCTGAAACTGTTCTTTGGAGGTTAAATCAGGAACTGCTAAATCTGTAGGACAGAATTTCATTCTTTTTTTTTTTTTGCCACAGAGAAAGCTGTAATGTGCTGTCTGTGGAAGCATCTCTGTTGCTTTGGATCCCTGTCAGGAAAGGGTAGAATTAGTTTTCCGGGTGAATTACAATGGGAGTCTTACACGAGAGGCAACTGGAAATCAAGAAAGAATGGTAAATCTGAGAAGAAAGTTTGAGTGCACATATTTCTTTCTAGCTATTTTATCCAAGTATGAATAAATAGATCAGTGTCTGCATTTTATCGTGGCTGAGCAGGGCCAGGCAAGATGGCAAATAGTCTCCTACTGTCTGGGAACTAAAGGAAGCACTCTTGGGAATGAGATGGGCTTTCACTTTCAGTGACCTAGAGTGATATATTTGCCAGTGGCAACCCAATGAATGGTAATGGAGGTGAGCTGGGGCAGGCAGTGTAATAATGCGGAGTGTGGTCAGCCAGAAACTTGCCAAAGATTAGGCCTGTGAAAGCCACCCAAGATCTGTTCTTCTGATGTACTGTTTTCACACTGCTGTATTTCTTCTGCAACACTTTGATTTCAGCTGAAAATGACTGTTTGTCTTTGCAGTATTTATTTTCTGTGGTACCTTCTGAAGATGATCCAGTGACTGACAGGCTAGTCATTAAGACTATGGGATCCTAATTGTAGTTCCATTGCTGATCTTTTGTGTCATTGTCCATATGTCTCTCTGCTGTTCTGTGCCTCAGTTTTTCTACTTCCATGATGGAGATAATTCAGTTTTCTCTCTTAAGTAAAGTAGCTTGATATTTAGAGGTAAAGGATGGTAGAATTTGAATGTATGTTGTTTGCAAGGAAGCCACATCCCCGAACATACACAAGTGTACCTAGAGAAGAACAGAGTTTCAGCAGAGTTTTTTGCATGTGCTGTGTTGTTGTCCAAGATACGAGTGATTAATCAGAGTATCCCTTCACATTTCCTCACAGATCTACGAGTACAGGAAAACAAATCATGAATTTCCAAGCCGCTTCAGTGGTCGGTTACAGTGGAATGGGAGTAAAGACATGCAGGATGTATCCATCACTGTGTTAAATGTGACCTTGAATGATTCGGGTATCTACACCTGTAATATCACCCGGGAGTTTGAGTTTGAGATTCACCGACCTCTCTTCACAAGCTCCAGATTGATCCACCTCACCGTGGTGGAGGAGGGTATGGAGGACTGGCAGGAAGTGTCTTGTGTCCTAACTTGCCATGGGTGTTGTCATCCAGAGACATCATTTTTTACTGCCTTGCAGGAGAGGGGTGACTGAGCTGCCAGATAGTTGTGTTTTTCTCTGCCAACAACAAGCACTATACAGGGTTCAAGAGGAAAGAGGAAAGCCCTGCATTTTTTTTTTTCTGGCTGCAGCCTCTCCTTGGGCACAGAGTGGTTGTGTGAATGTGGGAAGGTGTAAGCATGGAAGGCTGGGGCAATGTCTGGAAACAACTGGGCAGGCACAAAATGCAAGCAGAGGTTTCCAGTTTCTCTGTCAGAACCCTCACTTCTCCTCTGGCAGCTCTAGGATGCTACAGCACAGCCTTTGCCAGGATACCCACAGCTTCTTTCTCACTTCCGCCCCCTCCCTCTTTGAACAACTTATTCTCCATGTTGGTATCAGTCTCTTGCCTCTTCCCTCTCCCAGTCCCGCCTTCCCTTTGCTTTGCTCCTCTGTCTTACTACCCCTCATGGTTTTGCTTACTTCTCTGCTGAGATCCTGGCTTGTTAGAAATCAGTAGGAATTTGCTGTCCTCTGCAGAGAAGGACAAGAGTTTTTAGCCCTCATCTTTTCCTGTTGTGTCTACCCTTCCCTTCCCCACAAGCATCTTTTTTGATCTTTCTCAAATCACTGGTGGCACAGTACAGTCATGTAACAACAGTGAGTAAGATGCACAAAAGAAACAATATGTGAAGACGAGATAGGGTAACGGTGAGCCATCTGTAGGAATGTGTAGGTTGCAGAGAATGCAAGCCTATGCATGTTTGATGCCAGTGGAAACACGCAGCAGAGTCGCTGCTGGCATATTCTATTGGCAGCCTCACCTGTTCCCCGTCTTTTGACCCATAACAGTGTAGTGGCACCTGGGTCTCTGTGGCAAGGTGGGTTAGGAAGGATGACATGAGGGTGGAAAGTCAATGGAGCTGCCATGCTCCAACAACTGTATCTAAATGATCAGAGATGATTTCATTTTCTCAACAGCTGGAGAAGACTTCACCTCAGTCATCTCTGAAATTATGATGTATATTCTTCTGGTCTTCCTCACCTTGTGGCTACTGATAGAAATGGTCTATTGCTACAGAAAAGTCTCTAAGGCAGAGGAGGCTGCCCAGGAAAATGCGTAAGTGTGAAATCTCTCCAGATGTGAGCTGTTCTGCGAGGGTCCTTCAGATGTGTCAATCCAGGTCAGGCTGCAAGAAGACCGAACTTTGCTATTGCACATTCCTAGCTGATGTTTGCTATGTCTGAAATCATTGCAATGTTTACAAGTACCAAAAGAGACAGTGCACTAGCAAGGTGAGGGATGATGTACAAGGTAGGGAGGGTGGCCAAGATGGGCAGTATTCCAAAGTGGCCCAGTTTGAACCGTGCGGATATTCTCTCCTGGAAGGCCTGCTTTCAGAGAATCTGACTCAGAAGTCTGCAGCCTATGCTACTTTGAAAAAGCAGAGAAAGAGAAGGGCGATTCTGGCAGTTGACAAAGCAGAAATGTTCCAGTTTTTATGCTGGCCCATTCCTATCTTTCTACGTACTTGGCTTAGATAACGGTGCTCTTTGTACATGGTAGGAAAGCTGTATGCATAGGGTTTAGCAGTAGAGAAGGCTCAGTGTCTGCTCCTGACTATGCCAAGGAGAATTTCCTACTATGAGCATCTTTTACAGGTGGAATTTTTTACCTTAGAGATAATTACGGGCATTCAGTATCTCTGAAAGGGTGAATGGACCTGAAATGTGCACTTGAAGTTATGCTTTGCTCTTTCCTTCCAACTACAGGACAGACTACCTTGCGATTCCATCAGAAAACAAGGAAAACTGTGCCGTGCCTGTGGAGGAATAGCAGAGAGGAGTCGGCAGAATGAACGGCACCCAGGTAGGCGATGAGGGAGAAGTGAATTGCTGCTTGTGCCTGTCAACCCTTCACCATTACCTCAGTGGGTTAGGTGTGTGTGGGGCTGGAGAAATAGCAGAGGGGAGATTGCTAGAGTCTGGCTTTGCCCCTTCTCTGGAACTTCCCCACTGACCTTAGAAACAATTCAGGTATCTTTGGATGGTGGGTGTACTGATTATTTTAAACCCCAAAACAACACACGTATTTAGGCCATGGTTTCATTACTCCTCCTTTGCGCATTCCTGTGGAGTTGAGAATAGTCACTGTCCCCTGCAGATGGGAAACTGTGTGCAGGAGGAATAAACGGCACTATCTCCAAAGGAGACGTCTGCTAGGAAGGACTTTGTGTGCAAAAGACTGGAATCTAGATCTTCTAAAGTCTTTTTCATGTCCTGTCGGGTATCATGCTAATTATATCGTGATCCTCACTTCAGGAGGAAGTCACTTTCAAATGACTTGCACTCCATGGGGAATTCTCTCACTTGCAGGGGCTCTGAAGACAGAAGGACCACGTCATGCCAGCCAGGTTTGAGGGGGAGCTCTACGCCATCGGGAGGAAATATGGGGAAGTGTAAATTCTCTTCCATTTGCCTTGGACTCTGTACAGCCTTGACTTTGGCCTCATGACTCCATTCTGAGCTGCCAGCCCATTTGATAAAGGACTCTCGTTTTGAAGCATGCTGAGCAAAGGGCACAGGGGTGTGGGCAGCACGGCTCCTTCCAAAGTTTCAGTCCCATCATCACGTTAATGGCTTTGTAAATGTTAGTGTCATTTCTTAGCTGCTGTCACCACCACCTTTATTTGCAAAATATGCTAGTTCTCCATTGCAGAGGTAAAGGTTGTATGTATGATGTTACTCTGACCTGCAGGACTGGGAATGAGGTCATCTTGGGGTGATGTTCCACCATTTGTTATAGCCCAAGCAGCCATTTTAGGCGTTAAACAGGAAGAGTGCAATTAATTTAGTTGCTGCTCAGTAAGTTGCTCTCCACTTTGGGCTGCCAGTGCAGATGTAGAGTATGAGGTATGAGGACTACAAATGCATTGGAATTGATGAAAATGTAGAGTAGGAAGGATGAGTCCCTGTGCCATCTTCACACTTGCTTCTGAAGGAGGGAGCTGGGAATATAAATCCTGAAGTACTCCTAATATGGGAGGCTGTATGACGTAAGTATAAGAATCCCCTGTACCCTCCCTTTCACTTAGCAAGTGTCAAAATTGTTAGTTCTTTCCATTTCCCTTGTGTAGCAGGTTTACTCCTCAAGCATGCAGAGAGACAGTGATAGGAATAACCTGTGGAGCCGTGTTCAGCAACAACAGGCAAGCCAGTAAGACAAGGTATGCCTTTAACGTGTTTCTGGAGAAAACCCTGAAAGGAAGACAGCTGGATGCAAACAGGCATGTAAAGTAAATAGGATGCATAGCCCTCACAGTAAAAGGACAGACAGCTTTGTAAAATGATATAGTACTTTTTGTAACCGTGATGGTCTTCTCATGCTATAGTGCAGCACCACCTAGAGGAATAGGGAGAAAATGCTTATTTTTTCCTAGTTCTGTAGTAACTATGTCTTGTGATAATTAGTCACTGGTTTGAATAGTCAATATTTATTGTAAATGACCCACTACTGCACAGGAATTACACTGTAAATTCAACGGTTCCTATGCAAACTGACCTTTTAAATTTTAGTGGTTTAAGCAGAGTAAAATTAGTTTTCTGGCCTCAAACATAGATAGTTGAACTCAACAACTAAGATTATAAGGAGAAAACAGGCAGAAACATTGGCCAGGGTAGAATTGTACTTGAAGATAAAGTGGGATGAGTTTTTTTTCATATATGAGATGGTGTTACACCCCTGCTGCAATGGAGCCTATACTTGCTTGCAAGAGCTGATAAATTTTGCTACACTGACCGCTTCTAAATATTACAAAGTGCTTGTGAATCAAAAGCATGCCTCCTACATATGAAATTTCCCCTGCTTATGTTCTGCTGCAGTTTATGTGTTGCTAAAAAATCACAGAAATTGTTCCATTTGTAAGTCAGGCCCAAGCCAGGTTTCTAACTGGCAGTTGTTCAAAATTCCTTTTTAGAGCGGGTGTCAACTTCAGTAAACTACTACGATCCAGTCTTCACAGTAGGATCTTTCTCAAGTCCAGAGCTGAGTCTGGCAAGTTGAGCACATTTTCCAGACGAAGCACGCTTGTAGTATGGGCACTGGTTCCTTAAAACCAAATGTCCAAAAATAGCTCCTCTTCCAATGCTGCTGGATATCATTTTTCCTAGGCCAACTTGCCTGGCCTCAGGGCAATTTGGGGCATAATCCTAACTCGAGATCCACAGCAACAGAGGATTGACTAGACTGTAACTACAGAGTTTCTATCGCTGACCGTAGCACTAACACACAGAATGATTTTTAGGTAAGGTTACATAAACCTCTGTCCCACCTCAGCTCTGCTCCTCCCAGTCCTTGTGAAGTATTGATAACCTTCGGATGTTATAATGGGAAGGAGTAAACTGAAAACTTCTTGAGAGCTACCTCAGGTGGTAAAGAAGGGCCGTCCTTTAGTCCTGCACCTTCTGGTATCTTACACGCATCTTCTTAAGATGCTTTTTGGACCCATCTTTCACTTTTCCAGTTCCTGCACACAGGTATGACTATTGCCCTGGGTTGTTCTAGGCAGGGGAAAATGGTGTCTAAATTTTGCTCAAGATTCCCATAGTGAAAAAAAAAAATGGATTTTTTTAAGGGCAGTGTTAAAGGCAGGCTGTGTCCTGGAAGAGATGGTCCTGCTTGGTATCTGAAAAGACCCTCTCTGTGTATTTGGAAATGACAGAAGAGATTTTAGGATAGGCAGGACAATAAAAAGAACAAAGCACTCAAAGCACTCACGAGTCATGCAGTTTGTTTGATAGATTTTTTTTAATTTATACTGTACTTCCGTTGTACTAGCTACTTACATTAAGTTTTGGCTGCATAGCCTTTACAATTCCTAGGTTCTAGCAGGTAAGTTTCATTATCATTTTATCACATTTTGCGCACAGCGCAAAGTTTGACAGTTATACAACTCCTAAAACAAAATCACGGTTCCTCCCCCACCCCACCCTGAAGTTCACGTTAGTGCTACAGGCTGCGTCGGCCTTGGCCAACAGCCCTCGGCTTCCCAGGCTCTGGTGGTGAAATCCAGGAGGGAAGTGCACACCTGCGGGTGCCTGTATGACCCATTCCCTTTCCTTGCCGGCATGAGGTGATCCTCATTAATTTGAGATTACGACAGCATCTGGGGTTGCAGGATCCAGGGCCTCAGGTGGGGAGAACACACTCCAGGGTCTTTAGCAGCTTTATCCAGCCCTGGAGCATGTGATGAGAGATGAACTGTCGTGAGAATGGTAATGTCCCAGAGGTGCCGCAGCCACACGATGCCAGTCCTGGGTGGTTAACGATGTACGCTGCAACGGTTCTGCTGCTCCTCCCTCCACTCTGACCTCATCAGGCCAAGAGCCAGGTTAGTGCTTCCGTATCTGCTTTGTTAAGTGCTATTACAAGGGAGGGGGGCTTGCGAAGACTGGAACGACACACGCGTGGCACAGGCTCCACCTCTTTGCTGGATAAAGGTGCTGTTTTGTAACAGCTGCTCTCCCAAATCCTAGTGCTGCTGGGGCAGTTTGGGCCGAGACTGAGACATGACCAAGTGGCTGTAGAACCTGAGCTGCACATTTGTTTTATTCCCTAACTGTTCTTGGAGTTTGGGTTGGGGAAAGTGGCCATTTAACGTTAGCAATGGAATTGGCCTAAATGAGTGAGGTAACAGAAACGGCCAGAGGAGGTACCTCCCTGAGCCATGTGCAAATATAATTCCTTCTGCAGAAGGAAGTCCTTTTCCCTACTGAAAAAACAAAACACATTCACTTAGAGAGCATACAGACTGCATCAAGGAAAGGCAAGCAGGGACAGCACCAGGTCAGTCCATCTATGACAAAGGGAATGATTGTCTGGCAGCAAAGGTGTCTGGGGAGAGGGAAGAGCCACAGCAAGCACTGCAAAACGTGTGTGGGAGAGGAGGGCATGGCACGCCACGTATCCATGCTAAGGGTTAAGCCCATGCTGTCTGGCTAGATCAGGGAATAATCTCAATCAGCAGTTGATCAAGACATGAGGAGATTATTTGGCCAGTGTGCACATCTAGAAAAAGAAAGGTATTATGGCACAAAGAGACTCGTGCTATGGAGACTGCAAAGCACAGAGATCAGAGCATGCCAGGCAGAGGGAACGAGCCAAAAGGTCAGCAGAGTCACATCTTAGAAACTACACTGACACAGATGTTTTGCGAGCCACTTACCTCAGATGCTTTGGTTTAAGAGTCTCTGTTTTGAGTATTGTTTTTAAGCAAGCCCCTGCTGGATATTTTAACTAGTGCTGAGACTGAAAAGACTGAGCCAGAGTCTACACGACTGCACTTTTCGGGTGGTCCTCTGTGGAGCCAGGAGTTGGGCTCAGTGATCCTTGTGGGTCCCTTCCAGCTCAGGATATTCTATGATTCTGTGATTCTCAATGGCAGCAAGCCTAGTAGAGATCCTGCTGCAATGATCTCTTTGGTGTTGAGCACGTAACTCGGAAAAAAAACAGTTCTGCCAACACAATTCTGCCAGCTGCCTTGAGAAACATGACAGAAGTGCCCCCCTTGAGTCAGGTCCTTTCTTCCCCTAGCCAGCAGTGCTGCAAGCACCAAGCGCTGATGCTTTGTGTCTGTTTCACCTTTAGCATACTGTGGAACCAGAAATTCACACCTCTAAATTAGAAAGTGGTTTGCTTGTATCCTGACTGGGAAAAAGAAACACAGATAAAGTGCTACCCTGGTTATATGCTGGAAAATGGCTAGTTCAGTATGCACCTCACACGGGAGCAAGCGGGAAACACACTATGGACATTCCGTGGAGAAGTACTCTCAGGAGCATGGCCTCTTCGCACTGATGGCAGAGTAGGACTCAACATGTTTGCCACACGTTATGAAAGCATATGTACTGGGGACAGAGCCTCTTCCCAGATCACTGCAGCAGACTAGAGACTGTGTATGCCTGGGTACTAGCATTCACAGACAGGTTGTTCGTACACCTTAACTCATGCTAACTTTATGCTAACTGTGCCTGTGTAAGTTAACCCCAGAGGAAGAGTAGTCCCAGAAGTTTTCCCACTCCTAGTAGTACAGAGAAAACCATCCAACTAGCCAGGCACGATTCACTCCTCCCAAAATTTCTGCCACTAACCTCTATTTTGCAGCTCAATCTGTGTGAGCAGTGTTGGTCTCTTTAGGGTTGGAGATTATCTCCACCACTCTGTCCTAGTGCTGGACGGTGTGAAAGCTGCAGGCTGCCCTCTCTGTCTCCTCTGTTCAGGTGCTTCTGCATCACTGAAAGATGATGGAAATACCCGTCTGAGGAGGCAAAGCTACCAGGAAAGGGAGAAGAATTAAGGCCATATGACGAAGAAACAGTGTATTCACCAAAACCTGTATGTATACACTCCCTTCTGGTTAGCATTTCTGACATGCAGCAGGCCAAACCACGAGGCTTGAAAGTGTGTCTTTTACTCGGCTTTGGCATATCACAGGCCTACATATCTGCATAGAAATCATTGCAGAACGTATCCAAAAGTTCTCATCTCAAGTACCTGGACCAAGTGTGTCTCCAGCTGCTATTTGGAAAACAAACTTCCCACCTTCTCATATTACAATAAGAAAAAAAAAGCATACATATGTAGGCTACATGGTTTAGTGTTGAGGTGGCAAGTAGGCTAAAGTCCATCCCCATCTACACCCAAGTGAGCTTCCAAAACAAGCGGGGTCTGTCTGATGGGAAAAGAGCACAGCCTGGCATGCCAGGCTTTCTGGGAGGGGTTATGGCAACGCAGGTGACATTATTTCTGAGGAGTTTTTGTGCTGGTGCTTTAAATCCAGCAAAGCATCAGGCTTTGAAAACTTGCCTCTTTCAAAACAGGGTTATATTGTAATAAATGCATGTTTTATATATATTTTAGGTTTCTTTTTATGAGATTGAAAGTAGACAAATGGGGTCAGGTCTGCTGCCCCAGACTGGAATGGCAGTGTACAAGCTCTGTGGAAATGCATACTATGTGTCAGCAGCATAATTGAGCTGCTGACATCAAAGTTACATGTCTTTTTTTTTTTCTCCTCTCCCAAAGGACATATGGAAGCCAGAAAGAATATATGCAGAAGTTAGTATCACTATTGATTAATATCAAAGTTCTGTGGCTGAAGTGTGTCTTGGCTTATCAGTTAGTTGCTGAACAACCAGAAAGCCTGGATGTCCAAATCATTCACAGCTAAGCTAATATTATTTCCATTGCAGGTACGCTTCTCTCTTCTAAGAGTAATGTGCAGACCCAGCAATGCCCCTGGCTTGAGCATGTTTCTGATTCGGCCACCTGAAATAACCTTCGTCTTTTGCAGACATCACATGCAGATGCGGTACTACATACATTTGATATCTACTTAATGAATGCATGATTGTATAGCAATTATCCAGGTCTCAAATTCAATTTGAGCTCATCCCAGATGCCATAACCCAAACACCTCTTTTAAGGTAAGCATTAGAAGGCATATATTTATTAGAATTGAAATTGTATCAAGCTAGGATTAGCAAGCATATTCTTCTCCCACAGAAACAGATGACATACACAAATCGGCAAGTCAGAGCTTTCTGTCTTCTCCCTCCTGCCAATAGGTAGCATCTTACTTGGCACGAATTACGCTACTGTCTGTTGGCATTACTTTGCATGTATTACGTTTGGCTGGAGAAATGCTTATTTGAAAATCTCTTGTATTTGCTTAGAATCTGAAAATCAAAACCCAGCTACACTCACCAGGCAGATTACCAGCATCAGAAGGGTCAGATGGAGGACCTGGCGGGGAAATGTGTTTGCAAGGTACTGTAAAACTACCATTGACATGGGACTTCTGTCACAGGTAAGCAAGGCAAGCAAGTAAAGAAATGAAACCCTGTCAGTGAAAGCCAAGCTACGACCTGGCTGTGACTGCTTAGGTAAGGCAGAAGTACCACCTTCTGTAACATAATTTAGGTTGCTCAGCCTTGCCCTAGAAAGCGTTTGCTAATTTCCCTAGGAAATGTAATCATAAACAGACTGGACCAAAATTGTCTATGGCTGTAAAAGGAATTAATCTGTTGACTGGAATTCAACTGCAGTAGCTGGTGATTCCTACTGTAGTTCTGTAGAAGATGGCATCTAGATGAAAACATGCTGAGGTTCTGTGTAAGCCCTCACCTCTGTGCCATTGTGGGTACTGCCTTAAGGAAAAGACCTTAGTTTTTCTCTTTCATTACTACTTTGATAACTTAAGTGGCAATCTTTTATTGCCAGTCCAAGCCAAGACTTGCCAGACTACCCAACTCCAAGCCAGACTTGCTGCCCAGAGACAAAAAAAGCAATGTAATTAGGAGTCTGAGAACAGGAAACCTAAGACCAGGAACAGCAGCCTTCCTCATTCTGAAGGGCACTGCATGTGTGGTGACCACTACCCTTATGTTCTTTATTGAAGGACCTAACGCAACTCTGCGTTAGGAACTATGTCAAACATGTTAAATACATTTTTGAGTAATGTGCAGGCAGAATGAATATTAGTGCTTAATATTTTTATAGCTGCCTGTGTGTAGCCTCACATTAATTTAACTGAGCTTGTGCAATTCTGTCTCTAAGGCCAAGCCCAAGGAAGCCGTATCAGTGGGAACATCCAGAACCCAACATGACTGCTATCAGCCAAAATGCTGCAGAGGACACCCAGATGAGCAAAGGGGTTTCTTGCCTCTAAAACTAGCAAGAGAACGCCAAATTGGTAAGAAGCCAACTCTGACTACTGGCATTTATTTTTGACCCTCTCGGACACATGGGTTGCTCTGTCCCTCACTGGGTTATGTCCTTCTACATACAAAAGCTTGCCAGCCAGGTTGCAAAGACCCACATTCCAGGTTTCTCTCTCAAGATATGGCCTTCTTCTTTTCCAGCAAGGGCAAGGTGGCAAACACAGGGCTTCCTCTCTTTTTTCCTGCTCCCTGGAATTAAATTTAAAAAAAAGTGGAAGATGGGCAACAAGGCATTTTTCTGTGCTTAGCAACTGTTGGAGTGACAACTGGGAAAATGGGACTGTCAGGCAGTGTGGCAAGTGGGGAGCTGAGACCCTCTGGTCCCAAGATGAGAGCAGCGGAATACCCTTCTCAGGCACTAGCAGCTCAGATTCATCGTACAGTAGCCATTTCAGCAGCCTGCCCGGAAAAAGCCAGGGAGCAGCACAGTAGTCAACAGCATGAAGTCAAACAAACAGTCGTAAATACAAAGTTACTCCCTAGTTCCCGAGGCGTGTTTTTGCCAATTGTACCTCGCTTTCACACTCTTTAAATGTGTGTTCAATAACCTGTCTTCATCTGCACTCCTTCAACCGCGAGTCTTCTTCTGTGGGACATGGTGTTTAGCATTTGGTCATGAAAATCTTAGGCAGGCTGGGAGAAATCAGCGGGTCGCTTCTACCAATGGTACCTTTCCCTCGTTGAGCTGCGGGAGCTCCTAAGGGTTTTTCTTAAACTCGTTTTTTTTTCCCCCAGCTGTGTGGATTATTGTTTCTTGTACAGAGGTACAAAAACCAGTTACTCACCCTTATGTCCCCTGCTCTTTCAGTGCCAATTAGAGCAAGAGACAATGGATGAGCTAGAACCACACCATTTGCATATGGGGAATATACGGCTGACTCCTTCCTGCCATTTAGAAGGTGGAAAAATCCCGGTGTTGAACAATGGTGGAGATTGAGGGCCTGGCATACCACCTAATCTACCTGGCCAGGTAAGATGAGAAAGCATTTATTAATCACCCCCTCAAGCACCTTGCATCTTACCCACTCACAGTGGCTTTTGGTACACGGCACAGCACAGTCTCTCTGCCGTTCTTCTTCATTTGGCTGCTAATGGGAATCTGGAATTATCCCCCAGAAGAACTAAAAACACATAATGTCTTTTTAATGCAGCTCTACCACCTGACTCGCTTAGAGAGCAAATGCTTTGCTATCCAGCTTAGGAGAGATATCAGTCAGATGCCTTACAATGTAGACATCCCCCCAGTCTATCCTGCATCCCTTGACAGTCCCTCTTGTCTTTTTTTGGTCCCTATGACCCTTCCTAACCTCTGCTGGACTGATGGAGGCCTTGCTGCTATAGATTGCAGTCAGGTAAATACCAAAGTGAAGGTTTCCTGTTGTTGCCATTGTTGAAGGAAAGGAATTTTTTCTTTTTCTCCCTAATGTTTTCCCACACGGATTAGAAGTAAAGACGAGGGCTAAGAGGTACGAGCAAAATGGTCTCTCAGAGTAGGGGCAAGAGGTAAATTTGCTGAGCAGGACAGCCGGAGCGGTTCTGCTAAGTTCCCTTAGCTCTCCACCCCACACTGTGCTAATAGCACATGGTTTGGCAGAAAGGAGGGCTCGCGTGTAAATACTTGTTTTAGTTTTGTTTTTTAAGTTGGGAAACTCCCCCTGTAGTGAGAAGTCACACAGGCAGCCCTTATCAGCACCGATGTAGATCTTCAGCACAGGGATGGCTTAATGGCAGGGGCCCAAGCACACAGAAAGCAGAGAACCACAGAAAATGTAAAGGGGACACTGTCAAAACAAATTGAAGTGTGCTTTCTGTAGTGTGGCTCTCCTCCATCTGAGCACCATGTGGGCAGATCCTCCTGCTCCCCACCATCTCCTTGGCTATTAATGCAGTATCAGTAACAGGAGGAGGCAAACTAGGTGTTTGGAGAAAGCATTTCAGGCTCATTTACATTCTGTGCTTTGCTCTCTGAACCAGGCTGGCCAGTGTGACAGCAAATTGTATTTCTGCTCCAAGAGACATAGAAGATGATTGCCAGTGAGACCTGCTCTCCACAGACCCAGAGCAATTCCTCTGGAGGCCTCCTCTCCAAATGCAAAATAGTTTTGTAAGGGATTGATGGTGATTGCCAAAACCTCTCTGCCCTGAAGCCAGCAAGGTAAGAAAGTTGACAGTGTTCCCTTTATATGCGTAGATACATATAGTCAGTCGGGGACCTTCATGCGCAGGGAGGGGAGGGGCATTCACTCTGATGCTTCCCTTTGAAACAACGAAAACTAAACAGACAGACGAACAAACAGCCAGGAATATTACAGAAGAGTGGTGCAAGGGCCCAGGGTAGCACACTTGGTGCATCCCTAAGCGCACCTCAGTGCCGGGAGAGCACAGCCCTCCCTCACACACACACGCACACCCCACGCTACCACCGAGACGCTCCATTGCAACCAGTGTTGGAGGTCAGTCCTTCCTCTCAATACGTAGGCTTTTTTTTCTCTTAAAATCTGTATATAATATATATATTTATATTCTGTATATATATATATATTTATATATATATATTTATATATCCTATTTACACATATTGCACACCGTCCTCTGGCCTCCTGCATTCCTGCCTGTTAGTGGAAACGTTTCCGTTTCTCCTCCGGATCTGACCCGAAGTCCCGGGACCCGATGCCATTCTGGAGATTTATTAGTGAATCCTTCATCTGCAAGACAAGAAACATCTCCAATGTGCTGCTACCCTCAAGGTGACAGAGCTTTGGGATTTCCTTCCCCATCACTGCCTCCAGCTGCCTCCTTCATCCCTGTAAGGTACTGATACCATAATATCTGTTTTTGGGGACTGGTGCATCAGGGCTGGGAGGTACCAATGGGGACTGAGAAGATGGGAGCTAGCGAGATAACAAAGAAGGGGTGAGCAGAATGAGGTACAGGGTGAGCAACTCTCAACTTAGGGGACGGCAGCTTCTTTCCTTTATGAACACTGTTTCAAGCTGCCCAGTGTACCTCTGGCTCTTCAGGCAATGGATACTGAAACCACTGGCTCTGTGCTGTGAAGGGCCCACGCAGAGTGTGTCCCCTTCATCCATGTAAGCTACATATGAACCCAGGGTTGAGGGGCAAAAGTCTGTATTCCAAACAGATTGCCAAGGCCTTTACAAAACCCACTGGGATGTCAGAGACTAGATACAAGATGTTATCTAATAAAAAGTTGTGGCCCTGCAGAATTCTCTCCTTGACTTGCCTGGACCCCTGTGAGGTGACAGAGAATCCATGGTATCCTGTGAATAGCCCTTGGGACCCGCTGCCCACCCCAGCGTCAGAAGATGGACCTCAAGGGAGATGGGAGCAGAGGTGATGCACCTGACAGGCTGCAGTGGATCCAGGTAAGGCTGAGGGATTGCAAGCAGGCAACTATGTGGCTGGGAGGACATGTGACCCTCTAGACACAGCACTAATGGGTTGTATGGTCTCACCTGGTCTAGAAGCATCACAGAGGATTTGATGATCTCGCGCCATTTTTGTAGCTCTGAGTCGTGATACTTCTGCTGAGATTCTAGTAACTGGGCCCATTCTGTCTGAGATTGGGGTAACCTGTCAGGCAGAATATGAGCAACAGTGAATGTGAGGAAACGACGGCCAAGGGGAGAGCAAAGTGGATTGGCAGGGGAGGGGGGCTGTAGCTTGCATCAGTCTGTCTACTCCTTCCACCCTAGAGGGGCTGCATCTAAATGCACTTAATATTTTCCTAAATTGGATATGGTAATTAATAGAATAATTTAACCATGGTAATTAATAGCAAAGATGTGCCTTTTGCGGAAGCGCTCTAGTGCGGTTGGAGCTAAATGCCCACGTGCCAGAAGGGACAGAAGGCAGTGCATTGTCATCGCTTCGGAGATGAGCATAGCGAAAGGTGGCACCATGGCCAGTGACGGGGAATGCAATGGAGCACTGTTGGACAGGTGGTAACCTTGTACAGTTTCTGTTTTGTTTTTTCTTTTCCCTAGACATGCTTGTGTTGGCCTTCATCTTAATACTAGACTCTCTTTATTCTGAGTGACAGCAGCACCAATTCTCTTTGTAATGGCAGCTAATTGTAAGTACCAATCCCCTCCCTTCAGGCCTAATTAATCCTCCAGAACAGGGCTGGAAGCTGCTGAGTGGAGGAGGCTCAGGGCAGAAGCAAGCACTCAAGCCACTGCTGGGAGGATCACCAGGATTGGTGCCCAGAGCTGCCACTTGGGGCCACAGGAAGAGATGGCGGTGCGCCTGGCGAGGAGGTGGAGCTTGGCCAGGCCAAGGAGAGGATAAATCTCTGTGGAGCAAAGCGACGCGAGGAACGTAGCGACGTCGAGGCAGTTAGCACAGCAGTTGGCAGAGGCACCCCTCTCCCTGGAGAGGTAGGGTTGTTTTTGTATGCCCCCAGCTTTTAAGACAGCTAGCTTTCTCTTTATTGATTTTTCTTGGGCCTTGCTAGTTTCTAAGGTAGCTAAATCTGTCTTCTGCTTTCATCTCTTGGGCTTTGCTTGTCTCTAAGAGAGCTAGATCTTCACTGTTTTGTCTTCACCTTACCCCCTGGGCTCTGCTACTTCCTAAGATAGCTGAATCCCTCCTCTCTTAGCTACTGCCTGTTTCATATACCTCTTAAGCTTTACAGTCTGTAGTGGAGACCGTCAAGCCTCCTACCCTGGAGGCTGAGTGGAGCTGCTTAAGACAGCCTTCCTAGGGAAGTGAGAGCTCCCCAAAGTAACCTCTCTGCAGCTAGAACTCCCTCTTGGGTAAGTTCCTTCTTTCTCCAAGCACTGTAAGTTAATAGTCTAATTGGTTCCCCTCTTACCTTAGCAAATGGGCAGAGTAGGGCACCTCTGCCACGCCTTCCTGCTGTGCTAACTCATCGCTACGCTCCTTGCATCACTTTGTTCCACAGAGACTTATCCTTGCCTTGGCCTGGCCAAGCTCCACCTACTCGCCAGCACACTGCTGTCACCTGCCTGTGGCCCTGAGTGGCAGCTCTGGGCTGCCAGTCCTGGTGATCATCAGGAGCTTGAGTGCTTGCATCTGCCCTGCTCAGCCAGCTCCAGACCTGGAGATGAAATGAAGACATGTTAAGTGTGACAACAACAAAAACATTACAGTCAAAAAATGGACCCACTCCCAGTGGTCAATAAGCCTAGTCTCTAATAAATAACTCCACTAATAATAAATGTTGCTTTCTGTGTCTAAGTACAGAGGCTACAATACTTAGTTTGGGGGACCACTCACTGCCCCTGCCCCCTCTGAATCTAGCATACCAATCCTAAGTTTCATTAGCACCAGAAGATAGAGCAAATGTCTTTGGAGCCTCAAACTGAATGTTTCCGAGCACACCCCACTTTTGACCCAGCAGGTGGGTTTGGTCTAACCCACAGCAATTGCTGTTGCAGCACAATGAAGTTAACTGCAGGGGGGAATAGAGCTACCCCTGTAATTCCAGTACATGCACGTTACAAACAGCATGTAAGCCAGTCCTATACTTAATATTATATTTAGTATTAGCCCAAATAAATACCAAGACTGCCACAGGGAGATACAGCAGGCAAAATCACTGAATGGATCTGTGGGAAAGTTGCACAGCTATTACTGGTGAAATAGCAAGCCTTCCCCTGCGAGCACTTTTAGCACTTTGCTAACAGCGTTTAAAGTCAAGACAAAGTCAGCAAAAGAGGGAATCACTGTGACTACACAGAAGTACAGCCAGAAAGGGGACATAAGGCAACCAAAACACCTTAGCAAAGGGGGCTCACAATGTTCCAACCTCAGCCGCTGACCATAAAGGAGAGAAACTAGTCAGGTAGGACACCTAGCATGTATGTATGGAAAAAGCATTCACCTAAAATTGCCAGAAGGAATTCAAAACACAAAATTCCTGGCTATAATTACAAACAGCTTTGGGCCATTAGGTCACCGCTGTAAAATGCTGTCTACCAACAGGTAGAGGCATCCTGGGAAACACTGACTAGCAGGTCCACCTTTAACCCTAGACAAGATGGGGGGAAGTCTACACAATAAAGACCAATCCCAAGTGTAGAGTCTAGTCCCAGCCAGTCAGTGTGCAGAAAGCAAAAGGAAATGGGAAAATGCTGCCTGACAGCCTAGAGCTCTCCTCACCTCAGCTAGCACACACCCAGCGGACATTGTAATGAAACAGGATGTTCAAAAAGCCTTGGGCAAGGCTCCACACTACCAGTTATTAAAGAAACTAAGTCAATCTGCAATGACATTTCACTGCTTAACATCTAGTACACCTCCAGGAAATGCTTAGGTCATTACAGAGCACCCTGGGTCCTCCTAGTGAACTCTCTCCTCCTCCTGTGCTGTAACAACTTGCCAATAGCTGGACCCACACCTTTCCAAAACCTTCTCCAACCAATTAATTGTGTCACAAGTCCAAATTCTTGACTGGGTACAAAGGGGTTCTTTCTAAATAAACACTGCTTTTCATACAGAGGGAAGTTGAGCCATCAGAGGAGAGGAGGTGACAACCTTGGCCCAAGATTGCAAAACATTTATTCATACAGCTTGAGTCCTCAGTTACGTGGGACCCTGGGAAGAAGCAATGGTTGCCTCAACTCACTGTCTTCTGCTGTAACTGTTCAGCGCTTTTGGATCAGCAAACACTGGCCCCATAGCTTCAGCTAACTACCTGCTTTATCTGTTACAAAAGGGAAACAATCTACCAGACATCCCTTAACTTT
This sequence comes from Anseranas semipalmata, assembly GCA_013399115.1. Classification (NCBI taxonomy): domain Eukaryota; kingdom Metazoa; phylum Chordata; class Aves; order Anseriformes; family Anseranatidae; genus Anseranas; species Anseranas semipalmata. Next base: position 678,447 of record VXAA01001109.1, read on the forward strand.
GGTACCCTGGGAAAGCTTCTAACATCTGTAGGAAACATGCAAGAAGAGGCAAAGACAAAGCTGGTGTGACAGTACCTTTCCTGTAGCCGCAAGCCCTGCCATGCTGTGAGCGTCTGGGTAGTGTACTCCAACATCCAGAGTTTGTAGAACAGCATCATATTGAGAATGACCAGCAACACCAGGCTGCAAATAAAGAAAACTGTCAGTTTACTGGGAGCACTGTTACCCCATTGCCTGCCTGTCACACCTGGGAAAACACCCAAAGCTTTAATAAGGTTTCTGGGGCCCAGGTCCACACTGAATGTGAGTGGGAATTTAATTTCAGTAAGGGCCAAGTTATCAGAACCCAAAACTTCACCATGTGGGAGAGATGTGAGCAAGGAGGACAGACAGATGGGGATGACAGATGGATCAGATGGGCTGGATGAGTGGATGTGCTGTATGCAGAGAAAGGGAGGGAAAGGGGGAGAGTAAAGACAGTACCTGAAACAGATCCTAATGGGAGCAGGGAAGAGAAAAGACGGAGTAGCTGAAGGTTAGAAACAGACTGACAGAGAACAGGAGAAACTGGGCTGAGCAGAGAAGGCTCATAGACAGTACAGAAGCTATATGGCGGGGAGGAGGGAAGAAAGGAACAGGGAGAAGAGACACCAGAGGAAAAGAAGTAACTGTGAGCTTGCAATTAATGGTGAAATTCACCCAGGAAAAGATGAGCTGTGTGGCTCTTGTGGCCATGTACAAAGAGCGCCCATTGCAGGGCACTAACATGTAAATGCACGTTGCAGCCTGCACACATCCAGCCCTACCCACTCCTACCTTACGTCGCACTGGGAATGCCACCACAGGCTGTAGAACCACTGCTTTCACCAGGTACCGTCACGCTCCTCTCTTCCCTCCTCCACTGCCACACATGCACATTTCCAGCACAACTGGTGGCTCAGGCAATAGACTCAAAAATAACATGCTCGTGCCTGTCTCTGAACAGTGCAGCTATTCTGCTGGAAGAATGGCCCCACTGTGACCCAACTCAGGCGGATAGCAACTGGCCAGAAAAGTATTCTGAACACAGTACGGAGGGCTCCCTGGCCACTCTAAGCTAAGCTAGTAGCCTGTAAGGAGAGAGTGTTGTAAAGCTTTTGTGCTTTGCTACCCGCCTGTCTAGCCACACAAGACAGCACCAGGATGCCTATCCAAAAGCATCTGTCACGTGGCCCAAATTTCTCCAATCACTCTGGGTTGTTGCTATAAACGTCTGCAATCTTTGTTCCCCATTAGGAAAAGGAAATGCAGAAAGGAGCCCAATTTGAGAAACTAACGTCAGTCTACCAATCTCAGCTTCTTCACTAAAAGGTGATCAGAGCTTAAGAAAGAATGAGCACAAATTCAGCTGTTCCTCCAGGATTAATATTATGTTTTCAGTTTCCTTAGTGATGGAAAAAACCTGCCATACCTGCACTGCTGCTGTAGATTGTATTGCTTCACAGCACTGCTACAGCTACAGCTGCAGCACTAACACATGAAAGCTACTGGCAGCCCAAGAGGCGGAGAAACAATAAACACTCCTGGGTTGTCCACATAAAGACCGAGTCACAGGGATATGAGGGCCCCATGCCTGGCTCACTCTGAGCACACATCCAGCAAGTCCAAGACCAGCAGCTGTGCAAGGTGGTGGCAGAAAAAGGACACAAACTAAAACATAGTTATTGCTGCCAAACTAGTGAAATCACGCTGGTCTCTTGCCTCGTGTGTTTCTACCCTTATTTTGCAGGTATCATCTCTAAATGGTCCAGCTGCTTTCTGAGATGGTCTCTCTCACCAAAATCACTGCCCAAGATCAAACATTTCCAAGTACCCGAATACATTTTGCCAGTCCAGAGGAAAGAAGAGACAGACTCCTTGCATACACTGAGCCCTGTTATGGTAGCACAATAAACTGCCAGAGAGCTTTGCATGGTCATCTTTCATGATCATTGCTAGCTTCTTGGCAAACGACATTAAATGACATTTAAATTAGAAAAAAAAGCAGGTTTTAAACAGAGAAATTAATGAAAAATCTCTAAACTGGGGCATTTGGGGGAAATCTTAATTCATTCTTTTCTGCCTGTCATTGTTTTTCTCTCCTCCGTGCTGAGCAAAATTTGGAACCAGAGGGGAAGAAGAGAGTAAAAACTGGCAGGGGGGAAGCACAGAACACCAGAAACATGAGAGGACCAAAGAAGTTAAAGGCTGACTGTGAAGGCAGAGCAAAAAAAATCACTTACACAAAACTGATGACAAGGAGCAGCTTGGAGACACTCTGCAGATGGAAGCCACTGGGGCTCTCCTCAGGGATGTGCCGTGTCTGAGTGGAACCTGAGGAGACAGATACGTTTGTTTAGGCTATGAAATGCTGGTGGGGGGTGGCAACATTTCTCTTCTACCTGCCCCTCCATCTTGTTCAAAACAATCATAATGCATCCATCGCTCTGGAAAGCCCTGGCCCCTTTCCCTGTTTACTCTCTGCTGACAAAGCTCCAGTTTGTCTCCAGAGGTGACCAGCTCTCCATCCCCAAGTGTGAGGGGTCTGCAGTTCCTTACCTGCCACATGCTTGATTCGATGAGCAACCTCCTCGTCCGTGGGGGTGGTGACGGGACTCAGCACCTCCTCCAAGTGGGGCACCCGCAGATGGGCATGGGCCCGTTTCCTCCGGCGGACAGTTGATTGCTTGCTCACTTTCTCTTTGGGGGATTGTCTGTGGACCTCAGCCAGGTATGTGCTCTCGGTTTTCGTCAGTTCACTTTCTGCAGAGGCAGCAAGAGAAAGGAAGCATTTAACAGAAGTGACACCAGCCTTGCAAAGATAAAAATGCTGAGCGCTCTGCTGGCACACCTGCTAGATAAGCACATTGGTGGGCTCTGAGGTGGCTGTGCCACAGTACACACTATAGATCCCTTACACCTGTAGCCAAACCCCGACCCCAGACTGCCCACACTCATGTCAGAGAGGAGGAGTCGATGACCAGCAAGTACTACCAACTGCAGTGGCAATGACTTTGGCTGGCCCCATTTAAACCACTCTGAAGTCTAATTCCCAGAATGCTGGCAGCTGCTACCACACCGTTATGCTGCCTGCTTACAGGGAGGCATGCAGAAACTATGAAGTGTGCTACTGTCATTGCCACAGCTGCAGTCACTGCCACTCTTACCCAAATGACGGAAATAATCTTCTAGGCCGCTCCAGAAATTCTTCTCAATGAAGGATTTCACCAGCCCCCAAGGCTGTTTTCTGTAACGTAACTCTGTGGAAACCCTGTGTGAGGGGGGGAAAGTCACTCTCTCAATTTTGCTTCCTGGAGTTTATGTCAATTCACAATCCTTTGTCAATGTATATATGAAAAATAATCATGCATACTCCTGTCTCTGGAATGGTTTCAGACCTTCGTGTTCCTAGATGAGAAGCACTGCATGAAAAGTCCTTCCAAAGGCAGTGGCAGGAAGGCCTCAAGACAGCTTTCCCCAAGAGGACTTCCAAGACCTTCAGCCATGTGGCAGGCAAACATTTAGATTACTTATCAGAGCAAAACACAAGCACCTATAGCTTTGCCTGGTACCAAATTCCTCTGCTTTTCCCCCAAAGTGCTTTTCAGAGGCACAGTCTCTGGAAGCATGTCCTACTGCTTAGTGCATTTGGTTTGTTATGTGTGGCAACCGTCCCTGCAAACAACTGCTTCAAAAACGGGGGCAAGAAAATTCTGTAAATCTTCTGACCCAAATGTAACTCTTCTGCAACAATCGTATTGTTTGCTCAATGTCACCACAACAGACAGCTGCTCTATGGCAACTCTCCGTGATAGGAGAGTTCTGGCAACAAGGACAAAGAAATAAGGCTTAGTTCTCCCCAACCCCTTCTAACACACCAGAAAGAAGCACTCCCACCCACAGGTGACCTTTGGTTGTCAATAAAGCTGTTCATCCCACCAGAAGTGTACCTGAGTCGGCTTTTGTTTCTGGCAACACGCGTCAACGTGTAGCGGTTAATGGTGTAGAAATAATCATGGTAGGGGACGTCGTGAGTTAGCACCTCTGCATCTATGACATAGCACTCGCTTTCTTGGCTGGCTTTGTACATTGTCTGCATAAAAGACAGCATGCAAGGCAACTATTAGTCTGGTTAGAACAAGGCTTTGATAGATAGGCACCTTCACTAGCACTTTACAAAAACAACTCTACTGCGATTAGGAGACCATGCCCATGCCCAAGCCCCATCTCCACAATTTCTCCACAAACAGCTCACCTTTTTGGCTGACCTACTCAAGGAAACCAAGTGTTTCACTCAGATGTTTCCAAGGACATACTTCAAAAGGGGCATTCAGCTCCAGCAGCTGAATCCCCAGCTTTTTGTTTCAGATACACAGTTACACTGCCACATGAGGACCAGTTCTGTGGGACCTTTGCAGGTGTTACCTCTTCTCACTCAACTAATGCCTAGCTTGCCAGGGAGCAACCTGATCTAAAATGAGAGCTGACCCTGGTTTGAGCAGAGGCCCTTTCTAGCCTTAATTATTCTATGATTCTAAACACCGTAAGAACATGTCAGTCATTTCTTTTAAAGGCTTCTGATCTGCTGCTTTGCCACAAAACAAACCTCACACAGAAACAGACACCGTAACTGCAGACCCATATGTAAAAGTATGGCTTTTCTTACAGACTCTTTCCACTTACCTCTGCAGCAAGGACACAGCAAGGTGCACCTCTGTGGTTGACCCCATATTCAGAATAAAATAGGCCATGTCCTTGCTTGCCTGGAAAGTGCACAGTTCCCTTTCCCCATCACTTTGTTCTCTCCTATTTAGTCTCATCTTCCTATCACACAGTCTTTGCTTCTGAACAGCATGCTTCATCCCCTCCTTGCAAGACACACCTTGCTGCTGGGATTCACCTCTCCCTGAAGTGTACTGCTGAGCCATCCCCATCTTTTCTTGACTCCCTCTTAATATTCTCTCAAGCTAACTTACAGCTTTTACCCTTGACCACTTTAACATATCTCTGGACACAGATGGAGGCTTTTCCCCCCTCTAGCTGCAGCCCCAACTAGATACTCTTTTTAAAAAAAAAAAAAAAATTAACAGGTCATCTAGCTGTCCTCACCAGTAAAAAGCCTGGACATCTCTACTGAGAGCTGTGAGAAGAACCAGCTGACAGTATCTGACTGTCCTGTGCCCAGCTCATGAATTCCACCTGCTAGACTGACTGCAGCTCAAAAACCAGCACTACAGGCAACAAACATGGTCGGTAGAATGTGCTGCTTGTTTACAAACTGATCTGCTTTTGCTGGAAAATTCATGGTCCTTTCCTTGCAATGCAATCCAGTGTGAGCGTAAGATCAGCTATTCACATTTGCAGTGATGCTGAGTAGCAAGTTAATACAAGAAAAATGTGTAAAGGAAAATGGACAGGGAGAATGCAAACATGCAAAGCAGCATGCTCAAGACAAGAAAGCAAAAAACAGATCTCTTACTACAAAGCATTATACCCCTGCTGCCTTTTCACATACCTGTGTCTCAGTGACAGTGGCAGTTTTGGGGGCCAGAGGGTTGGTGAGGGTAATGGTGTACAGGATCACTCTGGTCTGATTGCCATTTTCTTCCTTCTTCCAGGGATGAAAGATAATATCTGAGGAGAAAACAATATTCCATCAACGTAATTCAAAGGTACCTCAGGTCAGTTCCCTAGGAAAAAGCATAACCAAATAACCAACAAGCTCAGGAGAATATTTCCTTCCCTCCGGAGAGTTTGGCTGCAGAAGCACTAGAGCTCAACTGAGTGTAAAGGAAAGGTCTCCCGTACTGAGTGTGATCACTGCAGGGATGGGGCGCATCCATTCCCAGGATTTGATGGGAATATCTCTGCCTGAGGCTGTTTGCTAGTGGCTTTGCCTTGACCTTGCAGAATCCTGCAAATCTGCTACTCAGAGGGGTAAACAGAGCAGCTACAGAGAGAGCCTCATCGTAGCATGGCTTCAGATCTAGATGCGCCTGAAGAATTAGAATTGCAGGAAGTACCTTCCCCTCTTTCAGTGTATGGAGGGGGGGAGAGGCTGGGGTCATCGTTCCTTTTGCAAACCTACAGTTACAGGGAAAGGAGGACTGCAGTATGCCAAGGAACACTCTACATCGTCAACTACACAGTCTGTGCCAGTGTCTGCCAGTGGAGCTAGAAGAGCTTTTTCCTCAGACTGTTAAGCCTTAAACACAAGATCAGGCCTTAGCTGATGTTAAAAAAAAATACAGTCTGACTCTTCCACAAACTTACATATGGCTCTTATAAAATATACCCAGATAACCAAACAAGGCTGGTTCTAGCTGCTTTTGATTACTGTCAGTACAGATAACTGCAGTCCCAAGATCTCACGTTATTACCCAATCCCTCTATCATCAGCCAAAGCTGCACCTCCAAGGCGTGTACTCAAGAACTACGTGCTAAGACCTTTCTTCTGTACAGGCCTCTGCACAGGAACACAGCCCCCACCAGTGACTGGGCTTTGCCACCAGCAGCTTACCAGAGAACCGACGCTGTTCCATGAAGTCTCTCTGGAACTGAGAGTCTGTGAAAAGCAAGTCGTACAGTTTGTCCACGCTGAAGTTGAACACTTCATTCACGTACTGACGGCCATTCAAATCCTCGTAAAAGGCCTGGACTTCACCTGTGGGGAAACAGGCCCACAAGCCCCGGCCATGATTCTCTGTGCCAACATCACAGGCTGTGCTTTTACAGTACCAGGACAGTATTGTACAGTATTTTACTTTGTGAAGAAGGAACCCAAAGGAAGTATTTCTATCCCTCTTCCTCCACTGATCCCAGGACAATAGTTGGAACATCAAGAGGGGTAATTAACTCTATGGCATTATTTTAGGGACATCGTTCCAAATACCCCCCAGATTTACTTTCTGCAGCCCAGGCCAAGAATTCTTTGCATCTTCTGAACTCTTAAGGTCCAGAAAAGGAACTCAGTATTTGCTGCCCCAGTCCCTCACTGAAAGAGACAGAGGAAAGGCAGAACACAAGTCAGACAGAATGGCCCTTCCCCGCATACCTTCGTCATGGGTCTCAGATGAGTCACTGAGCTCAGTGGGAATGTCTTCGTTGTCATTGAAGTCCAGGGAAGGGGAGTTCACAGGAGCAATGATCTCTATCTTCTCTCCCATGATATTTGCAATGCCAATGTCTTTTTCCACAGGACTCTCTGCTACTGCCTCCTCCTCTTCTGGTAGCACCCCATCAAACTGCAGCAAGGACAGAACATAATGAGGGCAAGACCAGCACCTAGAAAGTGGCAGTTATTTCTGAAAACTATTTACACCTGTGGGCCAATTTTCATACCTTTGAACATTTGGCCTCCACATGTCTGGCAATTAAGTAACGGAGAGGTTGAAGGTTACCATACAGTATTTGTAAAACACATGGGCATATTAGATCACCTCTTCTCAAAAAAACCACACATATAATTCCAGCTTGGGACATACACAAGGCTTTTTGTTTGTTCAGACAAGCACATGAACAATACTGTTTCTGCCCCAAACAAGCACTATACAGCTAGGAAAACCTGAGTTCAGGTTATATTTAAACAAGATCTGCTCTGCCATAGTACTATGGAGGGGCACACTGCTTCCTAGGGAATGATTGGAGACAGAGGAGGAATTATAACCGCTTTATCTCCAGTGCTCAGTTTCTTTTAATCTAGAACTATACATGGGAAAATACCCTTGCTGCTGAGAGTCCCAATTTACTGACTTTTACGTCAGGCATGGTTTGCTTACTTTTCCTTTGGCAAATGCCTCAAACATTACTGACACAAGGACTGTGGCCAGCTGCAGTGGAAGAGGAGCTGCAGCGTAAACAATTACCTTGTACATTCAGGATTGACAGTGAAATCCCAGAGGAAAGGATTATTGATGCCACTGCAATGGAGGAAGAACACTTACCGAGGCTGGTGCTTCGCTGCTTCCTGTAGATGTCAACGTGCTGGCAGTGACAGATTTTTTTGGCAGCTGAGGGCTAGCTTCTGGCTTGGCCTCCATGCTGCTTTTTGAGGAGCTGTCATTGACTTCATTCTCTTCCACAGGGATTTCTTCACAGTAGCTGAGACGCCACAGAGAACACACGTTTTTATGTTTACCCCTCTCAGTACAGCTACAACTGGACACACAGAGCAAGTAAGAATATTTCTATGCAGTTTCTAGTCTGACCGGAAGCAGAAATGGCTCAGTGCAGGGGAGATCAAGCCCAAACTTTTCAAGTGTTTATACACAGAATGGCAAGCATCAGCACTTGCTAACCACGTAACATGCTGACTGGGCTGGTGAATGGGACATTTTGGCATTTACAGAATTGCTCATCTAGCTCAGGAAGTGGAGAGGCAACCATTTCAGTTCCTATTGATTTCCATGAGGAAATGGTACACTTTTAGCTTTTTAGCCCTTACACACCTAAGGCCAAATATTTGGCCAGAACCCAAAATCTGTCACCAGGGACAAACAGCAGTTTGAGGTATGCAATATATAAGGACTCTTGCTCTCCTGACGCCATCTTTTCTTCATCATAAGCAGATCTCACTCCTCCTCACTCACCCCATTGTGTTGAAGTCATCATCAGGAGGCACGTAATCTTCATCATCACTGGTCAGACCTAGCTCGTTCCCATAACACTGGTGGACAAAGTGCCAGAGCTCCTTTGGACAGAGAGGCTAAAAGAGGGAACAGACAACAGGATACATTTCCACCTGAGAAGACTAAAAGGTAATGAACATGCCACACTGCACACTTAGACTGGATCTCACACTGCCAAGTGCTAACTCAGTATTGCCGAAACGATTTTCCTGTTTGACTTCTGCAGTAGGCAATGGAAGTGAACAGCGCTGAGGATTGTGACGACTTTTTTCTCCACCTCACACCAGTTTTCTCTCAGTATGAGTCAAACCCCAAAATGCTGGCATTCGAAATGGTTACACTGCTAGCCCATCAGCCCATTATTTCTTCCTCAATCTGGAATTATGATTGTCAGGAATATTACATTTCTTGCCTTGAAAACAGAAGATGGAGGTTCTGACACAACCTGCTGATGGGAGGTGAGAACTTTTTGATGGGGTCACCTCTTCTGAATTCCAGTGATGCCACAAGGTGGATCGTGTGTTACGGGGAGGCTGGCCCAGCTCCATGGGCTGCAGGCATATGTGTATGTCCTAATACAGTTAGGCCAAGTTGGCTTGCAGATTGCCCTGATCAAGAAGTAAGAGGCCCTTTTGCCAAGTAAGCCTTCGCTGTCAGCTCAGGTTCTGCCCTAAAATCTGACCACGTTATTTTTCCAGGCCACAATCTAAAGTTAGTGAAGATACTGTCAGAAAGCTAACATGAAGCTACGCCCAGAGCAGCACAAGAAATGAGACTTCCCACTACTACAATGCTGTGCATGTAATAACATAAGCAGTAAATCTGTGTTTTCCTCCACACGTGTTTTCCATGCCTCTTCTGCTGTGCCTCAATTTAATGTCTCCTCTCCCATACCAAACCCCAACACATTATGAGTTCTTCTCTCCTCCAAGTTTGTTTAAATGAAAGCTACCTAAAGATTACAGATACTGGGAAAACTATCTAAAACAGCAACAAAGAGAAACATTTCCTGCTGCAGTTTAAAATCAGGAGGAATTACTACTAGGAAACACTTGTATTGTTTCTCCAGTTAAAAAGAGAAAATGAATTATCAAGACTGTTCACAAAAGCCCAGCTTTTTACGGATGCAGGTCAGTTGATTACCACATGACTGCATTCTGGAGCCCTCAAGAAATGGACAGAACCCGTGATTTAAGTATGTGGTACATGGATGAAAGGAGATGGATTTTTACCCATGAGAAATTTCTGACTAATGACAAAGATTTCTTGGTAATAAGGGAAAATAAACCTAGTGAACTTTTTCAGAGTTGCTGGCCTGAACTTCTTCCCATAGTTACAGTACATGATAAGGCAGGTGATTTTAAACCCAGCTCCTAAAAGGAGCAATCAAAAGGATGGAAAACACTCAAATGAGAAAGTTTTATCCAGAAAAATATCTAACTCTGTTTTACCTTCTTCCTGCATGCACTCTCTTTAATTCACGTCTTATCAGAAAAAACGCAATAGGCTTTTTCTCCCTCTCTCCTGCCAGGCTTGGATCCTACATCTGGAAAAAGAGCTAAGTGTTGCCTGCCTTTATCACTCCAAATCTTAGCTCCCGTTTGCTATGACCTTGAAATCAAGGCGCATTGAATTTTGTTATGAACTTCAAAAGGCTGATTAAATTACAGCATATGATAGCAACACAAGCTGCCCAATGCAAAGTGATCCTTTTGCATACTAAATACTATCCTGATTTCAGGACAGGGCATTCTGGTACTTGATTACTTCAGCCTTCCAGTACGGTATGAACTCAAGCCCTGAACATCTCCAAATGCTGGCAGCCCTGTAAGATAAGTTCATGAGTCTTACTCCTGCAGTGAGGCCAGAAATACTGAATGGACAGTGGATCAGATACTCAGATCAAATATAGGATATATAGGGTCTTTGATACAGCAGGTGCATATCCCCAGTTTATTTTAAAATCCAACCTAGTGAGCTTTTACCCAGTGCACCCCACACTACCACCCTTCTCGTTTGGTTTTGGGATGCCCTGAACACATGCTTCTTTCCTGTCCTATCTTGAACTCTACAATTCTGAACAGACTTACTAAGAACTTTGCCTGTGCAGTGAGCTATTTCTGTTGCATTTTGAACTGCTTTTTTCTGGTCTGTTTCACTTGTATTACAGACCCAAAAAATCTCCTTCCTGAGATGCATGCTTCCACACCTCAGCAGAGGCAAAGAGACACCTACTCTGTGTGCAAGATGTGTCTGTAGGTAGACAGAATTCCATGCAAAAAGAGATATTTGTACCTGCTCTACCTAAACATATATGTACTTACTGCCCCTACATCTTTTTTATGTATATACCCTAGTCACAGGCATTGTGCTTATGCATAAATTCACCGCCTCCCTTTCATCGCACCCCAACACTGAGGTGCTGGTCTCTGTACCTTGTCAAGGAGAGCGTTCTGCCAGAGTCTGAACATCATCATGTACGTCCTGTCTCGAGCCCCGAAGGAAGTAAAAAAGTGCTGAATGGGAAGAGATGGAGAGAAAATTCAGTTCAGAAAAGGCGCAAAACGGGGATGAAGAAGAGATGCGCCTGTTTGGATCACCTTCCAGCAACAGCGCATGGAGGGACCGAGCAAGCCACACAGCACTGCTGCTCAGTTCCTGGGCACAGACCGAAGTCCATGGAGACCTGATGGTGAGGCTGAGTGCCTCTCAACCACAGAGCTGGTTCTGAGCACAGAAACAGCTGGGTTAGCTATGTGCTACTGTGTGACCCAGATCTTCTACTTCCTCTACACCCCACACACGAGCTACATGAGTTCCAGACTCAGCTCAAGCCCAAGGTCTGCAGAAGCTCTGCACCCGCCCCTTTTCCATTAGTGCTTTCTCCCAGGCCCCACATACCACAAGCAATCACTTTGGAAAACTCCCGTGGAGGTGGTGTTAACACACTTATACTCCCCTGCCCCTGACACCCATAAAGTGTGGCCCCAGAGGTGCAGGCTTCAAGGATGTACCTTTTCAGTGTCAGTGCAAACTTGGATGGCATTAGGAATGAGCCGTGCTGTTTTTTCCTTGGTCATCGAGCAGATATCCTTCAAGCGAACTGTCAGCTACAGTCAGAGCCATGCAGAAAGGGGAAGGCAGAAAAAGAAAGCAGGTAATGAGAGACACTGGTGAGAAAGACGATGGAAAGAGTGCTTTTAAAGTTGTCAGCAAATATACTGACGTAAAACACATGCTCAATGTGCCAGTCAGAGAGCCTTACCAATGTCTCCCAGCGGAAGATGTTGCTGTAAAAGCAGATCCAGTTTTCAGAGAGGTAGAGGCGGCCCTGCAGGAGAATGTCTCTTTGTAGCGCACACGAATAATCTGTGGGTGAACAACGCATGATAAATAAGGAGCATCAAGACAAGAAGAGAGGACAGCCTAAATGTGAGGGTAAGAAGCAGCACCAAGAGAAGTTACTCAACACAATCCTGCAGAAAGTCAAAGACAGAGCCAGAAGGAACTGGGCCACAGCTGCTTTTCTATCTGCTAGGTTACAATTTCTCCGAAGGGCATAGACAATCTCTCTTAGTGACAGATTATCTTGCCTTATTAGCTGGTCATTCGGTACCGTTCTATGAACTATTTCCAGATTTTAACCTGGGTTTTCCTTCTCACCTTCTAGTGTCATTGCTCACTTCTCACCCAATTAAAGCCTCCTAAACAATTTCTAGTCCTCTGCTAGTATGTGCACATTTCAACAGTATGAGATATGGTATGAGATCACCAGTTACATAAGATAAAAGAACAGATGCGATGCAGTGGGCAGTCACTAATCAGCTGCAAGGCCGAAGCCTGAATGGATACAGGAAGGGCAGTCATGTGAGCAGGGAGCATGGGGGATGTACAAAGGAGTTCGAAAAAAAGAAGCTCAGTGGCATGCGTGTTGAGACGTGCAACCCTGACCAACTGAGAAAAGAGCTCAAACACTAACAGTCAGGTTTGGAGAGCACTGGAGGAAAACACACTCCTCAAGTCACGAGGAGACGAGGCTGTAGCTGATACTGATCAGCTTTGCTCTCCCTGAAGCAAAACAAATGAAACCTACTAGAAACAGTGAGGAGGGGGACTGTCTGTGCACAAGAGACAATGGGCTTGTTCCTTGGTGGCAATCTCTGAGGAGAGGAAGAAGCTGCAGGTACATGTGCTAGATTTCCTCCCAAAACCATGGGACTGCACAAAAGAGCACTGCACAAGAGGACAGTCCTTACCTACAATGAGACGCTCCGTGTCGGGAAGATGCTTGAAGAGTTTCCTGAAATCTTCATTCCGTTGTTTGTATGTTGGACTCAACACCTGCAAATAAGAGAGTGCCTGTTAAAGAGAGGGGCAGGCATAAGTACAGGGAAACGGAGTGGGCAAACAGGAACACCTTGGTAAGGAGAAGGGGGATCAGATGCACTTACAAAGCACGAGGCCAGGAGCTCCCATCACAGCAGACACACAGAGGGGAGGATTTGGGATTTAGTGCATTAAGTGAGAGGAAGAGGAGAACCTGACTCAGAAGAGTAAGTACAGAGTAGAAGGCCTACACCTTTGTCTGCAATGCAGAACCGCATGGAAGCCGTGGCTGCAGGGGAAATCTCCTTTCCTGCAATCATAGACTGTACAAGGTATGATGCACGCTGCGTTTGCAGTGCGTCAGCTAGCTGCCAGTCCCCAGCTCTCCCAGGAACAGCACGGCAACCCCGGACAATAGGTGCTTTAGCATAGCTGCAGCCCTGCCAGGGCAGCGTGAATGATCACCGTCAGCAAGAGCTCAGGAATAATGCAGTCATTCCCTTTCCTCTCCCCATCAAGTGCTCCACCTGGCAGTCAGTGAGCCCACAGCTACCTGCTGGTCCAGGGGGAATGCTTCTGTGGGGCGCAGAAGAGGCTCGCACAGGGACTTGACCATGTTTTGTGTTTATTCTGCAGACACTTGGCCTCATGGAAGGCATCAAAGAAAACCGTGCTGTTGGCAGGTCAGGAGCTGGCTTCTCTCTGGTGTTTACTAAACTTTAACGTGACTCTGTCCCTGGACCTGCAGTTCTAGCCAAAGGCCACCTCCTACGTGCCATGCACGTGCTGACAGCAGCTCAGAACAGCCACAACATCTTTTGAAGGCAGAAGTGACTGAAAGAGATGCAGGTGCAATTTCAGGAGGCCCCTGTCTCTCATCTAATCTATCGTGCTCTTTCTCCCACAAATGTAGGGAAGGCAAAGCAACCTGGGGTACAAGCTCTTCCCTCCATATCTCACTTTCCTCTCAACAATCCCTTCTCACCTCTTCCAGCTGCACAAACCAACTCTCCCAATGCAGAATGGTGGGCACACATCAGAGCCTCCCAGCAAGGACCCCCACAATGAATGTGATTATAGAAGGTAGTTTCTATTTGAGAAACTGGGGTGGGGTGTGTGTGTGTGTGTGTGTGTGTGTGTGTGTGTGTGTTCAGGGATAGGAGGAATACGATGATTATTTAGCATTAGCCTTACAAAACTGTCAAATGCTGTCAAAGCAAAGAAAGCAGCACAGACATCCCCCCACCCCAAAAAAGTATTCCCTCTTCCACGCATCAATTCAATGAATTAGAAATTAGTATTTTCTAACATCATCTTAGCACTTTGGATATTTGCTCCAGTCCTGTGGGCCCAAAGTAAAGTGCCTTACTTCCGAATAAAATCTACAACCCAGCGATTGACAGAAATATGATTTCACTTACCAAACTTCTAGCCTGAATATCTGGAAAAGACCTTGGCCAGAGATGGGCTCCAGTAGGAGCCTAAGCCCAAGATTTCCTGGGACAAGTGGAAAGGAGGGGAAAGGAGGGAGGAATAGAGATTATAATCAGCTCTGAGCTATGGGTTCAGCGCATTACAGCAACCAGACCTAGCAGTACTGTCTCCATGTGGTGGGGTGCTCCCCTCCCCTTCCCACAGGCAGGGATGTTCCGACCTGTCCAAAAGCCTGTACTACAACAGATGCTTCTGCTTAGCACCAGAACTTCTGTTACAGTGACAAGCAGTTCAATTTAGAGACACTCACAGCTGGAATTTCATCTGATCCATGGCTGACGTTCTCTTGGGACAAGTCGACAAGCCCCTCCAGGTCCCACAGCAGACTTGGGAGTTCTTCATCCAGTACAAGATCCCAGAGAGCCCCACACTCCAGCAAGGAATCCATAGCGTTCCCTCAGCACTTGCACAGCTCCCCGTGTTCTCAGTCAAACTCTGCTTTTCCTGTTGCTGCTGTCACCGCTTCTTGTTTAGATTCAAAGTCGAAAGAGATACAGCCGCTTGGCAGGAGTTTATGTGCCTTCCCCTACTTTCCTGCCCACACTCAGGTCGTCTGCCCTAGCGGCCTCTGCAGATCTGCGAGAGCACTCGCTCTTGAGAGGACTTTTTTAAAGTGGCTCATTAGGAGAAGCGTGCTGGCGGGCAGCGTTTCCGCTCTTCGGTTCCAGTCTCACCAACTTCTTGCCGTGGGCATCCCTTGAAGAAGGGCTGCAGGAGTGCCGACAGCCTGAGCAGACAGCAGGTCTGTGCGAGGTGTCCGCAGCTCCTGAGCCAGCCCCGATGGCCAGGACTGCCGGAGCGAGTAACCAGCACAGCTCCGATCGCCAGCACCCTGCCAACTAGCTGTAATTCACAGATCTAGCTGCGGTTTCCAGGACTGCACAGGACAGCAAACAGCTCAGAGACTTCAGCTATTGGTATTTTTCCCCCCTTTGAAACCAGAAAAGCAGTTATTCTTCAGTGCTCGCCTCGGGCTCTCCTCTCTAGCCCCTCTCTGCTCCGAAAGGCAGCTTTAGTCCTTGTTAAGGTTTCTCATGGAAGGAGCGGGTGGGGAGACACCAAACTGCCTCGCACATGCTTTAAGTTACCGTAGCTGGGTAACTCTGCCGGCCAATGCCCTGCAGTAACCCAGGCTCAGCCCGGCCTCCCAGCAGATGTTTCCTGTAATGGAAAGTTGCTGGACAGAGAATGGGGGGGCGGCGCGAGGGGGGAGCTGGGGTAAGGAGAGACCAGCCTGAAGAACAGAGTGATGATGAAATCAGCCACGTGAGACCCACAGAGTTAGAAGTTTAGGGCTCAGCTACTCCTGCACGTACCTCTGAGGCCCCCGAAAGCATGGGTCTTTCTAGGTTTCACTCATTAGTCAGGTCACTTTGGGAAGGAAGAGCAAGGGTCCCCTCAGGCTCCAGCAAATGAACTCCCTGCAGGTCTCAGGCAGATTGCTCGGAGCATGGCTCCCTGTGTCCCTGTGCCCTTCGTCCCCACCCTCTCCATGGAAATGCACAGACAAGACCCCCACACCAGCACTGCTCAGCCACGATGCTCAGTTGTGGAAACTAGATGCAAGTATACTGAAGAAAAATCCTAATTCTTCCTAACTGGGCGCTCAGATGTCTCCAAACAAACAAACAAAACCCTGCAAAGGCACTGTTTCACCGCAGGGCCAGAGACTGCAGGTTGCTCGCTGACAGGGCGAACCAACAAGCTGCTCGGATGCACCACGAAGGATTGCTGGGGCCAGCCAGCGCGCAGCTCTCCCCGCCAGCCCGTTAGAAGGGCGCGTTCACCTAGCATCCCGAGGCAAAGGGAGAGCAAACCAATTCCTGCAGCCTAGGAAGGACAACTACCTGCGTTGTTTTACTGAATGGCCCTCTTTGCTGGAAACTACGCATGGGATTACTTCCAAAAAAACCCCACCAGGATGTTTCTCTGTCTACACACCCACCCGCCTCCCCCGTTGCAGATATGAATGGCACAAGCGATCGGAAGAGCTAACCCGGAGGTGGGGACAGCAAACATTAACTCTACTGCAAACAGAGAGAGACGGGGCAGGGTGGCACCGCGAAGGGCGGAGAGGAGGCTTCGTGGGGGGAAAGGGGAGAAACGCGTGACCCTCCCAGGGGCACGTCTCACTGGTAATGCACTGAAAAATCCTCTGACACGAAGTCTAAAGCAGCTGTTGCTGGGGGATGGGACAGGACAGGGAAGTCTGACAATACAACAACTGAGAAAGGTATAGTCTTGTACGGCGTACAGCACAGAAAACGGGTACATAAGGAGAGATGGCAAAAGGCAGGGAGAAAATAGAGAAGGAAAATTTCAACTGATCTGCATGACTGATGGACTTGCTCCTAACTCTTTACGGAAGACCTGCATTGCTTCTGGACGGATCAGAAAAACTACTAGAAAGAACAGGATACATTTCTTATTTGTGCAGGAGAGTTTAGACCCCACCGACAGCAGAACTGCTATGCTGATTGATGCCAGCAAAGAAAATGGCCCCCTGTCCCATGGCATTTCTTCCAAACCTGGCCTGGTCTCCGGGGCCTTTTTTCTTTTCTTTTAAAAGTGAATTAACACCAGAGGGAGAAGCTTCAAAGTAATCACTGGCAGTTTCTGGTAAAAAGCGAATCTGCATTCATCATCCCATGAGCTTGCACCAAAAGTTCATTTCTAATTTAGTGCTGCTCCTCCACAGGAAGCATGCCAGGCCTGGTAATCAATACACCTGACACCATGGAAAACCTGAAGGGAATTGCCTGGGAAGAATACCTGAAAGACAAGGAGTTAGCACTGCTCCAGGAACAGTCTGACAAAAGGTTAAAAGCTGACAACACTGATTCACAGAGAATAAGGCAGCTCATTCAAAACCATACTAACTCATCATCAGGCCTGGATTTTTGCAATAAACCCTGTTGGTAAGATTGCTGTTGCTGAGTCAGACTCAGGCTGCCACCCATTGGAAAGCCGTTTCTGATCTTCTCCCTAAAACAGTGCTTCATTTCTCTTTCTGAGTCTTTATCCAGAATATTTTACTCTTTCCAACAGCTGAGATTTCCCCTTCACTCTGGTATCTGTGAGGTCTCCAAGAGGGTGCTGCAAGAAAAGAAGACAGCACACCAAGACCATCAAAGGCTGATTTCTAACAGTGCTCAGTCTTGTGATCATCTGGCGTTGTTAAGAAGCTGCAAGTGCTGCTTAAAGGGCTCCACAAAGAAAGGCCCTCAACCACCTCCTGACTCCTAACACACAGGCTTTTTGCTGCTCTCCCAGAGCCAGGGCTCTCTCCTTTACGTGGCTACCTACTTGCATTTGACTGGATTTGGTTTTGAGACATTCACCTCTGCAAGCGAGACTGAAATTGGTTAGGAAGTTCCAAGTTACAGAGGATACAGACAGACTGCACAATCCCACAAAGGTCATCTCCATAGGAGACCACACTGAGGCCTCTCCCTCTCTTCAGCTGCTGCTACTGCTGCCATTCCTCTTTTGCACTCCAAAAGGCTTTCTGCCTCCTTTCTGCAGTCTCTGGTTCTGATTCTCCTATTGCCTGGAAATTATACTATTTCCCTCTATGAAAAAAAGCCTATGTGCAATATTGCTATATTCATTGAGCATTTTTTCCCCACTCACTTTGCAAAGGTATAAACAGTGACAGGCAGTGCACAGCTCCAGCACTACAGCTCGAGAGAGCCTGCAGATCTGTGATCAGAGAGAAATGCACGCTGCTTTGAGAGCGGCGATAGCAGAAGCTGACTGTTCGGTTTTGCGTAGGGCTCGGCAGAGGCCTCTGAAGCTGCGCTGGGAAAGCTGCCCTGTGTGCACGGCATTTGTTTGCAGAACTGCAGGTGCAGGGCTTCTGCTGGGGCTTTGTCCCACTCAGCGCAATCCTCGGTGCAGACTTTGCTCTCCCAAAGACAAGTGGGTAGAACTGTACTCCTGTTGAACTCTTCAAACTTTTTCAAACTTTTTTTTCCCCACTAACCACTCTGGGACTGTCCTGCACATGGGTGGAGAGGTGGAGGCTTGGGTCAGGTATAGGGAGAAGCTGTAAGAAGAAAAAAATTCAAGCATGGCTCCAAAAGAGTAGGCAAGTGAAAGGACTGTACGTAGATAAACACAAAGGAAAGGAGAACAGAGTAGGGCTGACCTTGGGATGTAAATATTAAACTGAAAACCTCACGGACATATACAAATCTCACATCTTCCCTGGTGTCAACTGCGTTTGCTCTAACTTTTCAAGATCATCTCTCTTCTCTTTCCTGGGAGCATGCTCTGCAGATTCTCCTGATGCATGGCGTCTCCCAGCACAGGGAATAGAGGAGGCAATTTACAGAAGCAACCCTTGCTATAGAGCGGCAGCTAGAAATGCTGCGGAAAATTGGAGACACACAGCTTAATTTGGGAACAGTCAGGGAAGCAGGAGGATGACCAGTCCAACTGACAGGGAAGCAGGCAGAGAAAAATCCCAGTCGATTTGCTAGGCTCAGTGCCTCAGCTGGGTCCCGACCTCAAGACATGAAACCTCAGAGCTCCTCCACGCTTGAAAGTGAGGCCCTTCACCCAAAGCCCAGTGAGAAAGAGAAGAACAAAGGAGACACCTTTTTTTTCTTTGGCAGCAAAATGTCTCCAATTTGTCTCTAATTTTAATGACTTCTGCTGGGTGAGGAATTCCTTCTACCAAACTTGTGGAGTTCTTGCATCCCACACAGCCAGTGCAACCTCATCCTTCACATCACCAGGGAAGTGATACACGAATTCCCCATCTCTAAGCACATCAGGTCTTCAGAATAAGTCACATCTCTGTTTTAGTAAACAAAATTACAGAGAGAGCTTGTTCATGAGCTCTGTTCTTTTTTTAAAAATGGTTTTAAAAATAATAAATCAATTAACAGTAATTCAACATGCAGACACACAACTCCAACACAGGCGCACTCAAACTGCATCCTGGTGGATGAGCACAGATGGGTGGTGCCCAAACCACAGCTGACCAACAAACGGCGTTTTAGTCCATAAGAAAAGCAGTTCTTCTAAGCCAGAGGCTCCGTGTCTGCTGTTCCTCACCAAACGCATGAGAAACACCTCAGCAGACTTTTCCCTTCCGCTGCTAGTGATCTCAGCCAGCCCAGAGATGTTTGCTTTCCACCATAAGGGCATGAACACAAAGCAAACCCCGAAAGGTTGAGCATATTTATTCTGGTGTTCTTTTCTAACTCTCACTGTGCACCTGACCAGCTTGCACTCTTCCTCCAGAGAGCAAAGAAGAGAAAGCACCAAGCCCACAAAAGGGCAGGACTCTTGCCAAACCAAACCACGACCTTGGTTCACTCCCTTTCTCCCACTTGTCAATCTGGTAGGGATGCCAATCCTAAAAAGCACTGCTAGGATCAAGAGGAGAACACACAAGGGTGGAGAAGTTGGTAACATCTTAAGGAAAAAGTACAGAATAAGGAATCTAGGAGAGAGAGAAGGAAGGCTTCCAACTGGCAAAGAGGGATACAGTGCTACAAAGACAAAAAGACCAGTTAAAAGCAGCAAAAACTGAAGTCATCTTAGAAAACTGGCATTCTGACCACTGATGCTCTGGGGAGCTTTGAGGGACATGTGCTCTTTGAGGCAACGACTGTATTTTTGTTTGGTGTTTGTACAGTGCCTGGCACCCGGGGCTGCCAAAGAGACACAAAGAACAATGTGGAGCATTTGCTGCAAGCATGGAGAAGTTTACGTAAAATGAAAGTGAGGGAAAATGAGTAAAATGAAATCAAGGCCTCATGAAGGGGTAGCCTCCACAGATTCATTTCTAGAGCTCCTCACAGTGGGGAAAGAAACAGAGGGATCGGAATGGTCCAACTGCCAGAAAAATCCTGCCTGGAAGGAGTTCATGAAAAAGGGAAACTCTATCAAGGAGACACATTAGCACATTTTTAATGTTAATACTGCCAATAGAATGGAATGCCTTCCTGGAGTTTGCAGCCCATCCGTCTTTCCTCATTGCTGCTTTTATCTGGCCAGAACATCTCTTCTAACTAGAACATGTTTTGTTTTGTTTTCTAAAGGAAAATAATTGTGGGGGGGAACCACAAAAAATGCAGCCAGTGCTTACTCTCCGGATGTACTGTCTCTCATGCTGAAAATATATGGAGGAAAAACAAGAGAACAGAAAGATAAGATAGAGAGGATACAAAAATATGAAAGACCCACGGAAGCAGACCACAGCAAAAGCATCATGCAGCAGGGCACGGATCTCAGCAGCTACCGCCTGAATCAGCTCTTGTGCAATACCAGAAGTCACCTTTAGCAATGGCCATGGACTTCAGGCGCCTGGCTGGGCTGCCCAAGCACCAAACTGCCTCGCTCCATGGTTCCTCTGAGTGCTGCTGCTCTGCCTGTTTGGGCTGCTGTGGTTTGTACTTCACTCCTCGTGCCACTGCCTCCACGCTTCTATCTGCTTCTGAGATTGCATCTTTTCCTGTCCTTGCTACTGTCTAACTCTCGATCTGATTATCCAAGTTGGCTCTCCCCCCACAACAGAGGGAGTTTTGCACTGATGCCGCTGCCAAGAGGACAGCTGCTTTCTGTTCCCATTCCTCTCCCACCTTATTAAATTCCCTTCTCTCTTTGAGGGAGGCCTATCCATTTCCTACCCAGAGTACAAAGAATTCCTACATCAACTCAGATGCATTTAACACCTGAAATAATCATCAAAGGGGATTTCACCTCAGAGGCATAGCAGGCTTATCAAGGTTAGTAATTACTAAAGCAGGGAAAGGGGCAAAAAAGTGAGAAAAATGCACCTCCTCCTTCAACGGGAATGAAGAAAGAGCATGGTCTGTCAGGAGCCCCTCTCTGACATCTGTCCTATGATTCAGACCCATGATTCCAGACAAACCTGAGGCAGTGTTAACACAGATTCCAGGGATCTGCAGCCCTGGCGCTTCAGCCCCCTGATACACAGGCTTCCCAGCCAGCACGTATGGCCAGAGCTCCTGCAGTCTGCCATGGCTACCTAAGCCAGCCACGTACAGGCCTTTGAAGAAGGCAGAGAGAGTGAAACATCCTAGTGCTGGTTATTTACAGCAAGTCAGTCAGTCTGCCTCTCATGCCTTTGTCAAATCTGAGCACCCTGCAGCAGCTAAAATCACTGGTTCTTGTATCTGACGCTGCAGGAAGGTAGGAAACATTGCTGAACATGGAATGGCTGCTGCATTTGGCTACAAAGCCACTGTGCTGCTCGTATCTACTTTAAAACGCTTGAGGGGTGGGGTTCAACCATGCAAAGGTGACACCGATTGTGGAAATCTGCAAACCACCAGCTTTGTGCCTAAAACACTGACACTCGTGCTTGCAGAACAAAAATAAGACCAAGGCAGAAGCAGAAGATGGTTTGTGTTTCTGTGAGATCAATAGAAAATAATTCCTCTCTCGCCCCACACCACCCTGAGAGATGCAAAGGGTTTGCACGGTGGCAGCTCTGTTTGACACCACATCAAGACCAACTCTGCCAGGAAACTGGAAGGTACAGGATGTAGAGATCATCAGAAGAGTGACTGAAAAGACAAAGTTTTTGCTCCCTATCACTGGCATCCTTTCCCTTAGGATGTCAGTCCTCCTTCGCCAGTTCTGAGCCATTTCCCTCTCCTCTTTTCGGAAATGGTCAGTATGCCCCACTGCCACTGCAAAGCCCCTTTGCACCTTCCCCCCCCAGGCACCCAGCCCATTTTCACCCAGGGACAAGAGAAACTGGAGTACTTACATTATACCAACTCTGGCTTTTCTGTAAGGACAAAATAAAAGAGAAGCATTAGTTAGCACAGAGATCTTAGGATCAAAAAGAAAGATGGACAGAGAAACTAGGTCCAATCTGGTTTGCATAATTAGTGAAGTGAAAGTGAGATTAAACAGAAGATTGCAATGGATTTCATAGTGTAGTCTAACACGGTTATTTCCAGTTACAGAAACAAAGAACAAATCCGGGAGCATGAGTCTATAATAGGAAACAGTTCAGGCTAACGTGTGCATGTCCACATGCACGCACACACGCACAGACTCGCGCGCACGCTGCGATCATTCTTGCAGAGCAGCGCCCACTAGCAACAGAGGAGCTAATCATAAGCATTGCCAGCCATTTCCCCAGAGGCTTTATTCTTCCACGTCTGCTGTTGAGGTTGTAGAAATCACACTGATTTGAATGGACCCTGTGCAAATAAGCTCTTGAAGAACTACCAGAAGGCAGGGACCCAATTTTACTCACAACAGCCATCAGGCAAAACTTTCAGTATTGTTTTAAATTTTAAATGGAAGACGCATACAGAGACAGGAAAATTGCTGAAGAAAATCACTAGAAAAGCTGAACAGAAAAAAAAGACTTTTTTGCATAATTTCAGCGCATAGTGTTGCATCATGTGCACATGTAATTTTTTGTGCTTATTATGGCATTTCAGATGGTTTGAGGACAGGCCACATGTCACACTGGAGCATATGAAAAAGCGAGCTCAGCTTGGAAAGTCACACTTGGCAATTTTCAGCTGGAGGTGAGATTCAGCAGCACAGAGAGAGGAAGAAATAGGCTTCACACTCCCACTCCAGAGAGGCTGGCTTTCCAATGTCAGGACACAGAGCAGAACCGACAAATTACAGGCATCCCCCATTTTAGGGTGGATTTACCTCAGAGCAGTGAAGCTTGGAGGCACTGTAGCCTTTCACCATGAACAGTGGCCAGCTACAGAGCACGCTGTCAGGCCATTCCTGAGTCAGCAGCCAGGCAGCTGTGCCCGTCCAGCAGCAGTGTGTCTGCATTACACCTGGGGCAGTTCAGTTAATGGACAAGGACAGAAGCAACGTTTTACTGCATTTCTTTGAAATCATTTTGCTTCTGCCCTTGGACTGGGAGTATTTTTCACCCCATCCAGTCCAGAATATGAAAAAAAACAAACTTATTTCTCTGACTTGTAACAGAGTCTGTGAAAGTTTCACTCAGAGACCTAAGTTCAGATTCAGAGAAACACAGAAATCAGCTGCACTGGGATAGCCCACAAGAGGACCTACGATGTTCAGGATGTTTTACCATAGGAAAGTAAGTGGAAAGTCTTAATGAGATCAGATTGGACCAGAGATTTCTATGAATACATGGTTCACCTACACTGTTCTCCTCCTAGACCTCCCTGCTTTCAGCTTCCTGTGCTCCCTATATGCCACTCCATATAGACAACTTCACTAGCATCTGGATCCCACCCACAGAGCCGTTTCCGAAGGACCCCTTGTCACCTTGGGCACTTCTGCCAGTTGGGAAAGCATCCTGTTTGCTGCACTGGTCTCTCCTGAAAATCCCCACAGTAACATGGCATATGCCACAGTACAAAATACAAAAGTTTGATGTTAAAAAGAGCAACAGCCCCAAGGCCTTTCCCCAGACCCTGGGGGAAGGATATGAACTGAAGAACTGAATACACACCTGGCTCGTTGACTAACCAGAGGAATTTTCTCTTACTTGCTACACTTTTCCATACTTCGCCACACGCTCCATTCATAAATGGTTCGGCTGAAGTCATCCTTCTCTCCAAGGAGGACATGGAAAAAGGCCTTATGCAATTCAGGCCACACTAAAAAAATCAGGGGAATTAAGCTTTATCCTTGTACACAGCACCTTGTCCTCAGGAGCACAGGCTCTAAGATGCAGTGATTTTCCTGAAGATTTGTTTTACCATCTGTCTGCTTTAATGAGCAAAATGCGTAACTCAAGAAATTCCTGGGGAAAAAAAAATCCATAATCAAACTAAAATTGGCATATATAAAACAGAGGCACTGCTGTTACCATGCCTTCTAAATCAGGGTGCACATGTGGTGTCAGCACACTGCAACAGGATTTCATTCCCCTCTGTTGCATTAATTGCAGTAACTCTTCTTTCCCTGCACAATTGAATTTCCCCAACTGTGACTGCTCTGTGGCTTTTTTCCTCTTCCACACAATTATGCTGACACCCAAGCCTCATCTTTTGCTTCCACCAAGTGTTCTGAACATGAGGAGATGCCCTCCTCCTGACCCCTACATTCTGCACATAGAACAGACTACAGAGAGCCCAAAGAGGAGTGAAACTAAGTCTCGGTGTAAATCTGAGTCCTCAAATCTACCTTCAATCCCACCACCACCACCACCCCCTTTTTAAAAAGCACTGAGCATCAGAATATAGAGGGATGCACATTGTGAAAATCAAGAGAGTATAGCAGAGGAAAAAGAAAGAAAAAGGAAAAACATATTCTTACTTTGAGCAGGTTAAGTCTGTCATACTGGAAAAAGAAACCATAAACATTAGAACTGAAAAGATAAAATAAATAACAGAGGAATGGAGTTCACACAAAAGTGGAAAAGATGTCACCGATTTTCAGAGATGATGCCATAGGAGCAGATACCAGAGTTCATAGTTACACGGTGGCTGTAACCAGGAAGAACTTCGGAGAAGTTAAGGAAGGAAAAAAATAGGGGCTTTTCTCTGAGCCTTTAATTAATGTAGTGTTGCCTCTGAATCTTCTTAGGTTAACTATCCTTTATTTGCATATATTGCTTTGGAATATTACAGCTTTACAGTGCAGATGGGAAGCAGTGGATCACGTATACGAAGTTCAGCCTGCTAGCTTGATGCCAACAGAGGTTTCCACCTTTTAGCGTTACTGGGAGCAGGATCACAACTCACTCCTACATACTGCTGCTTCCAGAGGAACGGAAACATTTTGCCAAGTGTATGACTTGCTGTGGACTCTAGAAACATCACTTAGTCCGTTTTATAACTGAGGAAACAGGGGGACAGAACCAGGGTGAGGGCACAGAGCTCTGAACAAATTCCAGAGCCCTTCCTCCTGACCTACGTATTTCCAAGATCTGTGCTATCCTTTTCGCTTCTGAACCCCAATGGCCCAACAACTCAAAGAAATTGATGAAATTTATTCCCAAATTCCTCACTTCAGTCCAAAATGACCAGAATTTCATGACCTACTCCCTAAAGGAGGATTATACCACCCAGCAGGAGGGGTAGATGAGAACACAGCCAAATTCTTCTCATAATTGTACACTGAAAGGACAAGGTGCAACAGCCATAAGCTGCAATAAGGGAAATTCTATTTGGATACAAGGAAAAAGCCTGTTCACAACAAGAGTGGTTAAGCACTGGAGCAGGGGCCCAGCGAGGCTGTGGGGTTTCCAAAATGCAACTAGAGAAGACTCTGAGCAACCTGATCTAACCAAATCAGCCCCGCTTTGAACAGGAGTTTGGACTAGAGACCTTCAGAGATCCCTCCTGACCTAAACTGTTCTACAGTCTTCAGGGCCTACATCAAAATTCATGTCTTCCCCTAACCTGATGTTTTCTTCTCAGCATTCATTATTAGGTATAGACAGTGGGAAGAATCTTGAAAGATTTGCAATGGAGAGGAAATAACTTTTATCCTTGGGCAAGAGCAAAAGAGCTAAAAATATGTATTTCACTGTTGGCTGCAAACAAAACCCTTTTATTCCCTGAGTTCAGAAAGCTGTTCCAGGAGCAGCAGTGTTTGCCAGTAAAAGCCTAAGGCTGACACAGGCCTGTAAGTGGTCTGGTCCATGCCACGCTGGTGGAACGCATGGAAAAGCAAGCTCCAGAAAAGATTTCCTACAGATGTAATCCAGTGCTTAAAAACTCCTGGTGAAGCACTCCCTCTGATGGCAACACTGCAGCATGACAACGCAACAGACAAAAGAGGGCAAGGGACTTCAAGCAGAGCTGTCAGCAATTGTATAAACACAGCATCAAACTCATGGGCTCAAGCTGTTTCATTTCATCAGCGAGACAGGAAAATCAGACCGTTCTTCTTGCAGAAGAGGGGTGGGAAGAGGAGAAGAGGCTGAGAAAGGAGATTTTAAAATTTTTGCCCTTCGGTTCTTTGTTCCTAGCCCTTCCCCATCTTGAACAGGTATCTTCATCTGTCTGGGGAGAACCAGGGGATTCAGGGGACGCTCGATTCTCTTGTACCAGAAAAGGTGGCTTTGTGGAGCGCAGGGTGAGATTCAGCCTTCAGCTGGGGCACGGGGTCAGGGCAGGGGGTCGGGGCTCTGACGCAGGCTGGCAGAGGTCAGGCCCGGGATCCCCTTCTCTCTGCGCCTGGAGTGCTCTGCACTAGTGCATCTGTCCTTGCGCTGCAACTCACCCCAGGTCCATCTCCCTCCTGTTTCTCTAACTGTCGTACTTTTCCTCCCAGAAAAGCCATGGGCTGGCTGCAAGCACCTCGCAGTACCAGTACAAACACACGTTGCATGCACATCGCTCCCTACCAATGCTCTTCCCACCCCTCCTAACAGATCTCTCCACAGCTTGGCAAAGCACCTCCAGCCTGCCGCAGCCCAGCCACGACCTGCCCGACCCACACACCCCTACTCACCAGCAAGCCTTTCAGGACTCTCTGCTACTCCAGACCTGCATTTTCCATAGAACTAGTTTCACACCTCACCTGAGACTTTAGTCCCACAGTCCTCATTTGTAGCATCCAAGCTACAGTTACCATGCAAAAGACAACCTGTCTAAAGAAAGACATGAAGACGTTTCCAGCAGACACCAACAATCATGCAAGATAGGACTGGCTACAAGGGGCATTCTGACAAAGGGAAAACTGTAAGCCAGTACTGTAAACTTCACTGCTTACTAGGAACTCGCCTAGAATTAAATCCAAGGCATCAACTGGGGAAAAGCCAAGACATTGATTTAGTGGATTATGAAGCCATCCAAGCCATTCTGCTTTTAATTTTACTAGCATACACATGTGGAAATGCCAACAGCCTGGCACTTTGTCCAATAAGCATCCCATCAGCATTTCTGAGTTTTACACTCTTCTGAGGGTAGCACAGAGATTTGAGATCACTTCTCAAATGAGCTTATCTCCAATCCAAGCACCCACAGAGGGATTTTCTACTTACTATCCTTCAGAGCGAGCCCATGAATTCTCACAATTCATTTGGGACAGGTCTGTTCTACCAGGTTTAAGCTGGGTTCATTTGAAATCACTGATCTTTAATATTTACATCACACAGAAAACCATGTAAGGTCAGTCAACTGAGATCAATGGCCCCAAATCTACTATTCATTATATAAAAAAACAGGCAAGAAGCTATGGAGATCAACTCCCATTTCTAAAAGGCATAAAGAAGAGATGAAAGAGAGAGAATTATGTTCAGCCCACCAAAGCCAGCAGATCTCTCCCTGTGAAGACAGCAGCTCATTTTAAGAGAGAGAGAAAGCAAATCTTAAAACTAAGCCTAAAATTACTTGGAAGTAATAGAATAAGTGTGAGGAACAGGCCAGTTTTCGCACCATGTGAGCAAATATTAATGAGATCCCAGTGATATAAGTGAAACCAGCTTCTCAGCTACAGGCATCGGGGTGAGCTCTTGCTGACATTCTCACAGCTGCACCAGGAGAATGCCTTACTGGAGTCACTGCTCAGTACCACGGGGAGGGTTTCTGCATGATGAGACAATTCTACAGTGGGGCACAGGAGAGAAAAAAGAAGGCTTACTTTGGAGAGGCGCTTGTGTGACTTAATCGGAGAGAAAGCATGCAGGAATGAAAAGAGAGAAATTAAGGAAAGAAGAAAAATTACCTCACAAATCAAGAGAAGGACAACCCACAAACCCAACAGAAAGCACTGCATCCCCCCCGTCCTTGTTAAAAGCACCATGAATTACTATCAAGCCTCAGTAGTCACTGTGTTGGTAAGAATCACACTCCCATGGCCTTGAATCACAGCACATCGTGGGCCTGGGCAATGCAGCTTATCTCTGTAACACCTCTTACTAAGGATGTGATTCCCCTGACGGACTGTCCCCCAGCATGGCTACAAACACAGCGTGCCCTGCACCCTGCCTGCCTCCATCTGCATGGCTTTCTTGTGGGGCAGAGTCCCCCAAGTGCGCAAGCCTGACAGCACCATCATGCATGACGCTGTCATCCACCACCCTGGGGCAGTGGTTGTAGCTTATTGTGTGCACAGGAAGCAAGTCTGACCTCAAGGCAACCTCGGAACTGACTGGTCTCAAATGAATCATCTTGAAAAAACCCTTCATCCCTCTTTTGAACAGACATACTTTTTCCTTAGTGGCCAGTGAATCCTGCTTCCTCTGCTGACAGCGAACGCAAAGAGGAGTGGATGAAGACTTTTTGTGCATGTGACACAATCCAGCAATAAATTGGGCAAAAGATCCAACAACTCATTTCACACAAGCCGTCAGAGTTATGCCTCTCTACCACCGTGAAGTCATTCAGGCTGAAATATTTCACTTCATAAAGCTGGAAATATGCAAGTGCTCCTGACAGCGATCTTATAATACGCCACTGACATTAGGGTCATAATCAAAGGTTATGCTTGGTTCCCAAGGCACTTGTGTGCTTCACCAGGTCCCACTGCTCACAGAAAATCAAGGGTCCCCAAACCTGAAACCCTCTTCCTCCCAGTACAGCGAAGACAAGGCTGATACTGGTTTAATACTGTCTGTCAAAAGACACAATATTTCCCTAGGGAAAGTATCATCCAGCCGGCCAAGATTTCCATGGAGTTTGTCAGACAGTTGTAATACTGCACCCTTAAGAGCCAATATGCAGAGGACTGGCAAACTGATTCTGTGCAATTTGAACCTCACCTCAGCACAGGGCTTAGACAGGACTGGAGAAATGCATGAGCCCTTCACAGACTGTCTACACAGAGGAACTTTTATTTGTTCCATGACCCTTCGTAATCTAGTTGATATAAAGTAATTGCAACAGCTGAATTTCAAGGTCTTGATTAAAATCATAGAGCCTCCCAAGGAAACAGGGCCTTGACTGCAAAAAGATTAGCCTACAAAAGCCATTATGGGGCTGCAGTACAAGCCATCAGCAATTCATGGACTGAGTTTGCTGAAAGGATGATAGAGATGCACTGAGCTCTGACCTAGCCAAATGACTCCCAGTTAAGAGAATTTTCAGAATTATGATGGGGGAAGAAGGAGGAGTTAGCCAGAGATAAGAAAGGCACCAGACAAAGCCAGTATACCACATTACAGAGTTTAGAGCAGCGGACAAATGCACATCTTGACTGAAGTGATTTGCTCGCTCCTCACCTTGGAGTTCTTGGCCCCACTGCGGCCTGACTGAGAGGAACAGCTCCGCTGTACACCCTGCTCCGGCGTGGAAGGGGATTTGTCTGACGAGTGGTCTGAGCCTTTTTCCACCATGGTGTCTCCTTGGGAGTCCTGCGGTGTTGGGGACCGAGAGCGTTTGCGCAGGATGGGGGAGCAGGCAGGCGTGCTGCGGTTTGAGTTACTGGCAGTACTGCAAAAAGAAAGAAAGAGCAGAGTTGTTAACCTTCAGCTTAAAGAGAACTGCACCCTCCCTTGAGGTGAAGCATTACCCACAGACTTCTCCAGTAGCACACCAGATAACCCTGGCTTCCTGAAGCAATGCACCCAGTGCCACACTTAGGACTGACCTCCCCAGTAAAATGAGGCAGTCGACAGGCATCATTTACTGGTGGCAAAGAGAACTTCAACTGCCTGTCAGTGCCTTTTTCCACCCACCCTTCAATTGATCTGCCCACAGAGAAACAGGAAAATGAACTCATTCACTTCTATAGGCTCTGAGACGTTAAAATGATGATCTGACCTTAGAAAACCTAAACTTGTGCTCAAGAATAAAGGAGATGTCAATGTGTCTGCGACACAGTCCCACCCTATCCCTCCTTTATTTTTTATATCTGCGAGCGTGCCCCTTCTTAACAGCATGCACAGACATAGAATCTTATCTTTTAGGAAACACTCCATTAAAGGTCATCAAAACCCTTGGGGCACTGGGAGGGGTATGGGACACTAGTCACAGACAATGCCGTCATGATTTCCTGTATCAAATCTTCCTTTCCCACACCAGTTAGAGTTGGGGATGAAAATGTTTTGCCATAACATAAAAGCTTCCATGATTTGAAGAAAAGAAAAGAAAAGAAAAGAAAAGAAAAGAAAAGAAAAGAAAAGAAAAGAAAAGAAAAGAAAAGAAAAGAAAAGAAAAGAAAAGAAAAGAAAAGAAAAGAAAAGAAAAGAAAAGAAAAGAAAAGAAAAGAAAAGAAAAGAAAAGAAAAGAAAGTTCCCCTTTCGTAACAGGGCAAAAGCAAGACCTTTCAGAGATTTACAGAAATTACAAAACATTTAGGGAAATGGAGTTTCTCATCCCATACCTTCAGCCAATGCCCTAACACCTAAACCAGAAAGCCAGTTACATACATATTTATACAGAACAGAGCAGCAATCTCAGTATAAGACAGGAAAACTCAGATTTCCCAACTGTTCCTTCTCCTCGATACCTTTTTTCCTGCCAGACTCCTCAAAATACCACATGCTACATCCATTTTACGCTGCAAATGCCGCAGTGCCTGCAACAGTTTAGGTATATCATGAAGTGAAATTACCAGGGTCCTTTTGGCTTATTAAAATGTACAAAAGTATGAGGTTTCTTCCTGGACATTCAGCTGATCAGTTAAAATAGGTATTTCAGTCTTTCTGCCCTCCTGCTGCTACTTTTCCTGGCTAAATTCAAGATGCACGGAATTTATTTTTTTTTTTAACTACCCAGCATAGTCCTATCTACGTATACCAAACACTATCATCAACTATGTGCACATGCACAATGTAGTGTGCAATGGCACTAAATCCTGCAGCTCATCAGAAATGCTTCCAGAGATGGAAATGGTTTTGAATTGCCATTCCTATGGTTATTAATAATTCCAGATTCTGAGGCTGTATTGCTCCTGTTCATGAGGTATAATTGCTTATCTGGCGTTACAGCAAATTTCCTAAATCTTGCCCCAGCATGCTTGACTCAACACAAACTGCTTTGAGAGGTCCCCAGAATTACAAGACAGCAATTTGAATTGAACGTTCCTGAGTCACATATCACTGCACTAGATTTGTTTCAGCAGACATACTCGTTTTTTACTACAGCTCTACAAAACTTGAGTTTTTCATGCACAACCTCCTCCTCATTTTCATTTCATGTGAGTTCACATGCACAAGTTTCACTTTGAGTTTCCGCTTCAAGCAACTCTTCAAAGACCAAGTCGAATTCAGTCAGGGTTGTGCTTGCTTTTAGGTTACAATTATGAAAGAGCACCGAGTTTTGCCTGATTCTGAAGCGTAAAGTAACCATTTCAAAACCTGGCTACAGAAGCACCATGTGCATGTGAAACTCAGATGAAACCCACTAAAAAGTTTGGTACTCTCACCCAAATTGTAATCAAATGAGAAATGAGACAAATTTTGCCTTTCGTGGGCTGCAATAAATATGTTAATACTCGCTTCAATATACGCACACACAGATGTGGAAAATACATTCTCGGTTCTCACACTCTGAGCACAACACGCTTCAAAACCCGCTGCAGCACGCCCAGCTCGGTACTGCTAAGCAGTGTGCAGCCACGGAGGCCGGCTCAAGCTGATCACTCAAGGACTCGCAAAGCTCCTCAGGTGGGTTTCCAGGCCTGGCTGAATAACCCATGCCACTGCAGCATCAGCACTAACTAGCTTAAAGCTGGCACATACAAGTTTGCCCGGGCTCAGCTCGCACTGCTGCAGCTGTACATTTCGGTGCCAGCTCTGCCAAGCGGAATCTCTGAGAGCAGACTGGCCTCTGAGTTTGTTTTCCACTCACTTAGCATCTCCTGCCTGCTTTAAAAAACTAAACCCATCCATATATATTGTGTTAGGTAAATAGGGTTTATCACCTTTGCAGAGACAGGAAAAGAAGATAGCTTTAAGGGTGCCTTCTTAGGCTGCCTCCTAAGTCAGCGGCAAAGAGCTGATCGAACTCGGGAGGTCTGAATCCTCCTCCTATCTGACGGCTGGACAACACGCACTATTTTTTGCAGTGAGGACTCTGCCGGTGCACGCATGATGAAGGACGCGAAGAGCCCACGCGCGCAGCCTCCGCCTGTCCCGCAGCGAGGTTGGGCCCGGCAGCAGCAGCCCGCAGCTCCGGCCTGCTCAGCCCCTGCCCTGAGCCCCTCAAAACTCTCCCTGCTCCCGCTCCGTCCCCGAGGCTTGAACCCGGCCCAAGGAACAGCCATGACGAACGCTTGCTGCGGTTGCCATAGTGACTGGGGCCTGCAATTGAACCGGGAATCAACGCCTGAAATGCCAAAACGGCTTGACCCACTTTGAAAAAAAAATAATAGTAATAAATAATGCTTTACAGAACTAATTGACCAGAGAGCATTCAGGGCCCCCCACACCCCTGCAGCGTGGCCGTTAGTAATGCAACAGCTTAAGGCAGGGCCGGAACACAAACAAGCGCATCTAGGCCGCAGCCCCTTGCTCCTAGGTGAAGGCCCCGCGTGGAGCACACGAAAGCAACCCAGAGAAATGCCTTGTCTGACGGCTGGAGCTGCACTAAAAATAACATGAGCACCAGCAGCACGGCTAGGAAGAGGCCAAACTCTGTTCAGTCACAGGGAGGACAAGCAGTCCCGAACTGACACCGAAGTCTGTCCACCCTGCTAGATCCTCTGAAGTAATCACACTGCCTGTCGCTGCAGCACGGCCATCCCTGGGCTTAAGGCACGTACCTTGCAACAGGTCTGTCCCATGTCACTCGCGCAGCCCCAACCTCTGGACACGAGAGCTTGTGGGCCTGTGCAACAGCAGCTCGTTGCTCTCCTCGCAGGTAGCGATAAACTCAGATTAGGAAGACACAGAGCAAATCCATTTCAATCTCACAGCTGCAGAATGTGAATTAGAATTTAGCCAGTAATCGCTGCGTTACGAGGAGTACCAAAGGATTTGTAAGGAGGGCAGCTCAGCTGAACAAGTGCGGCTTCAGTCACACAACGCTCCCCGTTTCTTTGTGATCACCAGCTTCCCAGAAGGCAGAAACAGATCAGTGACACCACTGCCTGCAGCATATTTCTGACCCCCTCAGACTTCCTGAAGAAAGTCCTGATCTGGAAAGCTAATCGCAGCCTCAAAAGAACTTGCTTTGCTGAAGTAAACCTGCCAAAGTTGCTCGCACCTCCCTGCAGCCCATGACACCTACCTGACAGTAAGCTCTTCAAGGCCCAAAACTGAGGTTACCAGCAGCACTGCAAATGCTGGGCTTAATTCTGCAAAGTGCTGAGTACTACACCCGCAAACCAACAAAGGACTTAAGCATATATGTAACTCTGCACATAGACCCACTGACACCCAGGGTGCGAGCAAAGTCAAGCCTGTGCTTACACGCTTTCTGAAGCAAGAACGAAGGACAGCCTCACACATAAAGCAGAACTGTACTGGTAGAGCCTTGGAAAGAGCGGGAAAAAACACAAGGTCAAAAAGGCACCCCAAGCCTGACTGCAGTACAAAAAGAGTTAATTCTCCTCAGAAACAGCTAGCAAGGGGGTTAATTAGACGCCCACAAAGATACTTTTCTGTGATACAGTCTGACATCACTGGAAAAAGATGAGGTTCAGAAACTCATTATGCAGTCTACCAAGCAGCAAGCAGATGGTAACAACTTTTGGTCATCACCAACCTACACTCACTTCAAATTGATCATCTAAGAATGAAAACCTCCATATATCCCTGGGCTTGCCATTGCTCTATTGCCAAGCAACAACAAAAGGCTATACTTATATTACATCTACCAGTAAAAAAGATAAAAAGAAAACATTAAAGCATTAAATGAAAAAACAAAGACAACTGTAGGGCTGCACAGACACTGAGCAGTGTTTCATGACAATTGCTTTAAAAACAATAGTACGAGTATACTTTCTGCAAGCTTTTTAAGCAACTAATTTTTAACACAGAAGTCCATCCTTGTCAAAGAATTACTGCGATTATTTTGAAGTTTCATAGAATGGTTTCCTCCTCCTATGAAATTCAATAGCATGTTTACATATTCATGCGATAAAATTAACGCAATTATTATGCTTCAGGGGATTAGCAAATCACTGCAAGCGTTAGGAAGCAATTTGACTTCTGCACAAATACAGCACTGCAAGGTTGGTCAAATGTATTATTAACAATGTCATTGTCTTTCTCTGAATCATCTGATACTGGTTACCACTAGAGACAGACTAGCGATTCTGATGGACAAACGGTCTCATATCTTACGGAAACTCCCACTGTGCTGTGTTTGAAACCATCCCTCCACCGTTCCCTTCCTACTTCAAGCTGTTACAAAATTCCCAAGAAAAAATATGGAATGTGTTTTCTAAATAGAACGAGACAGATCTTAATCATACTGTCCAATAATACAACAGGCATATGCTAGAGAGAATCACTGATCTGCACAGAACCAAAAATGTGTTATAAATTATATTCTAAACCTATTCATCACCCACAAATTAATACAGTTACATTTGCTCTGAAGGGAGACAAAGCACATGGAACAAATGATGAATAAGATGAAATCTAGGAAGCAATAAAGGGGAAATAATACAAAATAAGAATTCCACATCCCCTTGAAGCTGACAGCATGTCTGCTCCAGAGCCAGCCCTGCCATGGTCACCTGCGGGTCACTCAGCCTGCAGCTGTACCTCCAAAAGAGGAACAGACAGGGGCTTTGTCTCCTCTCCTCCCCGTCGCAACGACAATGGCTCCTGTAGTTAGCAGCAGGAATTGCAATATCTGATATTGTCTTCAATGCCTTGCATGTCTTTTCAAGGGAGAGTTAGAAAAATGCAATATAGCACTACATAGCTAATGATCAATATCCATACTTGTTTTTGGACAAGGGCACGCATGTGATACAACTCCTGCATTACCTCAAGAAGAGCGCAAACATTTTTCCTTTCTGCCCATCTCCTGCTATCACTTGAGCACAGCTAAGAGAGGACTTTATCCCCAGCACAGGTAGCATCCTCTTTAATACAATCCAGTCTTGTGGCAGAGGGTTTATAAATCACAAATTAAATGTCTAACGAAGCCTCACACCACATGTCATCAGTGACGAGGTGAGGATATATAGGGATACTGTATATCTCAGGACTGGAAGACTAAGCTAGAGCTTTACATCTTCCCACTCACTCCTGCTGATCATCAGCATCAGCTTTCAGGGGTTAATGGAAGATGCTGTGATCTTCAACGCTGGGACCAAACTGATTTCTTCTGCTCATTCCTTGGCGTTCCATCATTTTACCATTCTGAAAACAGCAATGCAACAATTTCACACCCCCTCACCCTGATATTCTCCATGCAGCCTCCCTCCTTTGCTCTAACCATGCAGCAGCACTGTCCAGCTGGAAGTTAAATATAGAGAGGGCCAAGGGCAGCAGCCGATACTGAGAAGCATCAGAAACCATCAGTGCAAGAGTCACATGCAGTCCTTTGTCCCCAGGACCTGATTCAGGCTTGTCCCCACATGGCATATGCTCTTGCTTCATCCAGCTTTCTGGTTTTCAGTGGCATGGGCAGTTGGGGATTTCCCTTGGCATAATGTTGGGCATCCAGAATTATTGTACCAATGAGATTTAACTTAAAATTTCCTTCTGTCCTACTGAGACAAAATCACAAGCTCCATTGTAAATCTACCTGCTTGGAAAGGAGTTGTCCTGAAGATGCACGTGACTTACAGAGCAAAGAGACAGGAATGTATTCTCTTTCCTGAATCAGTGGTTTCCACGATGGACAGGATGATGCTAGTCACCAGTAATCTAAGGAAAAGTAATATTTTAAAGAATGGGGATTCATCAAATTCTCACTGCCCATAAATATGCACAGTGCAACGAGCCCTTGTTTCCTACTGCTATCCCCTGCCAAAAAAAAAAAAAANGCCACCTGTATAGACTCTGGAGGACAGCCTGATAAAGTCGCACAAAACAAATCCGTCTCTCCATCAGCACAGAGGGGAATGCAAAGCAGAACCAAACAGCAGCGTGCGTGTTCCGAGACCTTTTCAGAGCGATGGAGCACATGGGCAAACAAATACACCATATTTCGGCAGCAGCTCCGGCTGCCCTCCGGTGACAGTGACGCAGTGCCAGTCCATCCCGCTTCCACCCCTCCTGCCTCTCGCCATCTGCCCAGATGTCTCGAGGGTGATATCTGCCCCTATGGCTGTGGGGGAAGGGGCAGGCAGGAGGCGACAGGCAGGGGGAAAAGGAGGAGGGGTGAGGGGACAACAGCTGAAAACAGCCATCAGATTTGGCCATCAGTTGTTTCAAACAATCGAAAAGGCTGCTTTAGCAATTCCGCTGCAGGAGGGGTAGGGCGCGTGCACGGGGGAGAACAAGGGAGAAAGGAATCAGCCTGTGGAAGCGAAAAGAAACGAAGCATCTCTGCAACATGATGTCACGCTGTCTGCTTTCAAGTCCCCCGAACAGAAAGGAGCAGCAGCAGCAGCAACCAACATGGACTCCAGATTTAATCTGCCTTGAAAGCGCACATCTCAGACGGTAGATTTGCTCAGCAAACCTGTGCTGAGCACAGCACACACAGCCCTCGGGCTCCGTCTTTCACACGCATACATGCACACATACACGGGCGCACACGTCCAGGGACTGCAGGCGGCACATACGCGGAGCGGAGAGGAAGAGAGGCAGCGGCAGAAGGAGCAGGAGAGGAACACTAACCTGGTAGCCATTAGGGACCGGAGCGCGGCGCGGAGCAGCTAGGAATTCATTCATTCATGCACTTGTGCGTGGCGGGGGGGAGAGCGAGGGTGGGCCAGCGCTGGGGTGGGAGGGAGCTCACCTCCTGCACCATCGCAGAGCCCTTCCCCGGGAAAGCGGGGCCGTGGGGGTCCTCACGGGCGCCCGCAGCCCTCGCTCCCGGCCGCCTCGCACGCTGCTCGGGCGCCTGCCATGGCTCAGCCTCTCGCCTCCCCCCGCCCCGCTCTTTGTGCTTGTGATTGTTTGTGCGGCTCTGGCGAGGGCTGGGTGCCTCTCCCCTTGCCGCCGCCTCTTGCACACACGCTCCTGCACGCGCGCACACACGCGTGCGCGCACGCAGCCTGAAGGCTGCCGCTTTACATAACGCGAGCCCCTTAACGCCTTCGTTATTCGTCCCTGCCCTGACAGAAGGGGAGGGGGAGCGCCGGCAGGTTTTCCCCAAGTCCCTTGCTCATACCTGTCGGTTTTAGGTGCTGTTCATGAAGTTTGGCAAAAGATCCCACAGGTTACAAAAATACGCTCATCCTGCCTGCGCACACACCGGGCCATTCATACGTGTGGGAGAAAGTTTCGAAACCTGTAAGCGTGTCAATACAAGAACAGCCAGGAAAATTAAACCCTAATTAACCGGCAAAGTGGATTATCTAAACTGAATTAAACACTGTGAGGACACATTCAAAATTAAGGTGACCTCAACTCAATTTAGCTTACTTCATCTAGGAAGCTAATTTGGTTTAATTTTTCATGCCCATCCATGTATAAACAGGCCTGGGATTTTTAAAGAAATGTACCAAGGGAAGTTTACAACTCTGTCAAAGCATTAGCAAATGATGTTTCTTTGGAGGACACATACTCCGCTGTGTGCCTCCGCAGCCGCTCATGGGCATCTTTGTGCCAGAACAGGAGAAGGGCTCCAGTCCCTCTCAAGGGCTCTTCTAGTTCAACATAAATATCGCAGGGTGAAGGATGAAAAAGAAAGCAAAACAATGAACTAGGTTGCACTTTTCCTTCTAGTTTATGAAATCAGACCTTGTCTGAGCAAGGAAA
Organism: Anseranas semipalmata; assembly: GCA_013399115.1. Taxonomy (NCBI): domain Eukaryota; kingdom Metazoa; phylum Chordata; class Aves; order Anseriformes; family Anseranatidae; genus Anseranas; species Anseranas semipalmata. The sequence goes on from VXAA01001109.1 coordinate 716,583, forward strand.
TGGTGCAGAACTGTCCTAGAAGAGGTTCCTGTGAAAGTACTGTCATTTTAGGGCTCTAAATATGCACTAACTTTCCAGCACAGACAAGCCTTAAAGTGTACCCACGGAGGCTCCTGTGCCACTTTGGCTACAGCAGTTTAAAACTTTACACCTTGTAACGCTTCTGTTCCTCAGCAGCCCCTCAGCCTGTATTCTCCTCGCCTACCTTGGATGTTTACTTTAAGAGTTCCCTGTGGTGTCAACTGAGCCAGGAAGGCAACTCCAGAGCATGATTCAGAGTACCCAAGTCAGGAGTCAACAGCCAAATTTAGATGCTGAATGACCCCTTGGGGGCTTTCTGCTCCCCACTGACAACAGAATGAGCCATACCTAAAGTTAAGCGATGTAAATGTGTACGCATGGCTCTGCCCCGTGCTTCCTTGTGTTGCATTTTACCCACTCCAGACACTGAAACAAGGCTGAACATTTTCTCTTCTCTTCAGAATCAGTCAAAGCTTCCAGCGCTAATGTCCCAAAAGACCATCTCTCCAAAAGGCTGATTACCCAGCATTTCACTATAATCAAAATCAGTGGGAGCAGGAGGTGCTCTGCTCCTAAGAACCAATGATCCGCACCAGCAGACATGCCACTGTGCAATTCAAATGCTGTGCATGAGATTCAATTCATCACTATCATCACACACCTATCGGGATCAGGATACTGCAGCAATACCAGCATTTTTTTAATGTTACTGAAAGAATGCACAGACACGTGCATGCATTCACTGTGTATAAGCCACTATTTTAACAAATGCATTGTACCATTAAGAGAACAATCACCTTTATGCTAATTTTGTGACCTCCTTCTTGTGACCATGCTTGTTAGTACACCTTTGCCTTTTACAGTGCTGCCAATCACAAGCATCCAAAACACATCAACTTCCATCCCAAACACAAAGTTGGCTCACAAAACCTCACTTCATAAAAGCAAACCTGTTTTTATTCCTCTGATTCCATTAGCACACATTCGTTCAGGTTGTGTTCTCAAGGATTTCTCTGCACTAATGGGGAAAAACTTCTGTTCAAATAAGACAGTGAAGTTTGTCATATAATCACGTTTACAAGCATCTGAGATTTACAAAAAGCACCAAAAATCATCCTTAATACAATCACAAGAGCTGACAACAATATTTGTCACTTCACCCAATACTGTCTGACTTCAGACTTTATAACTCTGCAAGTCCCCATAAGGACAGAGTTTTCTACCTGTGTGGAAACCTGTCTTTAACAGGGTAAGTTGTGGTGCTAAATTACAACAGGCAATTAGTGCCAAATCCTGCATCATCTTGTCCGCGCACACACTGACCTTCTGCCAACACAGAACTCTGTGTTAATTTTGCAGTGCCTTCTCAAGACTAATTTGTGGTTCATTGGACCATGTCTCAGTGTTTATGGGTAAATCAGGCCTGTTTTGCAACTGGAGAAAACAACATGAAGCAGTCTTGGGGTCCTCACCAAAGCATTTAATGGTAAGAGAGTGGTACTGAATCCACTCGACATAAGCAGAAGGTCAAGCAATGACAAGCTTTAAATGTTCACCTGGAAGACAAATTTGGTAATAATGGGTAACAGAAGTGCAACAGTACCAAGTGCTGAAAGCTGAAGCTAGATGAACTCTGACTGGATGAGAGAGATGATGCATTGTTGGAAGTAAACAACACTAACCACTGTAACTAATTCTTAAAGACTAGATTATCCATCTGTGGAAAACAATATTAAGTAAGGTTTTGTGTTTTTCTAAATTCTGTTCTGTACCTCAAACAAAAATCAGTTCAGGCAAGTCTTGTAGTTCGCATTCCCCAGCACTTCAGAGGAGGTACCTGAATGGTCCCATTTTGTTTTACAGTCTATGAATCTTTTTTTTTTTTTTTTTGTATGACTTTCAAAGTTGTCTGAAAATACTTGGAAGTGTGAATCTCTACCTCTAAACCTCTTGGTATGTTCTGTCTGAATGACTGTTAAGGTTTGAATGAGATTCAGTTTTTCAGTGGTCACAAGAGCTCCACTGACCCAAAGGCTCTGATGAAATTCAGTATGATGGCTATTTCTGATCTGGAAGCACACAGAGTACATCAAAGCTCAAAGCAGGTCATGAAGTAGTAGGATATGTCCAGCATATGAGTTTAAGACCTACCCATTCTTCAGACAGACAGGAGAAAAGAAGAATCCAAAGAAAGTTCTGCTTCCAAAAGCACTGTAAGAGCAGCAGTAAAAATGCAAGACCTACTTGGAGAAAAGCTTCTTAGGCTTATCTAAGGTGGAATGCAAAAGGTAAAGTTATGGGTAATTTGAAAAATCACACAACACCTCACATGCTTCGCGAACTTAATTAGATTCGCAAAATTCAACCAAGAACTCTCAGAAGGAGAAACACTCCCGGTATGTTTCTGGCTCTTTGCAGCACCATTCATGTCACTACGAAGACAGCTTGTTTCATGGTGCTTTGCCAGACGGCACCGAGAAGAGGATCTTTAGGGGCCTTTAAGGAAGCTCTTAGAGCTTCCTTAAGGTACCAGTGCAAAGCTACCAGCTCCCATTTGGTTCAAGAGTTGCAGAACTCATTTTATGTTGACTGGTTCTGCCTGCACATAACTCTGTCAGCCACTGCCCTGGTGCTAAAGAAGCAAGACAAGCACTAGCACCTTACTTCCCGTGAGGGCAGCTTTAGGAGGCCTTGACTGCTGAGCTGTTCTCGGCACGACGTGGTCTCACACCACAGCCCAAATATCCAGGACTACCAAGCCCTACAGAAAGGTGGAAACTCGCACGTTGGCAGCGCTCCTGCAGGGATGCTCCGACTGCGGGCACGTACGCCTGGGGCAAGCTCTTCACGAGCCGTACCTGTAGCCCCCACTGGGCTTGGTGGCAGGGCTGGTTTCTGTGCTGCCCAGCCATAACACAAGCGTACTCGTACACAGTGCAGCCCTCAGGTGAGAGGAAGCGATGCACTGTCCAAGTAATTAAAGCCCGGGGCTGACAACAGATACAGAGACACACGGAGACAGTCCAGGGCCTGCACATCCAGCGCCTACAGAGCAACAGGGGTCTGAGGTAAACTCTGTATCCAACTGGAGCAAACTTAGTCTCCATGTAAGCCACACCAGAGAGACAGAAACAAACAGCAAAAGAAGTCTGTCTGCATAGCGTCTGCGAACAATGAGCACATGGATTTGAAAACAGGTAAGATTTCTCATCTCCCCTTCCCCAGTAATTCCTTGCCCATTTTCAGTATGACTTATTTTGAAAACTTAAAGCCATTGAGACAGCTTTTCCCAACACCCCTAATTTTCAGCTGAGTTCAGCATAGAAGCAGGGACACTTACACTTTCACAGTACTTCTGGCTTCGGCTTCAAAAACACGTGTCAGAAATCTCAAGAAAGCCTGTCCTCAGGGGATACTCAGTGTAGTGCTACAACCTCAAGATCTGCAAGTAAGATTAACGGTAATGGATAACCGACACATGTGGATGGTAATTAATGTTTTGCACATATTTAATTTTTTGCTCTTACTATTGTTGCAGCACAGAGACTGACTTTCTCCTTGACACCTCTTTACCATAAACGTAAGGGCTCTGCTTTTGCATGCACAGCACAGCGCAGGCTCGGTTCTACGACTGGGCCACGCGGTCCTGGTTTGCTGCCTCCTGCTCAGACCGTGGGGCATCCTTCCAGCCTCCAGCACACAAAGCAGGTGCTACACATCAAACCCCAGTATTCTCACCCTATTAAGCAATAAGGAGCATTTCCAAAACTCTTCCTTCTCCCTTTGCAGAAAATGGGCTCCCAGACAGGTACCAGACCAAGCAAAAACCTGGTTAGAGCATTCTCAGCTGACAGCAGCATTTTCACGGAGCCAGACGTGGTGGCTGCTAAGAGCGCACGGACTCCTACAGTAGTGGGGGAGGAAGGAGGCAGGCAATCATGTGCTCAAAGGCATGGGGAGGAAGAGGGGGAGGAGGAGAACAAGGAGAGAGAGAACAAAGTGTCAACATCTTAATTGGGACACACAAAGAGCCAGTTCTTACTAAGAACTTAATCCAGGATTAACAAGAGGTCAGCTACCTCTGCAAGGAGACTGCACTAAAAGGAGCTAATTAGCTCTCCTTAATTGCACAAAGGGAACCACACAGAATTCAAGGCATTCAGGAGCAGCAGATCCCACCTCACCCAGGAAACAGAGCCCTACCTGTTGTGCTCAGCACCCTGCTCCAACAACCAGCACTTGGAGAGCCAGGAGCAGCAAAGGTGAAACGACGTCAAGTTAGAGCGTGCAGGGAGTGAGGTTCAGCATCAAGAAGTGAAACGACTGAGCGAGAGCTGGAGCCTACCTCAAACAGGGCAAGCGTTTTTAGCATGGCCAGGATCTTTCTAGACAGTTTCTCCATCAACCACTGCTATCACATGTGGAATTGCCCAAGATCCCCCCAGTAACAATTTCATAAATGGTATTATCCATGAGGATGTTTAATGCACTTATAGCCCTCTTCACTGCAGTGTGGTACCTGAAAACGAGGAGGGAAGAACAGCAACAGGGCAACCGGTCAACCCTTCTCTGTAGGCCCAGCTCGGCTCTGTACGCTGAGACCAAAAGAATCACATCCAGCAGGGGCAGGCATTGCACCCTGGTCAGGACAAAGGGCCCGAACACAGCAAATGCCTGATTGATTGCGGAGAGGCAACAGCTCCCAGCCTGGAAACCACTGGTTTGGGATGATGCAGTGGAGAAGGCTGCCTGAGCTGACCTCCCACAAATTCTCTGCCTTTAACTTCTAATGAAATATTCCAAAAATTATTATTTGTGAATTGTGTATTTGCAAGACTACCCCAACTGTAGATGTGACAGACAGAGAGGCATTTACGTTCTAAGTTATGCAGCTATTCCATTGCACCAACTTCTCCTGTGCCAAATTTTGAATTTCTGATGTTTTACGTGTCATTAAAGGCAGAACTGTAACTTCAAAAATACTTCAATGAAAATTTCTGTTGAAACATTCCTGCACGTGCCAATCACCTGCAGAACCAACTGAAATATTTCTGTGAAGGAAACATTTGAGACATCTGAAATGCTAAACTTTTTCAAACTGAAGACAGACATAAAAGCAACACATTTCTTAAAAAAAAGCCCATATCACTTCCTTAAGCTACGTCTACATTTTTCTATCCTTTAGCCCCCTGCCAACTTCTGTTTGATATAAAATCCATCTCTTTTTTGCCTCTGAAACCATTACACGTTCTGTTCTAGTGCACTGATGATAAGCTGTTGCATATTTTACTCCAGAAGCACTTGGGCTGCACTGACAGATAATGCATACAGCAGGCAGGGTACTTGAAAATGAAGATTAACAAGCACATCAGTAACAGCAGCACAAGTCTCTGAGCTCCAGCACTAATAAAAGTAACACCATTATTTGTTTCATAGCACTGTGCTGAGGGCTGGGCAGCTTGCAGAGCCCTCACCCTGAGCAGCTTACAGACGAGACTTCAACCCTGCAGTGAAAGGTGTGAGGCCAAGAAGCCGTCCTCCTTCCACACCTCGCTGCGCTCCAGGGAACCACCTTCGGCTGCTAGGGCCTGAGCGCATCCCAGCTGCAAGAACTGTGCCCAGTTTAAGAGAGGATGAAGAGAAAAGCAAAACAACAGGTTGACCAGGGTAACAATATCACACAAAGACAAATAACAACAGAATTACAGGTCCCTAGGGAATCATTACAATACCACCTCCATTATCTGTGCATCTTTCTTTTCTTATCCCTTCAGGACTGAGTTAAATATCATGCCATTGTTCCTTGAGTTACACTGAGACCGTAACCAACATGGGACAAGCAGCAGCAAAATTTCACCTGAAACCCAACGCACATAAATCCCATTCTTTGGATACCACTCTGAACGTGAGAAAGCTGCATCCATCTCTGCTCCCAGTAACGGGGCAGCAACCCTTATATATGCTGTCCCTAGGCAAGCTCGGCACAAAGAGAGAACACCCTGACATCTGGATAAAGCTTCAATAGCTGCCATTGGGGAGAGCAAAATGCACATCAGCTGTTCTGTGCCAGCGGCTGGGCTGCAGCCGGTCTCCTGGTACAGACATGCCCCACTCATTCAGTCCCCTGCACTCCCTATTCCGCACCGCACTGAATGGGAACAGCTCAGACCCACGAGTAGGTTTATTTAAAAGAAGGAATAGGGCACTAGAAGGGTGCAATCTTTCTTTAGCACTGGCTGGTACAGTGTTCGCTTCTATGTCATGTAATACAGCTGCAATTACAGCAGCTTCTCCGTTTCTCAGGACTGCTCCGACCTCTTCATCCCAACCAAAATCAGCCTCCTAATGCCGTCCCCAAACCCTGCTTTCATCCCTCCTGAACCACCTCCAATCTCCTCTCCTGATACCCATTCAGACACACTGGATTCATCCCCACTCTCACTAATTGACTTTCCTAACCTCGCTTGACCCTTTCTTCCAGGATGGTCTCAGATTCCTGTAGTCTCCTGCTGGCCTCACCCCGAAACCCCCTAACAGCGCTGATCAGCTGCCCAGCCCAGCCCTTATTCCCATGAAGCCTGGACACGCCGCTCCATAGGAGTCTTGCTCAGCTTCTGCCCCCACAGCCCCAGCCCCTCCATCCCGACTTCGATTTCTCAGACAAACGCTCTGCATCCGTCCCAGCCCGCTGCCTCGGGGCATCCTTTCTCCCCGGGACCCGCCTGACCTCTCAGCACACGCACAAACACGAACACGAAGGAACCTGCGTCCACGGAAGTGTCCTCCTGCCTGCCTGCAGATGACAAACGAAGAGCTAAGGACTCACACGGCCACCCGTTACCACATCGCATTTCCCGGGGCGCGGCTGCGTGTCTTCCCCGCTCCTCTGCTCCCCGGTTCTGAAACCACCATTTGCGCTGCAGGCAGAAGCAGTTCTGCTGGGGGAGAGATCGTTACAGCACACAAGAATCTCGCTGCTCCGCTGCATTTTATGTTCTCAAAAGTAGTTGACAAAAAGATTCCCTGCTCTGATAACAGCTCGGCATGGCTGAAACAAAGCCTTCTTTGCAACTTGCTACCAGCTCTGGCATCCGAACTGGCTGCTGCCCACTGGAACGCAAAGCACCCACTGTCTCTTTAAGAATGCCCCGCAGCCCACACCACCAGCGCTTCCTTAACCCTGGCTGCTCCTTGCTCCGCTCACCCATGACAGCTCCGAAACGCCAGGGCTTCCTCAATTTTGCCATCTCCTGCTCTTACCCACCTGTCCCACTGCCCCGCAACAGCCTCGCCGTTTCGCTGCACGTCCCTGGCACCCCACACCTTGGTGCAGGGACACTCGAGCAGCGCTTTGTTAAATATCCCTGTACTCCCTGCTGTAGAAAACACCGGGGAGAACTTCTGTGACGACAAAGGAGCAGTCAGCACTGACCTAAGCATCCTAATACCTCGAAATTCAACTTCCTTACTCCCACAAAGCACTCTTCTCTGAACACTTAGTCATTTCTACAGACACTCCGACTCCTCACCTTGCCGAGCCAGAGGCACCAGGCAGCCTCTCGACGCCTTACAGGCACAACACCATCTACTTCCCCGATACAAGAGCAGGCAGCACAGCCAGCAACAGGAAAAATATTTGCCTTCAACACATGGGTATTTCCAAATACAAGCTCTTTGAAAGGCCACCTTCTACAGAAAGGCTATAAAATGCAGAAGGTAACAATATGACTCATATTAAAAGTGTATATAAACACACACGTAAAAACCTGTATATAAACAGATATAAAAGCCTGTCTCACAAGAAAAATAAACAGAGACTGTGACTGATTCTCTTCCGGGCACGCAGAACGCTATCCTGCCACCGTTCCTGATCTTGTACCTACTCCAAACAGGCGTTACGGGGGCAGCAGGAAGGCGTGTGCATCAAGCCAAAGAACTGAGAAAGCAGGAAAGCGGCGCAGCTCGACGGTGTGCAGGGTAAGAGCACAAAGCAAATTAGATGTGCTCCTGCAATATGATAGAGGAGCAGGAAAGACTAATGTGATTCAGAGCTGCACAGCCTGATCAATCATAGCTCGTGGAAGCTGATGAAATATTTGCTCTGAACGATCAGTTAATCTCTACCAGGAACTTCATTGCAGGGGTGCCATATAAGCAGAAAGATGTTCTTGTACAGGAATAAGCTCAAAGGAAAGCAACAAAAACATCACGTTATTCAGGAGGCTCATTTATGAAAAGACACTTGAAGGGTAAACAAAGCAAAGTAGTCAACAAATATTTGAAGAATGTAAATACCACGGAGAAAGGGAAGCCGTATTAAAAGACTCTGTAACAATGAGCAGTGAGATGAAACTAAATGGAGGGGAAAAAACTAGGCTGAAGGCAAGTCATTGCAGTCAAGGGAATGAGAGAAGTGGTATAACCCTTTCCACTTGTCATGTTTCTAAACAGCATTAGGTAAGCATTAATAAAGGCAAAACAGGGAACTGCGCAGCACTGGCAGAGGCACGGATCAATGACTCAGTTCCAGTCTTTTTCTGTCTCTTAATTCTGCTTTCCATAATTTTCCTAATAGGCAGCAACCCAGTGCAACGACTTTTTGGTTACTGCTGTTTCCTAGTGATACAAGAGGCCTTACAAGTTCACATTCAGCTGGGTAGGCGTTACAGCTGTTTGAGCACCGTGATTCAGAGAGTTATTTTGCCTTGTTGTGTTAGCAAGTCACTTGCAAAACCTTCAAGCGAAACACATCCAGACAATTCTGAGTTTCATGAGGGAAGTCTTGCATAGCTCCATCTAAAACCATCTGAAGTCTTTAAGATTGTGAATCTGGGTTGTGATCCTTGAAGGAACAAATGTCCTTACGACAATTACGGTATTGCCACTTACGAGCAAGACATAGACATAGGTTGCTTTTGGGCAACCTGGATTCAGCTTGTGACTTTGGGCAAGTCATCTATGAGGAATGCAGGGGAAATAATAGGGTGGTTTGCATCTCTGATCAATACAGCTTGCTCTTTTTAGAGCTTCCATCAATATAGTTTGTTTTAAGCTATAACAATTTTTTACTCGCCTAAGCCAAGCTTCCAGTAGGGAAGTTTTCTAGCACACCTCTTCGAATAAATATGTTAACCATAAAAAAGCCTTTAACCTCTGCAAACCAAGGCTAATAGCATTTCCCTTCTTCTATCCTTTGTCTGTCTTGCCCATAGAGGCGGGAAACTCTTCAGGATGCAGATCATCTCTTAACGTGTGCACGAAAATCTCCTAGCACAGTGAAGACTTATTTGCAAGACCCTCTCTCACTGTAAAACACCACAATCTTAGATCCGCTTCCAGAATCAGTTCTGCTATTACCTGTCATCAAACAGAAACTCAGAAGAATCAATGGGGAACCTCTTCTTCCTGTTGGAAAGTCTGGAAAAATAATACTGCAGGCATTTGAAGCCGTGCTGCAGTTTCACTGCCTTGAACCAGCCACGGCATATTGGTCAGACTCTCCGGGCTCCAGCTCTTGGACACACATCTTCTTTCAAGGCCTACAGCTAAGCAACAGCTCATCTCCCAAACCTCATTCCTAAAATGTACATCAGACTGAAGGCCACCATGTCACCACACCGTTTCTTAATTGCTGACAGATCTGAAAGAAATAAATTGCAGCTTTGAGGGCTACAAACCCGTAATACCCAATCTCCTCATAAGCAAAGGATACTTCTTTCAGACCCGTGTATCTGTTTTATTTCTATTCCTAAAGGGTCAGAAATACAGCAAAATTACAGCTCTAGCCTTCCACCAGCTTTCTAAAATGCCTGTCTCCAGTGCAAACCTTTTAATTCACAGCACTTCATGTGTCATCACCACACCAGTGAGGGATGAGACCTTCCAAACAATTCCTCTGGAATCCCTGGACTTTACCATCTCTTCCTACTGTCATTTAAACCCAGGCTTCTTTGCTTGGTATTGCATTTAAAGAATGATTCGAGTTAAAGAGAGAGCTGTTCTCTACACCAAAGATAAACAAGTTTTTCCTCTTCTCCCCACAGCTGATTTGGTGCCTTATATTATGTGCATATGTGGACATTTTTTAGGTTACCACATCTTTGCTACTCCTGAATATATACCTCCTTTTTTCCCCTAAATCATTTTCATTCAACTCGTTTTCTCCTCCATTTTCCTCCTGCCGGTTCCAAGGCCTGAAATTAGGTGTGGTCAAACCACATTCTTCCAAACCTGATATTCTAAGTGGTTTGAAATTATTCAAAATATATACCCCAAATACATATATCCCCCTGCCACCAAAAACAAAAAAATCCTTCTTTCTCTGCTCCCTTGCCATATGCATAGAGTGGCTGTGACGCTATCAAATGAGAATGGCATCTCATGTTAGTTGAAAAAAAGCAGAACATCTACCCCCAGGTCATTTGGCTAGCCAGACAGCACTCTGTCCAGGAAAAATGGTCACGAAGAGTAAACCAGTGCAAAAAGTAAAGTGTTATCACCAGTACAGCCCCAAAGCTGGCCGAATGGAAAACTTCAGTAAAGGAGAAGCTTAGAGAACATTCCACCATCTTGTGCTCAGCACGGGGCTCTGAAAGAGCATGAATAACTTACAGAAGGAAAAGAAAAGCTACCAATTTATGGATAGCGTTTGTTTCCTTCTGAAGTACTGTTTACTGAACGCGGATATTTTATATTTGTATACTATCACTGATATTATATCTCAATTTATACAATTTACTTCTACCAGACTCAAAATACTGAAATTAACAGTTACCAGGCATAATAAGCATCAACTGCAAACACAACAGCAGTCTGCTATTAACTTGCACTTTATTACCATGACTGAAATCAGAGGCATGCAAAGAAAGATTCAAGAACGAGCACAGCGGCTGCCTAACAGGCCCCAGGAATACCGCTAACCACTTCAGAGCAGGGAGTGAAGAACAGTCCTGTTCCCAAGGGGAACTTCAGTTGGCAAATGTGATTAACCAAAAGAGATCTTGACCAGGACACGGGTAACGTGCCACAAGAGCTCTGATGGCAACGTTTGGCTATTTCAGGCCAAACCTTGACCTTGCCCACTTCCTGAAGAGAACAGCCCTGATCGAGCTGAAATTTTAAATATGCGAGTGTTTCCATTTACTTCAGTCGAACTATTAACACACAGAGGATGAATCGCACACAAATTGCGGGGCAGTGCTCACCGTGCCCCTTCCAGCACTTGTCACACGTCAGCATTAACTGCTTCAGCGGGAGGGAGCACAGGGCGAGGAGGAGGAGAGGAGCGGCGTGCCGCATCCTGCAGACACGGAAAGCGGGGCAGAGGCACAAGCGTGACACGGCTGGGCAGGGACAGATCCGGGCATAAAGCTGCCCTCTCCCAACTGCCAGCTCCAATAGCCAGGACCGTGCTTCCCGTTTGAAGGCACCAAGCAGTTAAACAGCACACCAAGAGTCTCAGCTCCACATTTAAGCCTTGACAGAGACAACCAGTATCAGCTAAGTTTTATCCATAACCCCTTCGTGACTGCATTTACCTCTTTCCATGCTTTTTCCTCCTGCATACACAAGGAGAAGAATCTCTGGAGAAGCCACGCTGCAGCCCCGTTCATCTCAACTCGAGGCCCTGAGCAAGCAGTGGCTGCAGAATCGCAGGATGGTTCTACGCAGTTTGCCCTTCACTTGACATTTGTGAGGCTGCCGAAGGTCTATACAGACAGCAAGGTGATTTTGCCATCTGATAAGCAGGAAAGGCAATTTTTGAGTGAAACAAATGACTGGGATTCAATTAGCCAAAATAATCTGCAGCCCAAGGAGAAATCTGAGGGAGAGATTCTGGGTGCTGGCGGCACAGCTCTGCAAAGCGCAGCATCCCCCCGGGGTGAGGCGTGTCGCCCTCAGAGAGCTTCCAGTCAGCACGTACATACTGGAGAACAAAACGGTGGATGTTTATCACATGTTGAGTCAAAATCCAATGCCAAAAGCATACCACTTAACAAACAAAAAGACGCTAAAGGGTAGGTTCTGCAAGTCTATCATCACGCAGAACTAGAGCAAACCAAATTTCAGATCAAGGGTTTCACAATGACTCAGTTTTTCTTCAAATAGTCTACTTACACTGTAATTTTTTTTTTTTTTTTACTAAAATAGTCACTTCACTTGTACTTTATACCACATTACCACTGAAGGTATTAATTCAGTGTGGCAGTGTGCAGTCCAGGACAAAAACTGGAAACGAGCCGATCCTGGTTCTATTTCTGGCTTGGTTACTGACTACGAGTACAGTCTGGCCATGTGAACTGCATGCAAGCTTTTCCCTTGACATTAGTGCACTTGGACTGGGCTCTTAACTGCTTACTATCACTTCCCGCTCCTGAAAAGCCCAGATAAATTAGCACAAAACCTGCTGCTAATCACTTTATTGTACCATGAAACCGTTTACAAAATTAATCTACCAATACCGTTCAAAGTTCTTCTTCGAGTCGCCTGACACTACATCGCACCGTTTGTTCCTGCTGAGAGAGAAAGGAGAGGGACTGTACTTTATGGTCTCAGGTTTGGTCAAATTGTCAGAATATTCCAGAGGCAGGGCGAGACAACTGCCCTATTGATACGGTTCCCTCTTCCTACCGCATCGACAGCAAATGGGAACATCCTGATTCCTCAGATCTGTTTACAGAATTTATGAAGAGGGAAAGCCTCTTGCTTCCAACTGTTAGAGCCATATTGATAACTTACATGTATGTGGGTCATCTCTGATGGTTGCTGGGGGACAACTATCAGCATTTATTTCTTCCTTTAATAAAAAGCACAGTAAAAAAGATGTAGAGGCAAAAGACCCCGTGAACACAGAGCACAGCAAAACATAACAGTTTAACCCGTAACGCGAAGGGCAAACACACACACATGCACAACAGCACAATTATGTAATTTCAGCTGAACTCTTCTGCTAGCCTTCTCTAAAAGAACTGAGGAAGAATTGATTTTAAAATTCATCTTTAATTTGCAATGCAATAGAACTAAGTTCATTTTCACTGCACAGAGTAGCTCTTTAAGTCTCTGCAGTACTGATATGAAATTAAAAACGATTTACACAGCATCGCTGTTTCACTACATAATTAAGGAGGCAAGAATCCTGGACACCCAAAACCCACATTTGTCACTTCGCTGTATTACAGCAAGTACAAATTCTCTGTAAGTGAGAGAAGAACGCATTCCTGCTTGCTCTCTCTCACTACCCTGTTATTTCAGACTTCAAAGAAGTTGCAAGACCAGACTGTAAGGACAAAGCCGCGCAGGACCAGTGTGATGGTTGATGAAGCCCCTCTCTCCTCCCCAAATGCTGAGACCCCGACAGAATCCCTTGAAAAGGCAGGAGTCGTTACCCGCTCTAGATACAAAGAAATCCCCAAGTGGCTGCCTTACAGCATGCATAACTGAAACTGCCTAACGTTAATCTTCGCTGCTCCCTGACATCAAACAACTGCTAATTTTAGCTCTGCTGTTCTGTAACCCTACCTAGTTCCCATCCCACCCCCACAACTATATAATAGATCCTTCCTTCAGATAAGTAGGGTGTTGGAACATTGAGAGGTTTTTTCTCACCCACAGGCACTAGCAGAAAAATGAATTACAGATTTATTTTTAGGTAGAGCCTTTGGCCTTTATTTTCTCCGTAGGTTCCACAAAGCAGGTCCTGGGGCTCAGAAATATTCCAATCAACAAACTAGCACATGCAATGCAAAAGGAACCAGGAAAGAAGAAAAAAATCCTAAAAGCAGAATTTTGCTCAGCATCCTATTTATGGGACACCAAAGTTCAGCTACCAGCTTGCTTTTATCCCTGCAAGACTTCTTCAGTCATTTGATTCTTATTTTTTGGAAAAGATCCAAATCAGCATCCATCTCCGTTGGCTTACTAGCTCCCCAAACCGCTAACAAGGGAACACGCTATCAGCAAGCAGCGCCTGCCCCGCTGTTGTGGTGTCTGACTTCCTTGGATTTCAAGCTCGGGGCCTGGCCTGTTACAGGCACGCTAAGGAGCGATGAGGTCAGAGCGATGCAAGGCTGAAAGCAAAACGCTCTCTCACAACGCTGTGTCGCAACACACGGACACACGACTGTGTTAGAGCGCTACGTGGTGACACGGAGATGACTCGTTAAAGCAAGGCACTGGGCCCTGACGAGACAAACGCACGTCACCGCGCGATAGCGATGTGCTAGGGAACTGCGCTCACGTTTCTGACCCCAGGATGCCGTACCGTAACAGCGCGATGCTGCACTGGTACATCAGGCCTGGCATCAGGACACAGCGCAGCCACGTTTTGATGTCACAAAGCTGTGATGGGGACACGTCAGGATTCTGCTGTGCTGCAGTGCTCTGTGACAGCCCGATGACTCCATAGCGCACAGCTATGCCGGGATGCGGGACCAGATGGTGATGAGATCACTTTGGGCAAAATTAGGTGGTGGACTGCAAAAACGCATGACGCTGTGTTAGATCCCTGCACGCTGTCTTGTGCCAAAACAGGCTCGCGCTGAGACCCAGAGGTGGCCAGAGGTCCCCCCGTACAACGCACAACATCACCTCATGCGATCTCAGAGCACAAAACGAATGGGTCAAAGCACGGGCGAGGGCACGCGCACGTCCCAACGGCCAGAGAGGGCTGCTCCTGCTGCCAGCGGCCTGTCCCCGGGCTGCTACCCTTCCCGGTACAGAGCGAAGTCGTGTCGTCCCGAGAACTGCTCCAGGAGGAAACCTGCATTAACCCCAGCCGTGCCATCTAGAGCTGGCATCACTACTTCTAAAGCAAGGACCAAAAGATCTGTTTGACGTGCTTTTTTCTTTAGACAACGCTAACCCTATAAAGTAATTTCCTAATGAGTATTTCAGGCCATACAACCCACATCAAGATACCCTAACCAAGTCTGACAAGCAGCAGAGAGCAGGGAACGCTGCAGTCTCTGCTTAAGTCTGTGCTCCTCTAGAACCGCGCTCATCCATCCAGTAGCAAAAAACGTGCACGTAGGTGAACCAGGGCTTAAACAGCATCCTTAACTCGCCCTTTAGTGCAGCACAGTAAAGTAAGTAAAACTGTGCTTAAACATCCTAGAGGAACAGAGCAACTACTGTGAAGAAGCAAAATACTGTATGGGGTTATTAAATAAGGCAAGCAATCAGAACAGTTCACCTGCTTCTCTGGCATGCCGAGGAAGACGAAGGGGGGTGCTGAGGATGCAGCACGAGCAGGGTTGCGTTACCACCCTTCGGGTGTTCCCAGGGGAGCCAGGGTAAGTGCACGGGTCCGCTATAGCGTTGCCACCTGAGCACGCGCAGCCAGGACAGCTCAGAGCCCCGCGCACCCTGCACGGAGCCCGCCACAGAGGCGGCTCGGAGGGAAGAGCGTCACCTACCGAAACGCCGCTGCCGCTTCAGCCGGTACGTGACAGCCCTGTCCAGCTCCCGGCCTCGCTTAGCTCTGAAGCCTGGCAGAATTAACAGACCGGCTCCAACATTAATCACTGTAAGCACAGGGACACAACCGGGTGTGCAAAGTGCTCCCATCACACCGTTAACAAAAACGCCCGGTGTTGCTCACGGATAGGCAGAGACGAATGCAGCAGGGTGCCATGTTATTGCAGATACACATGATCGCGGCGTTTATAACACACGCTTAGCCTGCCTGCTAGTACGCTAGGCTATTATGCAACCGTCAGTCCAACAGCATACCACACAAAGCAGCAAATCAGTGCAAGAGTGGGACTTGCCTTTTTTTTTTTAAGGGGGGG